>JAQJVL010000874.1:0-330133 GCA_035578905.1 Stictocephala bisonia
GTTTTAGAAATTGCACCCTGATTGTGATGTTTAAATTGCCTCTGAAGAATTTATTGTATAAGTTGCACCAAAACGAAAGACATTTCCTGATTTAGTGTACAATTATACCCCAGAAAGGTGGGTCATACGTGAAGATTTGCGTGATTGGATTTTTCTCAAAAAACTTTAAATCTTCTAATGGGCCCCGTTTTGCACTTTTTCGATGAAAAATCTGAAGTTTTTCTAGTAAAATATGAACTATACGTAATTGTTTAGAATGTCCAACTGGTCATGGAAAAGCATCAGAATGGCCCGTGAGACGTCTAGAAAACGAGAAAATTAGAAACAAAGTTTGTTAGAAATTGCAACCTGAATGTGATGTTTAAATTGCCTCTGAAGAATTTATTGTATAAGATGCACCAAAACAAAAGACATTTCCTGATTCAGTGTAGAATTCTACCCCAGAAAAGTGTGTCAAACGTGAAGATTTGCGTGATTGGATTTTTCTCAAAAAACTTTAAATCTTCCAATGGTCCCCCCTTTGGCACTATTTTGATGAAAAATCTGAATTTTTCTTAGTAAAATATGAACCATACGTAATTGTTTAGAATGTCCAGCTGGTCATGGAAAAGCATCAGAATGGCCCGTGAGACGTCTAGAAAACGAGAAAATTAGAAACAAAGTTTGTTAGAAATTGCAACCTGATTTTGTTGTTTAAATTGCCTTTAAAGAATTTATTGTATTAGTTGCACCAAAACAAAAGACATTTCCTGATTCTGTGTATAATTCTACCCCAGAAAAGTGTGTCATACGTGAAGATTTGCGTGATTGGATTTTTCTCAAAAAGCTTTAAATCTTCCAATGGTCCCCCCTTTGGCACTATTTTGATGAAAAATCTGAATTTTTTCAAGTGAAATCTTAATTATACGTACTTATTTAGAATGTCCTGCTGGTCAAGAAAAACATCAGAATGGCCCGTGAGAAATCGAGAAAATTGGAAACAAAGTATTTAGCAAATACGTCCTGATTGTTATGTTTAAATTACCTCTGGAGGCTTTATTGTGAGAGTTGCACAGAAACGAAAGACATTTGCTGATTCAGTGTATAATTCTACCCCAGAAAATCGTGTCATACGTCAAGATTTGCGTGGTTGGATTTTTCTCAAAAAACTTCAGATCTTCCAATGGTCCCCCCTTTGGCATTTTTTTAAGAAAAATCTGAATTTTTTCTAGTGAAATCTTAATTATACGTACTTGTTTAGAATGTCCTACTGGTCATGGAAAAGCATCACAATGGCCCGTGAGACGTCTAGAAATCGAGAGAATTGGAAACTAAGTTTGTTAGAAATTGCAACCTGATTGTGATGTTTAAATTGCCTCTGAAGAATTTATTGTATAAGTTGCACCAAAACGAAAGACATTTCCTGATTAAGTGTATAATTCTACCCCAGAAAAGTGTGTCATACTTCAAGATTTGCGTGGTTGGATTTTTCTCAAAAAACTTCAGATCCTCCAATCGTCCCCCCTTTGGCATTTTTCAATGAAAAATCTGAATTTTTTCTAGTGAAATTTTAATTATAATTACTTGTTTAGAATGTCCAACTGGTCATGGAAAAGCGTCAGAATAGCCCCTGAGACGTCTAGAAAACGAGAGATTTGGAAACAAAGTTTGTTAGAAATTGCACCCTGATTGTGATGTTTAAATTGCCTCTGAAGAATTTATTGTATAAGTTGCACCAAAACAAAAGACATTTCCTGATTTAGTGAACAATTCTACCCCAGAAAAGTGTGTCATACGTGAAGATTTGCGTAAATGGATTTTTCTCAAAAAACTTTAAATCTTCAAATGGTCCCCCCTTTGCACTTTTTCGATGAAAAATCTGAAGTTTTTCTAGTAAAATATGAACTATACGTAATTGTTTAGAATGTCCAACTGGTCATGGAAAAGCATCAGAATGGCCCGTGAGACGTCTAGAAAACGAGAAAATTAGAAACAAAGTTTGTTAGAAATTGCAACCTGAATGTGATGTTTAAATTGCCTCTGAAGAATTTATTGTATAAGATGCACCAAAACAAAAGACATTTCCTGATTCAGTGTAGAATTCTACCCCAGAAAAGTGTGTCAAACGTGAAGATTTGCGTGATTGGATTTTTCTCAAAAAACTTTAAATCTTCCAATGGTCCCCCCTTTGGCACTATTTTGATGAAAATTCTGAATTTTTTCAAGTGAAATCTTAATTATACGTACTTATTTAGAATGTCCTGCTGGTCAAGAAAAACATCAGAATGGCCCGTGAGAAATCGAGAGAATTGGAAACAAAGTATTTAGCAAATACGTCCTGATTGTTATGTTTAAATTACCTCTGGAGGCTTTATTGTGAGAGTTGCACAGAAACGAAAGACATTTGCTGATTCAGTGTATAATTCTACCCCAGAAAATCGTGTCATACGTCAAGATTTGCGTGGTTGGATTTTTCTCAAAAAACTTCAGATCTTCCAATGGTCCCCCCTTTGGCATTTTTGAAGGAAAAATCTGAATTTTTTCTAGTGAAATCTTAACTATACGTACTTGTTTAGAATGTCCAACTGGTCATGGAAAAGCGTCAAAATGGCCCTTGAGACGTCTAGAAATCGAGAGAATTGGAAACAAAGTTTGTTAGCAATTGCACCCTGATTGTGATGTTTAAATTCCCTCTAGAGAATTTATTGTAAGAGTTGCACCAAAACGAAAGACATTTCTTGATTCAGTGTATAATTCTACCCCAGGAAAGTGTGTCATACGTGAAGACTTGCGTGGTTGGATTCTTCTTAAAAAACTTCAAATTTTCTAATGGTCCCCCTTTGGCACTTTTTCGATGAAAAATCTGAATTTTTCCTATTAAAATATGAACCATACGTAATTGTTTAGAATGTCCAGCTGGTCATGGAAAAGCATCAGAATGGCCCGTGAGACGTCTAGAAAACGAGAAAATTAGAAACAAAGTTTGTTAGAAATTGCAACGTGATTGTGTTGTTTAAATTGCCTTTAAAGAATTTATTGTATTAGTTGCACCAAAACGAAAGACATTTCCTGATTCTGTGTATAATTCTACCCCAGAAAAGTGTGTCATACGTGAAGATTTGCGTGATTGGATTTTTCTCAAAAAGCTTTAAATCTTCCAATGGTCCCCCCTTTGGCACTATTTTGATGAAAAATCTGAATTTTTCAAGTGAAATCTTAATTATACGTACTTGTTTAGAATGTCCAGCTTGTCATGGAAAAGCGTCAAAATGGCCCTTGAGACGTCTAGAAATCGAGAGAATTGGAAACAAAATTTGTTAGCAATTGCACCCTGATTGTGATGTTTAAATTCCCTCTAGAGAATTTATTGTAAGAGTTGCACCAAAACGAAAGACATTTCTTGATTCAGTGTATAATTCTACCCCAGGAAAGTGTGTCATACGTGAAGACTTGCGTGGTTGGATTCTTCTTAAAAAACTTCAAATTTTCTAATGGTCCCCCTTTGGCACTTTTTCGATGAAAAATCTGAATTTTTCCTAGTAAAATATGAACTATACGTAATTGTTTAGAATGTCCAGCTGGTCATGGAAAAGCATCAGAATGGCCCGTGAGACGTCTAGAAAACGAGAAAATTAGAAACAAAGTTTGTTAGAAATTGCAACCTGATTGTGATGTTTAAATTGCCTTTAAAGAATTTATTGTATAAGTCGCACCAAAACGAAAGACATTTCCTGATTCAGTGTATAATTCTACCCCAAAAAAGTGTGTCATACGTGAAGATTTGCGTGATTAGATTTTTCTCAAAAAACTTTAAATCTTCCAATGGTCCCCCCTTTGGCACTATTTCGGTGAAAAATCTGAATTTTTTCAAGTGAAATCTTAATCATGTGTACTTGTTTAGAATGTCCAGCTGGTCATGGAAAAGCATCACAATGGCCCGTGAGACGTTTAGAAATCGAGAGAATTGGAAACTAAGTTTGTTAGAAATTGCAACCTGATTGTGATGTTTAAATTGCCTCTGAAGAATTTATTGTATAAGTTGCACCAAAACGAAAGACATTTCCTTTTTAAGTGTATAATTCTACCCCAGAAAAGTGTGTCATCCGTGAAGATTTGCGTGGTTGGATTTTTCTCAAAATACTTCAAATCATCCAATGGTCCCCTCTTTGGCACTTTTTCTATGAAAAATCTGATTTTTTTTGTGAAATCTGAATTATACGTACTTGTTTAGAATGTCCAGCTGGTCATCGAAAAGCATCAGAATAGCCCGTGAGATATCTAGAAAGCGAGAGAATTGGAAACAAAGTTTTTGGTGATTTCGCCCTGATTATGATATTTAAATTGCCTTTGGAGGCTTTATTGTGAGAGTTGCACCAAAACCAAAGACATTTCCTGATTCAGTGTATATTTCTACTCCAGAAAATCGTGTCATACGTCAAGATTTGCGTGGTTGGATTTTTCTCAAAAAACTTCAAAACTTCTAATGGTCCCCCCTTAGGCACTTTTTCGATGAAAAATCTGAATTTTTTCTAGTGAAATCTTAACTATACGTACATGTTAGAATGTCCAGCTGGTCATGGAAAAGCATCAGAATGGCCCGTGAGACGTCTAGAAAGCGAGAGAATTGGAAACGAAGTTTGTTAGCAATTGCACCCTAATTGTGATGTTTAAATTCCCTCTGGAGGCTTTATCCTATGTGTTGCACCAAAACGAAAGACATTTCCTGATTCAGTGTATAATTCTACCCCATAAAAATGTGTCATACTTCAAGATTTGCGTGGTTGGATTTTTCTCAAAAAACTTCAGATCTTCTAATGGTCCCACCTTTGGCATTTTTCAATGAAAAATCTGAATTTTTTCTAGTGAAATTTTAATTATAATTACTTGTTTAGAATGTCCAAGTGGTCATGGAAAAGCGTAGGAATAGCCCTTGAGACGTCTAGAAAACGAGAAAATTAGAAACAAAGTTTGTTAGAAATTACAACCTGATTATGATGTTTAAATTGCCTCTGAAGAATTTATTGTATAAGTTGCACCAAAACGAAAGACGTTTCCTGATTCAGTGTAGAATTCTACCCCAGAAAAGTGTGTCATACGTAAAGATTTGCGTGATTGTATTTTTCTCAAAAAACTTTAAATCTTCCAATGGTCCCCCCTTTGGCACTATTTTGATGAAAAATCTGAATTTTTTCAAGTGAAATCTTAATTATACGTACTTGTTTAGAATGTCCAGCTGGTCATGGAAAAGCATCACAATGGCCCGTGAGACGTCTAGTAAGCGAGAGAATTGGAAACTAAGTTTGTTAGAAATTGCAACCTGATTGTGATGTTTAAATTGCCTCTGAAGAATTTATTGTATAAGTTGCACCAAAACGAAAGACATTTCCTTTTTAAGTGTATAATTCTACCCCAGAAAAGTGTGTCATCCGTGAAGATTTGCGTGGTTGGATTTTTCTCAAAATACTTCAAATCATCCAATGGTCCCCTCTTTCGCACTTTTTCTACGAAAAAACTGATTTTTTTAGTGAAATCTTAACTATACGTACTTGTTTACAATGTCCAGCTGGTCATCGAAAAGCATCAGAATAGCCCGTGAGATATCTAGAAAGCGAGAGAATTGGAAACAAATTTTTGACGAATTCGCCCTGATTATGATATTTAAATTGCCTTTGGAGGCTTTATTGTGAGAGTTGCACCAAAACCAAAGACATTTCCTGATTCAGTGTATATTTCTACTCCAGAAAATCGTGTCATACGTCAAGATTTGCGTGGTTGGATTTTTCTCAAAAAACTTCAAAACTTCTAATGGTCCCCCCTTAGGCACTTTTTCGATGAAAAATCTGAATTTTTTCTAGTGAAATCTTAACTATACGTACATGTTAGAATGTCCAGCTGGTCATGGAAAAGCATCAGAATGGCCCGTGAGACGTCTAGAAAACGAGAAAATTAGAAACAAAGTTTGTTAGAAATTGCAACCTGATTGTGATGTTTAAATTGCCTTTAAAGAATTTATTGTATAAGTTGCACCAAAACGAAAGACATTTCCTGATTCTGTGTATAATTCTACCCCAAAAAAGTGTGTAATACGTGAAGATTTGCGTGATTGGATTTTTCTCAAAAAACTTTAAATCTTCCAATGGTCCTCCCTTTGGCACTATTTTGATGAAAAATCTGAATGTTTTCAAGTGAAATCTTAATCATGTGTACTTGTTTAGAATGTCCAGCTGGTCATGGAAAAGCATCACAATGGCCCGTGAGACGTTTAGAAATCGAGAGAATTGGAAACTAAGTTTGTTAGAAATTGCAACCTGATTGTGATGTTTAAATTGCCTCTGAAGAATTTATTGTATAAGTTGCACCAAAACGAAAGACATTTCCTTTTTAAGTGTATAATTCTACCCCAGAAAAGTGTGTCATCCGTGAAGATTTGCGTGGTTGGATTTTTCTCAAAATACTTCAAATCATCCAATGGTCCCCTCTTTCGCACTTTTTCTACGAAAAAACTGATTTTTTTAGTGAAATCTTAACTATACGTACTTGTTTACAATGTCCAGCTGGTCATCGAAAAGCATCAGAATAGCCCGTGAGATATCTAGAAAGCGAGAGAATTGGAAACAAATTTTTTGGTGAATTCGCCCTGATTATGATATTTAAATTGCCTTTGGAGGCTTTATTGTGAGAGTTGCACCAAAAGGAAAGACATTTCTTGATTCAGTGTATATTTCTACCCCAGAAAATCGTGTCATACGTCAAGATTTGCGAGGTTGGATTTTTCTCAAAAAACTTCAAAACTTCAAATGGTCCCCCTTAGGCACTTTTTCGATGAAAAATCTGAATTTTTTCTAGTGAAATCTTAACTATACGTACTTGTTTAGAATGTCCAGCTGGCCATGGAAAAGCATCAGAATGGCCCGTGAGACGTCTAAAAATCGAGAGAATTGGAAACGAAGTTTGTTAGCAATTGCACCCTAATTGTGATGTTTAAATTCCCTCTGGAGGCTTTATCCTATGTGTGTTTGCACCAAAACGAAAGACATTTC
Source organism: Stictocephala bisonia (assembly GCA_035578905.1). Classification (NCBI taxonomy): domain Eukaryota; kingdom Metazoa; phylum Arthropoda; class Insecta; order Hemiptera; family Membracidae; genus Stictocephala; species Stictocephala bisonia. The sequence continues at coordinate 7,020 of JAQJVL010000874.1, forward strand.
CTGATTCAGTGTATAATTCTACCCCATAAAAATGTGTCATACTTCAAGATTTGCGTGGTTGGATTTTTCTCAAAAAAACTTCAGATCTTCTAATGGTCCCACCTTTGGCATTTTTCAATGAAAAATCTGAATTTTTTCTAGTGAAATTTTAATTATAATTACTTGTTTAGAATGTCCAAGTGGTCATGGAAAAGCGTAGGAATAGCCCTTGAGACGTCTAGAAAACGAGAAAATTAGAAACAAAGTTTGTTAGAAATTGCAACCTGATTATGATGTTTAAATTGCCTCTGAAGAATTTATTGTATAAGTTGCACCAAAACGAAAGACATTTCCTGATTCAGTGTAGAATTCTACCCCAGAAAAGTGTGTCATACGTGAAGATTTGCGTGATTGGATTTTTCTCAAAAAACTTTAAATCTTCCAATGGTCCCCCCCTTTGGCACTATTTTGATGAAAAATCTGAATTTTTTCTAGTAAAATCTTAACTATACGTAATTGTTTAGAATGTCCAGCTGGTCATGGAAAAGCATAAGAATGGCCCGTGAGACGTCTAGAAAGCGAGAGAATTGAAACAAAGTTTGTTAGCAATTGCACCCTGATTGTGATGTTTAAATTCCTCTGAAGATTTATTCTATGTGTTGCACCAAAACGAAAAGACATTTCCTGATTCTGTGTATAATTCTACCCACAGAAAAGTGTGTCATACGTCAAGATTTGCGTGGTTGGATTTTTCTCAAAAAAGTTCAAATCTTCCAGATGGTCCCCCCTTTGGCACTATTTCGATGAAAAATCTGAATTTTTTCAAGTGAAATCTTAACTATACGTACTTATTTAGAATGTCCTGCTGGTCATGAAAAACATCAGAATGGCCCGTGAGAAATCGAGAAGAGAATTGGAAACAAAGTTTTTAGCAAATTCGCCCTGATTGTTATGTTTAAATTACCTCTGGAGGCTTTATTGTGAGAGTTGCACAGAAACGAAAGACATTTGCTGATTCAGTGTATAATTCTACCCCAGAAAATCGTGTCATACGTCAAGATTTGCGTGGTTGGATTTTTCTCAAAAAACTTCAGATCTTCCAATGGTCCCCCCTTTGGCATTTTTTGATGAAAAATCTGAATTTTTTCTAGTGAAATCTTAATTATACGTACTTGTTTAGAATGTCCAACTGGTCATGGAAAAGCATCACAATGGCCCGTGAGACGTCTAGAAATCGAGAGAATTGGAAACTAAGTTTGTTATAAATTGCAACCTGATTGTGATGTTTAAATTGCCTCTGAAGAATTTATTGTATAAGTTGCACCAAAACGAAAGACATTTCCTGATTAAGTGTATAATTCTACCCCAGAAAAGTGTGTCATACTTCAAGATTTGTGTGGTTGGATTTTTCTCAAAAAACTTCAGATCCTCCAATCGTCCCCCCTTTGGCATTTTTCAATGAAAAATCTGAATTTTTTCTAGTGAAATTTTAATTATAATTACTTGTTTAGAATGTCCAACTGGTCATAGGAAAAGCGTCAGAATAGCCCCTGAGACGTCTAGAAAACGAGAGATTTGGAAACAAAGTTTGTTAGAAATTGCACCCTGATTGTGATGTTTAAATTGCCTCTGAAGAATTTATTGTATAAGTTGCACCAAAACAAAAGACATTTCCTGATTTAGTGAACAATTCTACCCCAGAAAAGTGTGTCATACGTGAAGATTTGCGTAAATGGATTTTTCCTCAAAAAACTTTAAATCTTTAAATGGTCCCCCCTTTGCACTTTTTCGATGAAAAATCTGAAGTTTTTCTAGTAAAATATGAACTATACGTAATTGTTTAGAATGTCCAACTGGTCATGGAAAAGCATCAGAATGGCCCGTGAGACGTCTAGAAAACGAGAAAATTAGAAACAAAGTTTGTTAGAAATTGCAACCTGAATGTGATGTTTAAATTGCCTCTGAAGAATTTATTGTATAAGATGCACCAAAACAAAAGACATTTCCTGATTCAGTGTAGAATTCTACCCCAGAAAAGTGTGTCAAACGTGAAGATTTGCGTGATTGGATTTTTCTCAAAAAACTTTAAATCTTCCAATGGTCCCCCCTTTGGCACTATTTTGATGAAAATTCTGAATTTTTTCAAGTGAAATCTTAATTATACGTACTTATTTAGAATGTCCTGCTGGTCAAGAAAAACATCAGAATGGCCCGTGAGAAATCGAGAGAATTGGAAACAAAGTATTTAGCAAATACGTCCTGATTGTTATGTTTAAATTACCTCTGGAGGCTTTATTGTGAGAGTTGCACAGAAACGAAAGACATTTGCTGATTCAGTGTATAATTCTACCCCAGAAAATCGTGTCATACGTCAAGATTTGCGTGGTTGGATTTTTCTCAAAAAACTTCAGATCTTCCAATGGTCCCCCCTTTGGCATTTTTGAAGGAAAAATCTGAATTTTTTCTAGTGAAATCTTAATTATACGTACTTGTTTAGAATGTCCAACTGGTCATGGAAAATCGTCAAAATGGCCCTTGAGACGTCTAGAAATCGAGAGAATTGGAAACAAAGTTTGTTAGCAATTGCACCCTGATTGTGATGTTTAAATTCCCTCTAGAGAATTTATTGTAAGAGTTGCACCAAAACGAAAGACATTTCTTGATTCAGTGTATAATTCTACCCCAGGAAAGTGTGTCATACGTGAAGATTTGCGTGGTTGGATTTTTCTTAAAAAACTTCAAATTTTCTAATGGTCCCCCCTTTGGCACTTTTTCGATGAAAAATCTGAATTTTTCCTATTAAAATATGAACCATACGTAATTGTTTAGAATGTCCAGCTGGTCATGGAAAAGCATCAGAATGGCCCGTGAGACGTCTAGAAAACGAGAAAATTAGAAACAAAGTTTGTTAGAAATTGCAACGTGATTGTGTTGTTTAAATTGCCTTTAAAGAATTTATTGTATTAGTTGCACCAAAACGAAAGACATTTCCTGATTCTGTGTATAATTCTACCCCAGAAAAGTGTGTCATACGTGAAGATTTGCGTGATTGGATTTTTCTCAAAAAGCTTTAAATCTTCCAATGGTCCCCCCTTTGGCACTATTTTGATGAAAAATCTGAATTTTTCAAGTGAAATCTTAATTATACGTACTTGTTTAGAATGTCCAGCTTGTCATGGAAAAGCGTCAAAATGGCCCTTGAGACGTCTAGAAATCGAGAGAATTGGAAACAAAATTTGTTAGCATTGCACCCTGATTGTGATGTTTAAATTCCCTCTAGAGAATTTATTGTAAGAGTTGCACCAAAACGAAAGACATTTCTTGATTCAGTGTATAATTCTACCCCAGGAAAGTGTGTCATACGTGAAGATTTGCGTGGTTGGATTTTTCTTAAAAAACTTCAAATTTTCTAATGGTCCCCCTTTGGCACTTTTTCGATGAAAAATCTGAATTTTTTCTAGTAAAATATGAACTATACGTACTTGTTTAGAATGTCCAGCTGGTCATGGAAAAGCATCAGAATGGCCCGTGAGACGTCTAGAAAACGAGAAAATTAGAAACAAAGTTTGTTAGAAATTGCAACCTGATTGTGATGTTTAAATTGCCTCTGAATAATTTATTGTATAAGTCGCACCAAAACGAAAGACATTTCCTGATTCAGTGTATAATTCTACCCCAAAAAAGTGTGTCATACGTGAAGATTTGCGTGATTAGATTTTTCTCAAAAAACTTTAAATCTTCCAATGGTGCCTCCCTTTGGCACTATTTTGATGAAAAATCTGAATGTTTTCAAGTGAAATCTTAATCATACTTACTTGTTTAGAATGTCCAGCTGGTCATGGAAAAGCATCAGCAATGGCCCGTGAGACGTCTAGAAAGCGAGAGAATTGGAAACTAAGTTTGTTAGCAATTGCAACCTGATTGTGATGTTTAAATTGCCTCTGAAGAATTTATTGTATAAGTTGCACCAAAACGAAAGACATTTCCTGATTAAGTGTATAATTCTACCCCAGAAAAGTGTGTCATACGTGAAGATTTGCGTGGTTGGATTTTTCTCAAAATACTTCAAATCATCCAATGGTCCCCTCTTTCGCACTTTTTCTATGAAAAAACTGATTTTTTTAGTGAAATCTTAACTATACGTACTTGTTTAGAATGTCCAGCTGGTCATCGAAAAGCATCAGAATAGCCCGTGAGATATCTAGAAAGCGAGAGAATTGGAAACAAAATTTTTGACGAATTCGCCCTGATTATGATATTTAAATTGCCTTTGGAGGCTTTATTGTGAGAGTTGCACCAAAACCGAAAGACATTTCCTGATTCAGTGTATATTTCTACTCCAGAAAATCGTGTCATACGTCAAGATTTGCGTGGTTGGATTTTTCTCAAAAAACTTCAAAAGCTTCTAATGGTCCCCCCTTAGGCACTTTTTCGATGAAAAATCTGAATTTTTTCTAGTGAAAATCTTAACTATACGTACATGTTAGAATGTCCAGCTGGTCATGGAAAAGCATCAGAATGGCCCGTGAGACGTCTAGAAAGCGAGAGAATTGGAAACGAAGTTTGTTAGCAATTGCACCCTAATTGTGATGTTTAAATTCCCTCTGGAGGCTTTATCCTATGTGTTGCACCAAAACGAAAGACATTTCCTGATTCAGTGTATAATTCTACCCCATAAAAATGTGTCATACTTCAAGATTTGCGTGGTTGGATTTTTCTCAAAAAACTTCAGATCTTCTAATGGTCCCACCTTTGGCATTTTCAATGAAAAATCTGAATTTTTTCTAGTGAAATTTTAATTATAATTACTTGTTTAGAATGTCCAAGTGGTCATGGAAAAGCGTAGGAATAGCCCTTGAGACGTCTAGAAAACGAGAAAATTAGAAACAAAGTTTGTTAGAAATTGCAACCTGATTGTGATGTTTAAATTGCCTCTGAAGAATTTATTGTATAAGTTGCACCAAAACGAAAGACGTTTCCTGATTCAGTGTAGAATTCTACCCCAGAAAAGCATGTCATACGTTAAGATATTCGTGGTTGGATGATTCTAAAATAACTTCAGATCTTCCAATGGTCCCCCCTTTGGCATTTTTCGATGAAAAATCTGAATATTTTCTAGTGAAATTTTAATTATAATTACTTGTTTAGAATGTCCAACTGGTCATGGAAAAGCGTCAGAATAGCCCTTGAGACGTCTAGAAAACGAGAGAATTAGAAACAAAGTTTGTTAGAAATTGCACCCTGATTGTGATGTTTAAATTGCCTCTGAAGAATTTATTGTATAAGTTGCACCAAAACGAAAGACATTTCTTGATTTAGTGTACAATTCTACCCCAGAAAAGTGTGTCATACGTGAAGATTTGCGTGATTGGATTTTTCTAAAAAAACTTTAAATCTTCTAATGGTCCCCCCTTTGTCACTTTTTTGATGAAAAGTCTGAATTTTTTCTAGTGAAATCTTAACTATACGTACTTGTTTAGAATGTCCAACTGGTCATGGAAAAGCATCAGATTGGCCCTTGAGACGTCTAGAAAACGAGAGAATTAGAAACATAGTTTGTTAGAAATTGCGCCCTGATTGTGATGATAAAATTCCCTCTGGAGAATTTATTGTAAGAGTTGCACAAAAACGAAAGACATTTCCTGATTCAGTGTAGAATTCTACCCAAGAAAAGTGTGTCATATGTGAAGATTTGCGTGGTTGGATTTTTCTCAAAAACCTTCAAATATTCTAATGGTCCCCCTTTGGCACTTTTTCGATGAAAAATCTGAATTTTTTCTAGTGAAATCTTAACTATACGTACTTGTTTATAATGTCCAGCTGGTCATGGAAAAGCATCAGAATGGCCCGTGAGACGTCTAGAAAGCGAGAGAATTGGAAACAAAGTTTGTTAGCAATTGCACCCTGAATGTGAAGTTTAAATTCCCTCCGGAGGCTTTATTCTATATGTTGCACCAAAACGAAAGACATTTCCTGATTTAGTGTATAATTCTACCCCAAAAAAGTGTGTAATACGTGAAGATTTGCGTGATTGGATTTTTCTCAAAAAACTTTAAATCTTCCAATGGTCCTCCCTTTGGCACTTTTTGATGAAAAATCTGAATGTTTTCAAGTGAAATCTTAATCATGTGTACTTGTTTAGTATGTCCAGCTGGTCATGGAAAAGCATCACAATGGCCCGTGAGACGTTAGAAAGCGAGAGAATTGGAAACTAAGTTTGTTAGAAATTGCAACCTGATTGTGATGTTTAAATTGCCTCTGAAGAATTTATTGTATAAGTTGCACCAAAACGAAAGACATTTCCTTTTAAGTGTATAATTCTAACCCAGAAAAGTGTGTCATCCGTCAAGATTTGCGTGGTTGGATTTTTCTCAAAATACTTCAAATCTTCCAATGGTCCCCCCTTTTCGCACTTTTTCTACGAAAAAACTGATTTTTTTAGTAAAATCTTAACTATACGTACTTGTTACGAATGTCCAGCTGGTCATGGAAAAGCATAAGAATGGCCCGGGAGACGTCTAGAAAGCGAGAGAATTGGAAACAAAATTTGTTAGCAATTGCACCCTGATTGAGATGTTTAAATTCCCTCTGGAGGCTTTATTCTATGTGTTGCACCAAAACGAAAGAAATTTCCTGATTTAGTGTATAATTCTACCCCACAAAAATGTGTCATACTTCAAGATTTGCGTGGTTGGATTTTTTAAAAAAAACTCCAAATCTTCCGTTGGTCCCCCCTTTGGCAATTTTCGATGAAAAATCTTATTATTTACCACGGTAATCTTAACTATACGTACTTATTTAGAATGTCCAGCTGGTCAAGAAAAACATCAGAATGGCCCGTGAAATATCTGAAAATCAAGAGAATTGGAAACAAAGTTTTTAGCAAATTCGCCCTGATTGTTATGTTTAAATTACCTCTGGAGGCTTTATTGTGAGAGTTGCACAGAAACGAAAGACATTTCCTGATTCAGTGTAAAATTCAACCCCAGAAAATCATGTCATACGTCAAGATATTCGTGGTTGGATGATTCTAAAATAACTTCAGATCTTCCAATGGTCCCCCCTTTGGCATTTTTCGATGAAAAATCTGAATTTTTTCTAGTGAAATTTTAATTATAATTACTTGTTTAGAATGTCCAACTGGTCATGGAAAAGCGTCAGAATAGCCCTTGAGACGTCTAGAAAACGAGAGAATTAGAAACAAAGTTTGTTAGAAATTGCACCCTGATTGTGATGTTTAAATTGCCTCTGAAGAATTTATTGTATAAGTTGCACCAAAACGAAAGACATTTCCTGATTCAGTGTATAATTCTACCCCAGAAAAAAGTGTCATACGTGAAGATTTGCGTGATTGGATTTTTCTCAAAAAACTTTAAATCTTCTAATGGTTCCCCCTTTGTCACTTTTTTGATGAAAAATCTGAATTTTTTCTAGTGACATTTTAACTATACTTAATTGTTTAGAATGTCCAGCTGGTCATGCAAAAGCATCAGAATGGCCCTTGAGACGTCTAGATAACGAGAGAATTAGAAACTATAGTTTGTTAGAAATTGCAGCCCTGATTGTGATGATTAAATTGCCTCTGGAAGAATTTATTGTAAGAGTTGCACAAAAACGAAAGACATTTCCTGATTCAGTGTATAATTCTACCCAAGAAAAGTGTGTCATACGTGAAGATTTGCGTGGTTGGATTTTTCTCAAAAACCTTCAAATCTTCTAATGGTCCCCCCCCTTAGCACTTTTTCGATGAAAAATCTGAATTTTTTCTAGTGAAATCTTAACTATACGTACTTGTTTAGAATGTCCAGCTGGTCATGGAAAAGCATCAGAATGGCCCGTGAGACGTCTAGAAATCGAAAGAATTGGAAACAAAGTTTTTAGCAAATTCGCCCTGATTGTTATGTTTAAATTACCTCTGGAGCCTTTATTGTGAGAGTTGCACAGAAACGAAAGACATTTTCTGATTCAGTGTATAATTCTACCCCAGAAAATCGTGTCATACGTCAAGATTTGCGTGGTTAAATTTTTCTCAAAAAAACTCCAAATTTTCCGATGGTCCCCCCTTTGGCATTTTTCGATGAAAAATCTCAATTTTTTCTAGTGAAATTTTAATTATAATTACTTGTTTAGAATGTCCAACTGGTCATGGAAAAGTGTCAGAATGGCCCTTAAAACGTCTAGAAAACGAGAGAATTATACATAAAGTTTTTTAGAAATTGCACCCTGATTGTGATGTTTAAATTGCCTCTGGAGAATTTATTGTATAAGTTGCACCAAAACGAAAGACATTTCCTGATTTAGTGTACAATTCTACCCCAGAAAAGTGTGTCATACTAGAAGATTTGCGTGATTGGATTTTTCTCAGAAAACTTTAAATCTTCTAATGGTCCCCTCTTTGTCACTTTTTCGATGAAAAATCTGAATTTTTTCTAGTGAAATCTTAATTATACGTACTTGTTTCGAATGTCCAGCTGGTCATCGAAAAGCATCAGAATAGCCAGTGAGATATCAAGAAAGCGAGAGAATTGGAAACAAAGTTTTTGACGAATTCGCCCTGATTATATTTAAATTGCCTCTGGAGGCTTTATTGTGAGAGTTGCACCAAAACCAAAGACATTTCCTGATTCAGTGTATATTTCTACCCCAGAAAATCGTGTCATACGTCAAGATTTGCGTGGTTTGATTTTTCTCAAAAAACTTCAAAACTTCCAATGGTCCCCCCTTAGGCACTTTTTCAATGAAAAATCTGAATTTTTTTAAGTGAAATCTTAATTATACTTACTTGTTTAGTATGTCCAGCTGGTCATGGAAAAGCATCAGAATGGCCCGTGAGACGTCTAGAAAGCGAGAGAATTGGAAACAAAGTTTGTTAGAAATTGCAACCTGATTGTGATGTTTAAATTGCCTCTGAAGAATTTATTGTATAAGTTGCACCAAAACGAAAGACATTTCCTGATTAAGTGTATAATTCTACCCCATAAAAATGTGTCATACTTCAAGATTTGCGTGGTTGGATTTTTCTCAAAAAACTTCAGATCTTCCAATGGTCCCCCCTTTGGCATTTTTCAATGAATAATCTGAATTTTTTCTAGTGAAATTTTAATTATAATTACTTGTTTAGAATGTCCAAGTGGTCATGGAAAAGCGTAGGAATAGCCCTTGAGACGTCTAGAAAACGAGAGAATTAGAAACAAAGTTTGTTAGAAATTGCACCCTGATTGTGATGTTTAAATTGCCTCTGAAGAATTTATTGTATAAGTTGCACCAAAACGAAAGACATTTCCTGATTTAGTGTACAATTCTACCCCAGAAAAGTGTGTCATACGTGAAGATTTGCGTGATTGGATTTTTCTCAAAAAACTTTAAATATTCTAATGGTCCCCTCTTTGCACTTTTTCGATGAAAAATCTGAATTTTTTCTAGTAAAATATGAACTATATGTAATTGTTTAGAATGTCCAGCTGGTCATGGAAAAGCATCAGAATGGCCCGTGAGACGTCTAGAAAACGAGAAAATTAGAAAAAAAGTTTGTTAGAAATTGCAACCTGATTGTGATGTTTAAATTGCCTCTGAAGAATTTATTGTATAAGTTGCACCAAAACGAAAGACATTTCCTGATTCAGTGTAGAATTCTACCCCAGAAAAGTGTGTCATACGTGAAGATTTGCGTGATTGTATTTTTCTCAAAAAACTGTAAATCTTCCAATGGTGCCCCCTTTGGCACTATTTTGATGAAAAATCTGAATTTTTTCAAGTGAAATCTTAATTATACTTACTTGTTTAGTATGTCCAGCTGGTCATGGAAAAGCATCAGAATGGCCCGTGAGACGTCTAGAAAGCGAGAGAATTGGAAACAAAATTTGTTAGAAATTGCAACCTGATTGTGATGTTTAAATTGCCTCTGAAGAATTTATTGTATAAGTTGCACCAAAACGAAAGACATTTCCTGATTAAGTGTATAATTCTAACCCAGAAAAGTGTGTCATACGTGAAGATTTGCGTGGTTGGATTTTTCTCAGAAAACTTTAAATCTTCTAATGGTCCCCTCTTTGTCACTTTTTCGATGAAAAATCTGAATTTTTTCTAGTGAAATCTTAATTATACGTACTTGTTTCGAATGTCCAGCTGGTCATCGAAAAGCATCAGAATAGCCAGTGAGATATCAAGAAAGCGAGAGAATTGGAAACAAAGTTTTGACGAATTCGCCCTGATTATATTTAAATTGCCTCTGGAGGCTTTATTGTGAGAGTTGCACCAAAACCAAAGACATTTCCTGATTCAGTGTATATTTCTACCCCAGAAAATCGTGTCCATAACGTCAAGATTTGCGTGGTTTGATTTTTCTCAAAAAACTTCAAAACTTCCAATGGTCCCCCCTTAGGCACTTTTTCAATGAAAAATCTGAATTTTTTTAAGTGAAATCTTAATTATACTTACTTGTTTAGTATGTCCAGCTGGTCATGGAAAAGCATCAGAATGGCCCGTGAGACGTCTAGAAAGCGAGAGAATTGGAAACAAAGTTTGTTAGAAATTGCACCCTGATTGTGATGTTTAAATTGCCTCTGAAGAATTTATTGTATAAGTTGCACCAAAACGAAAGACATTTCCTGATTAAGTGTATAATTCTACCCCAAAAAATCGTGTCATACTTCAAGATTTGCGTGGTTGGATTTTCTCAAAAAACTTCAGATCTTCCAATGGTCCCCCCTTTGGCATTTTTCAATGAAAAATCTGAATTTTTTCTAGTGAAATTTTAATTATAATTACTTGTTTAGAATGTCCAAGTGGTCATGGAAAAGCGTAGGAATAGCCCTTGAGACGTCTAGAAAACGAGAGAATTAGAAACAAAGTTTGTTAGAAATTGCACCCTGATTGTGATGTTTAAATTGCCTCTGAAGAATTTATTGTATAAGTTGCACCAAAACGAAAGACATTTCCTGATTTAGTGTACAATTCTACCCCAGAAAAGTGTGTCATACGTGAAGATTTGCGTGATTGGATTTTTCTCAAAAAACTTTAAATATTCTAATGGTCCCCTCTTTGCACTTTTTCGATGAAAAATCTGAATTTTTTCTAGTAAAATATGAACTATATGTAATTGTTTAGAATGTCCAGCTGGTCATGGAAAAGCATCAGAATGGCCCGTGAGACGTCTAGAAAACGAGAAAATTAGAAAAAAAGTTTGTTAGAAATTGCAACCTGATTGTGATGTTGTTAAATTGCCTCTGAAGAATTTATTGTATAAGTTGCACCAAAACGAAAGACATTTCCTGATTCAGTGTAGAATTCTACCCCAGAAAAGTGTGTCATACGTGAAGATTTGCGTGATTGTATTTTCTCAAAAAACTGTAAAATCTTCCAATGGTGCCCCCTTTGGCACTATTTTGATGAAAAATCTGAATTTTTTCAAGTGAAATCTTAATTATACTTACTTGTTTAGTATGTCCAGCTGGTCATGGAAAAGCATCAGAATGGCCCGTGAGACGTCCTAGAAAGCGAGAGAATTGGAAACAAATATTTGTTAGAAATTGCAACCTGATTGTGATGTTTAAATTGCCTCTGAAGAATTTATTGTATAAGTTGCACCAAAACGAAAGACATTTCCTGATTAAGTGTATAATTCTAACCCAGAAAAGTGTGTCATACGTGAAGATTTGCGTGGTTGGATTTTTCTCAAAAAACTTCAAATCTTCCAATGGTCCCCTCTTTTGCACTTTTTCTATGAAAAATCTGATTTTTTTAGTGAAATCTCAATCATACATACTTGTTTAGAATATCCAGCTGGTCATCGAAAAGCATCAGAATAGCCCGTGAGATATCTAGAAAGCGAGAGAATTGGAAACAAAATTTTTGACGAATTCGCCCTGATTATGATATTTAAATTGCCTCTGGAGGCTTTATTGTGAGAGTTGCACCAAAACGAAAGACATTTCCTGATTCAGTGTATATTTCTACCCCAGAAAATCGTGTCATACGTCAAGATTTGCGTGGTTGGATTTTTCTCAAAAAACTTCAAAAGTTCCAATGAAACTTTAAATTTTTTTATGAAAACTAAACTATACGGGACTTTTTTTAGTATGTCCAGCTGGTCATGGAAAAACAACAGAATGGCCCGTGAGATGTCTAAAAACGAGAAATTAAAAGGAAAAAAATTTGTTAGAAAATTTTCCCCTGAAAATTTTGATGGGTTTAAAATTTCCCCCTAGAGAACTTAATTTTAAGAGTTTGGGACCAAAAAAAAAGGAAAATTTCCTGATTCAGGGGTAATTCAAAACCCCGAAAAATGTATCATAACCCTCAAGAAAATTTCGTGGTTTGGGGTTTTTTTTTTAAAAATCTTTGGCACTTTTTCGATTTAAAAATCTGAATTTTTTTTTGTGGAAACTTTAAATTTTACGTACTTTTTTTAGAATGTCCAGCTGGGCATGGAAAAAAAAATCAGAATGGCCCTTTAGAACCCTCTAGAAAGCGAAGGGGAAAATTTGGAAAAAAAAATTTGTTAAACAAATTTTCAACCCCGATTGAGGTTTTTTTAAATTCCCTCTGGAGGCTTTTTTTCTATTTTGTTTGCACCAAAACGAAAGGGCATTTCCTGATTTAGTGTATAATTTTAACCCCAAAAAAAGTGTCTTTCTTTAAGATTTGGGGTGGTTTTAAATTTTTTTCAAAAAAACTCCAAATCTTCCGATTTGGGCCCCTCTTTTGGGACATTTTCGATGGGAAAAACTGATTTTTTGGTGAATTTTTTATTAAACGTAATTGTTTAGGGAAAGTTTCCCGCGGTCAGGAAAAGCATTTAGAAATTTTGGGCCCCTGAGGCGTCTAGAAAGCGAGAGAAAAAAATTGGGAAAAAAAAAAAAGTTTGTTTTTGCAAATTTCAAACCCTGATTTTGATTTTTTTAAATTCCCTTGGGAGGCTTTATTCTATATTTCACCAAAAAGAAAGGGCATTTTTTTGATTTTGGTATAATTTTACCCCAAAAAAAATGTTATACGTCAAAAATTTGCGTGGTTTTGGGTTTTTCTCAAAAAAAAATTCCCAAACTTCCCATGGTCCCCTCTTTGGGAAAATTTTTGTTTAAAAATCTGATTTTTTTTTTTAGTGTAATTTTAATCATACTACTTGTTTTAGAATTCCGTTTGGGCAAAAAAAAACATCGAATTGCCCCGTGGGATATCAAAAAATCGAAAAGAATTGGAAACAAAGTTTTTTGCAAATTTTGCCCCGATTTGTTTTTTGTTTAAATTAAACCCTGGAGGCTTTAAATTTTTAGTTGCACAGAAAAAAAAGCATTTCCTGATTTGTGTTTTAAAAATTTCCCCCCGAGAAAAATTTTGTCATACTCAATATTTGCGCAAATTGGATTTTTCTAAAAAACTTAAATCTTCCAAAACTTCCTTTGGCACTTTTTTTGAGAAAAATCTTTAAAATTTTTTTTAGTGAAATTTAACCCATACCCTACTTGTTTAAATGGGCCCCCCTGGTCATGGAAAAAGGGAAATTAGAAACCCTAGTTTGTTAGAAATTTGGGGCCCTGAATTTTGATGTTAAAAATTTCCCTCTGGAAATTTATTGTAAGAGTTTTCACCCAAAACGAAAACATTTCCCCGTCAGTGTATAATTCTAACCCCCGAATAATTTTTCTAAAGTCCCAAAATTGTTGGGGGTTGGGATTTTTTTCAATAACCTTCAAAATTTTAATGGTTTCCCCCCTTTTTCACTTTTTTTGATGAAAAAATTTAATTTTTTCTTTTTTTTAAATCTTAAAATATACTTTCTTGTTTTAGGGAAAGTCCAGCTGGTCCCCTGGAAAAACAAACAGAATGGGCCCCTAGACGCAAAAAGCGAGAGAATTGGAAACAAAATTTGTTAGCAATTGCACCCTGATTGTGAATTTTTTAAAAATTTCCCCCTGGGGGCCCTTTTTTCTATTTTTGTTTTCACCAAAACGAAAAGGGCATTTTTTGAAATTTTGTGTATAATTTCTACCCCCTAAAAATGTGTCATACGCAAGATTTGCGTGGTTGGGGTTTTTCTCAAAAAAAATTCAAAACTTCCGATGGTCCCCCCTTTTGGGAAATTTTTTTTTGAAAAAACTTTATTATTTTTTTCCCGTGTAATCTTAAATCATACGTACTTTTATAGAAATTTTCCCGCTTTGGGCAAGAAAAACAACAGAATTTTCCCGTGAGGTATCTAAAATCGAGAGAAATTTTGGGAAAAAATTTTTAGCCCAAAAAAGCCCGATTTTTTTTTTAAATTACCTTGGAAAGGGTTTTTTTGGAGAGTTGCACAGAAAAAAAAGAAAAATTTCCTGATTCAGTGAAAAATTCAAACCCCCCGAAAAAATTTTTGTCATAAAAGTCAATATTTGCGCGGTGGATTTTTTCCCCAAAAAACTTTTAAATCTTCCCAAAGGTCCCCTCCCTTTTGGGATTTTTTCGATAAAAAAACTGGGAATTTTTTTTTAAATGAAAATCTTTAAATATACGTACTTGTTTAGGAAAAAATTTCCCGCCCGGGCATGGGAAAAACAACAGAATGGGCCCCTGAGATGTCTAAAAACAAGGAATTAGAAAACAAATTTGTTAGAAATTGGCCCTGATTGTGATGGGTTTAAAATTCCCCCTAGAGAACTTAAATTTTAAGAGTTGCCCCCAAAAAAAAAGGGAAATTTTCCCGATTCGGGGATAAATCTACCCCAGAAAAATGTTTCATTCGTCAAGAAAATTTCGGGTTGGATTTTTTTTTTTAAAAATCTTTGGCACTTTTTTCGATGAAAAATTTTGAAATTTTTTTTTGTGGAATCTTTAAATTTTAAAAGTACTTTTTAGAATGTCCAGCTGGCATGGGAAAAAAAAACAGAATGGGCCCGTGAGGGGGTCTAGAAAGGAGGGAATTGGAAAAAAGGGTTTTACAAAATTCCCCTGATTGGATGTTTTAAATTCCCCCTGGGGGCTTTATTTAGGTTTTTCACCAAAAAAGAAAACTTTTTTATTTTGTGTTTTAATTTTTCCCTTTAAAAATGTTTCTTTTCTTTAAGATTTGCGGGGGTTGGGAATTTTTTTTCAAAAAAAAATTCCAAAACTTCCAAAAATCCCCCCCTTTTGGGACATTTTTAAAGAAAAACTGAAATTTTTTTTTTGGGGAAACTTTATTATATTTCTTTTTAGAATTCCAGCTGGTCAGGAAAAGCAAACAAAAGGCCCGTGAGGGGCGTTTTTAGAAAACGGAAAAGAATTGGAAACCCCAATTTTTTTAGCAATTGCCCCTTTATTTTTGGGTTTTAAAATTTCCCTCTGGAGGCTTTTTCTATTTGGGTTTCACCAAAAAGAAAGACATTTTCCCGTTTTTGTGTATAATTTTTACCCCCTAAAAAAATTTTCATACTCAAGATTTGCGTGGTTGGATTTTTTTCAAAAAAAATTCCCAAAACTTCCGATGGTCCCCTTTGGCTTTTTTGTTTAAAAAAACTGATTTTTTTCCAGGGTAATCCTTTAACAAAAGTACTTTTTAGAATGTCCAGCTTTGGGCAAGAAAAAAAAATCAAATTGGCCCCCTAAAATATCTAGAAAAACGAAGAATTGGAAAAAAAGTTTTTAGGGAAATTCCCTGAATTTTTATGGGTTTTAAAAAAAACCCCTGGGGGCTTTATTTTTGGAGTTGCACAGAAAAAAAAGGGCATTTCCTGGGGGTTCAGTGTATAATTTAAACCCAGGGAAAAAGTGTCATACTCAAAAATTTTCCCCCGGGGTTTGGGTTTTTTTCAAAAAACTTCAAATCTTCCAAAAACCCCCTTTGGCCCCTTTTTTTTGATGAAAAAACTGAATTTTTTTTTTTTAGTGGGAAAATTTTTAATTTTAATTCTTGTTAGAATGCCCAAATGGTTTCAAAAGGAAAGGAAAATTAGACCAAAACCAAAAAAATGTTTGTTAGAAATTTGGGGCCCCCGAAAGTGAAAGTTTAAATTCCCCCTGGAGAATTTTTTTGTAAAGTTGCACCCAAAACGAAAGGCATTTCCCGATTCAGTTTTATAATTCCCACCCCAAAAAAAATTTTTCATCCCTCAAGATTTTGCGGGTTTTGGGTTTTTTTCAAAAACCCTTCCCAAAATTTTTAAGGGGCCCCCCCTTTGGCATTTTTTGAAAGAAAAAACTGATTTTTTTTAGTTTAAATTTTAATTTTAAGTACTTGTTTTGAATGTCCCCTTTTTCATGGGAAAAAACTAAAATTGGCCCCCCGAGAAAGTCTAAAAACGAGAAATTAAAAAAAAAGGGTTTTTTAGGAAAATTTCACCCTGATTGTGATTTTAAATTCCCCCGGAGTTTAAATTTAAATTTTTCCCCCAAAACGAAAGGGATTTTCCCGATTTAGTGTATAATTCTACCCAAAAAAATGTTCATAAAGTCAAGATTTGCGTGGGTTGGGGTTTTTTAAAAAACTTCAAATCTTCCCGAGGGGGTTCCCCTTTGGAAATTTTCCCCTTGAAAAATTGAATTTTTTTTCCCAAAGGTTAACCCCCAACATATATTTTTAAATTACCCGGTAAAAAAAAAACAAGTTGCCTTTGGGTAAAAGAAAACGTTTTAAATAAAAAAATTTTTAGCAAATTCGGGTTGGGTTTTTTTTTCAAATTCCTTTTGGGGCCCCCTTTTTGGAATTTTCCGAAAAAAGAATTTTTGAAATTTTTTGTGAAACTTTACCCGAAATTTGGTCATAAAAATCAGAAATTTTGGCGGGTTGGGAATTTTTAAAAAAAATTTTTAAAAAACCCCAGATGGTTTTCCTTTGGGAACTTTTTGAAAAAAATCGAATTTTTTTCAGTTTTAAATTTTTAACCCCCAAAAATCGTGTTTAGCAATTTTCCGGTTTGGTTTTTTAAAAATTTTAAAACCCAAATTTCCCCCCCGGATTTTTTAGAAAAAAGGAATTTTTTTGGGAAAAAAAAAGGTTTTGTTTAGGAAAATTGGGCCCTTGAATTGGGGGGGAAAAAGGTTTAAAATTCCCTTTTATGAAGGGAAATTTATTGTTTAAAATGCACCAAAACAAAAAAATTTTTCCGATTCGGGGTATAATTCTCCCCCAAAAAAAATGTGTCATTCGTAAGAATTTTTCCCCGGTTGGATTTTTTTTTTTTTTTAAAATTCCCCCCCGGGACTTTTTTGGGTGAAAAAAATCTGAAATTTTTTTTTGTGGAAAACTTTAAATTTTTACCCACTTGTTTGAATGTCCAACTGGTCAATGGAAAAAAACATCAAAAATGGCCCTTTAGAGTTTTAGAAAAAAGGGGGTTGGAAAACAATTTTTTTTGGAAATTCGCCCCGATTTTGGGTGTTTTAAATTCCCCCTTAAAAATTTAAATTTTAAAGTTGCACCAAAACAAAAGGGCATTTCCCTTTTTTGTTTTAATTTTACCCAAATAAAAAAGTGTCTTTTCGTAATTTTTTTTGGTTGGTTTTTTCCCCCTTTTGGGGCAATTTTTTAAAAAAAAAAACGAAATTTTTTTTTGTGAAAACTTTTTTTTTACTTACTTTTTTTAGAATGTCCAGCGGTAAAGGAAAAAACATCAGAAAAGGCCCGTGAGGAAAGTCTAGAAGCGAGAGAATTTTGGAAAAAAAAAAAATTTGGGTTTTTTTAGCAATTGCACCCTGATTGTGATGTTTAAATTCCCTCTGGAGGCTTTATTCTATGTGTTGCACCAAAACGAAAGACATTTCCTTATTTAGTGTATAATTCTACCCTATAAAAATGTGTCATACGTCAAGATTTGCGTGGTTGGATTTTTCTCAAAAATCTTCAAATCTTCCGATGGTCCCCCCTTTGGCACTTTTTCGATGAAAAATCTGAATTTTTCTAGTGAAATTTTAATGAAAATTACTTGTTTAGAATGTCGAACTGGTCATGGAAAAGCGTCAGAATGGTCCTTGAGACGTCTAGAAAACAAGAGAATTAGGAATAAGGTTTGTTATAAATTGCACCCTGATTGTGATGTTTAAATTGCCTTTGAAGAATTTATTGTATAAGTTGCACCAAAACGAAAGACATTTCCTGATTTAGTGTATAATTCTACCCCAGAAAAGTGTGTCATACGTGAAGATTTGCGTGATTGGATTTTTCTCAAAAAACTTTAAATCTTCTAATGGTCCCCCCTTAGCACTTTTTTGATGAAAAATCTGAATTTTTGCTAGTGAAATCTTAACTATACGTACTTGTTTAGAATGTCCAACTGGTCATGGAAAAGCATCAGACTGGCCCTTGAGACGTCTAGAAATCGAGAGAATTAGAAACAAAGTTTTTTTTAGAAATATCGCCCTGATTGTGATTTTTAAATTGCCTCTGGAGAATTTATTGAAAGAGTTGCACCAAAACGAAAGACATTTCCTGATTCAGTGTATAATTCTACCCCAGAAAAGTTTGTCATACGTCAATATTGGCATATTTTGATTTTTCTCAAAAAAACTTCAAATCTTCTAATGGTCCCCTCTTTGGCACTTTTTCGATTAAAAACTGAATATTTTCTAATGAAATCTTAACTATACGTACTTGTTTAGAATGTCCAGCTGGTCATGGAAAAACATCAGAATGGCCCGTGAGATGTATAGAAATCGAGAGAATTAGAAACAAAGTTTGTTAGAAATTGCGCCCTGATTGTGATGGTTAAATTCCCTCTAGAGAACTTATTGTAAGAGTTGCACCAAAACAAAAGACATTTACTGATTCAGTGGGTAATTCTACCCCAGAAAAATGTGTCATACGTCAAGAATTGCGTGGTTGGATTTTTTTTTTTTAAATCTTTGGCACTTTTTTCGATGAAAAATCTGAATTTTTTTTAGTTAAATCTTAGTTATAGGTACTTGTTTAGAATGTCCAGCTGGTCATGGAAAAGCATCAGAATAGCCCGTGAGATGTCTAGAAAGTGAGGGAATTGGAAACAAAATTTTTAGCAAATTCGCCCTGATTGTGATGTTTAAATTGCCTCTAGAGCAGCGGTTCCCAAACTGTGGTACGCGTACCCCTTGGGGGTACGTGAGGCATTGTTAAGGGGTACGTCACGCTAGCCGATACGGCGCGCCAGATAATGCGAGGGAATTTTCAAGTTGCGGGAAAAGCGAGGGAATTTAGTAGTGGGCACATCACTGACGCGCTGCTTCAGCCTCACACGTGCCACTAGTGCAAAAGGGTGTGTTTACAAAGGTTAGTCATTCTTTTACATACTGTATTTTATTTTATTATTAACTTGAAAGTTTAAGTTGTATGTTAGTGTTTTATCTAATAATGGATAAGTGGTTAAGTCAGTCTTCAAGCTTTCAGAAAAAGTCGAGAGTTTCAACACCACATGAAGAAGGTAATATTAATAATTGTCAAGTTTCTGATTTTTCTTTACCGAAACGTAAATGTTCTCCTGTGCCTTCTGCAACGCCATTAGCGCAACCAACTTGCTAAGATAAATCGAAAAGGCGGAAGTACGATGTTAGCTACTTGGCTTATGGATTTACATATAACGATGTCCATGACAATGAAATTAGGCCTCAATGTGTAATTTGTTTAAAAACACTTTCTCACCATTCCATGAAACCATCTCTTTTGAAGCGACATTTCCAAACGAAGCATGATAGTTACAAAGATAAACCATTGGATTTTTTCAAACGTAAGGAATCTGTACTGAAATGTAGCAAGAAAACTATCAGTTCTTTCACCAGTTTAAATTTAAAAGCTGTTGAAGCTTCTTACAAAGTTAGTCTTAGAATCGGCCAAGAAAGCAAACCACACACTATTGGGGAAACATTAATTCTTCCAGCAGTTAAAGATATTGTGTCAACTAAGTTAGGAGAAAAAGAAGTTAAACAGATTGATTCAACTTCGCTTTCTAACAATACAGTTTCAAGAAGAATAAGTGAAATGGCTGCTAATGTAAAGGCAATATTACTCAATAAGATAAAAAAAAGTAATTATTTTGCCATTCAAATTGACGAAACAACAGACATAACTAACATGGCTCAACTAATATGTTTTGTTAGGTATGAAGATGGAAATACTGTCGGAGAAGACATGTTGTTTTGCCAAAACTTACCTTCACATACAACTGCAGTCGAGATAGTTGGAAAATTAGACGGCTTCATTAAAGAAAACGAGCTGAATTGGGAAAAATGTGTTGGAATTTGCACAGATGGGGCAAATTCAATGGCTGGGGTTCATAAGGGAGTTGTGACTCAGGTACAAAAACTAAGCCCAAAAGCTAAATTTACTCATTGTAGTCTTCATCGAGAAGCCTTGGTTACTAAAAGATGTCCACAGGAGCTGAAAGCTGTATTAAATGAGACTGTAAAGACAGTAAATTTCATCAAAGCCAGAGCACTAAACTCACGTCTTTTCCACAACTTGTGTGATGATATGGATAGTATTCACAAACAACTACTTCTACACACAGAAGTAAGGTGGTTGTCAAGAGGAAGAGTGATATCTCGAGTCTTTGAACTTCGACATGAAATATTAATTTTTTTATCTGACACAGACTTTCAGTACCGTGATCGTTTTTCAGATGAGTTGTGGTTGAGCCGATTTGCCTACTGTATTTGGCAGACATATTCAGTATGTTAAATGACGTAAACAGGAAATTACAAGGAAGCAGTATCACCCCATTTCAAGTTATGGACAAAATCAATAGTTTGAAACTAAAACTAAGATTTGCAGAAGGGGAAGCAAAGAAAAATAAAATCTCTCTGTTCCCCTGTCTTGAATCTTTTATAAAAGAAAACGAACTTTTCCTGTGTCAAGCCATTTTGAATGACATATATGATCATTGTAGCTCTCTCCATGCTAAATTTAGCAAATACTTTCAAGAAGACTTGACATCATATTCATGGATTAAAAATCCTTTTGCTGACATTGATAAAATTGTTCAAGATAGTTTTCCTCTGAAACTCAAAAACGAACTTTTTGAATTAAACTGTGAGTCAGATTTAAAAGAAGAATTTAAGAAAACCACACTTATTGACTTTTGGATTCAACGACGCTCAGGCACAGAGTATGGTGGTATTGCTGACAAAGCTGTTGAGTTCTTACTCCCATTCCGAACTTCATATCTGTGTGAAACGGGATTCTCCCACCTTATTTATATAAAAAATAAATACAGAAACAGAATGAATACGGTGGAACATGATCTCAGACTCAAGTTAAGCCCAATTTTGCCGGACATAACCAGTTTAAGCCGTTCCATTCAAGCTCATCCCTCACACTGAAATATTGTATTGGTATTGAACACGAATACATTTTTGTGGCATTCATATTTCTGTAAATTGTTTAGAATAATTAAATATGTATTATTAACTTTGTCGTGTTTTATTATTCTAACAAACATAACAATTTTTAACATTTTATTAAAATTATTTTTGAAATATTTTAAAAAATAATACAGTACTACAATAAACTTAAATTATTTGTAATTTCAATTTAATGAGTTATAAGTGTGATTTTATATAAGTTGATTTTATATTTTAAGTGTGTTGATAAATAGAATGATATAAAAATTGAGAATATTTAAAAAATACAAACACACAAATGATATGCATACAATTTTTTTTATTTAATTTATAATATTATATTTTTATAATTAATTGTTATAACATCCATCTTTTTATTATAACAGCTAAAGGCTTTAACTTTATTGTTTACTTTGTAGTATAATAAGTTAGTATACACAACAAGCGTGTACGTACGTACACCATAATCTATATACAGTAGTTTGGAGTAGGGGTACAATATATTATGTATGGTTATTAAGGGGTACGCCATCAGAAAAGTTTGGGAATCTCTGCTCTAGAGGCTTTATTGTAAGAGTTGCACCAAAACGAAAGACATTTCCTGATTCAGTGTATAATTCTACCCCAGAAAAGTGTGTCTTACGTCAAGATTTGCGTGGTTGGATTTTTCTCAAAAAACTTCAAATCTTCCAATGGTCCCCCCCTTTGGCACTTTTTCGATGAAAAATCTGAATTTTTTCTAGTGAAATCTTAACTATACGTACTTGTTTAGAATGTCCAGCTGGTCATGGAAAAGCATCAGAATAGCCCGTGAGATGTCTAGAAAGCGAGAGAATTGGAAACAAAGTTTTTAGCAAATTCGCCCTGATTGTGATGTTTAAATTGCCTCTGGAGGCTTTATTGTAAGAGTTGCACCAAAACGAAAGACATTTCCTGATTCAGTGTATAATTCTACCCCAGAAAAGTGTGTCATACGTCAAGATTTGCGTGGTTGGATTTTTCTCAAAAAACTTCAAATCTTCCAATGGTCCCCCCTTTGGCACTTTTTCGATGAAAAATCTGAATTTTTTCTAGTGAAATCTTAACTATACGTACTTGTTTAGAATGTCCAGCTGGTCATGGAAAAGCATCAGAATGGCCCGTGAGACGTCTAGAAAACGAGAGAATTAGAAACAAAGTTTGTTAGAAATTGCGCCCTGATTGTGATCTTTAAATTCCTCCTGGAGAATTTATTGTAAGAGTTGCACCAAAACGAAAGACATTTCCTGATTCAGTGTATAATTCTACCCCAGAAAAGTGTGTCATACGTCAAGATTTGCGTGGTTGGATTTTTCTCAAAAAACTTCAAATCTTCCAATGGTCCCCCCTTTGGCACTTTTTCGATGAAAAATCTGAATTTTTTCTAGTGAAATCTTAACTATACGTACTTGTTTAGAATGTCCAGCTGGTCATGGAAAAGCATCAGAATGGCCCGTGAGACGTCTAGAAAACGAGAGAATTAGAAACAAAGTTTGTTAGAAATTGCGCCCTGATTGTGATGTTTAAATTCCCTCTGGAGAATTTATTGTAAGAGTTGCACCAAAACGAAAGACATTTCCTGATTCAGTGTATAATTCTACCCCAGAAAAGTGTGTCTTACGTCAAGATTTGCGTGGTTGGATTTTTCTCAAAAAACTTCAAATCTTCCAATGGTCCCCCCTTTGGCACTTTTTCGATGAAAAATCTGAATTTTTTCTAGTGAAATCTTAACTATACGTACTTGTTTAGAATGTCCAGCTGGTCATGGAAAAGCATCAGAATGGCCCGTGAGACGTCTAGAAAGCGAGAGAATTGGAAACAAAGTTTGTTAGCAATTGCGCCCTGATTGTGATGTTTAAATTGCCTCTGGAGGCTTTATTGTAAGAGTTGCACCAAAACGAAAGACATTTCCTGATTCAGTGTATAATTCTACCCCAGAAAAGTGTGTCATACGTCAAGATTTGCGTGGTTGGATTTTTCTCAAAAAACTTCAAATCTTCCAATGGTCCCCCCTTTGGCACTTTTTCGATGAAAAATCTGAATTTTTTCTAGTGAAATCTTAACTATACGTACTTGTTTAGAATGTCCAGCTGGTCATGGAAAAGCATCAGAATGGCCCGTGAGACGTCTAGAAAACGAGAGAATTAGAAAAAAAATTTCAGAAATTGCGCCCTGATTGTGATGTTTAAATTCCCTCTGGAGAATTTATTGTAAGAGTTGCACCAAAACGAAAGACATTTCCTGATTCAGTGTAAAATTCTACCCTAGAAAATTGTGTATTACTTCAAGATTTAAGTGGTTGGTTTTTTCTCAAAAAACTTAAATTATTCCAATGGTCCCCCCTTTTGCACTTTTTCGTTGAAAAATCTGAATTTTTTCTAGTGAAATTTTAATTAAAATTACTTGTTTAGAATGTCGAACTGGTCATGGAAAAGCGTCAGAATGGCCCTTGAGACGTCTAGAAAACGAGAGAATTAGAAACAAAGTTTGTTAGAAATTGCACCCTGATTGTGATGTTTAAATTGCCTCTTAGACTTTATTGTAAGAGTTGCACCAAAACGAAAGACATTTCCTGATTCAGTGTATAATTCTACCCCAGAAAAGTGTGTCATACGTCAAGATTTGCGTGGTTGGATTTTTCTCAAAAAACTTCAAATCTTCCAATGGTCCCCCCTTTGGCACTTTTTCGATGAAAAATCTGAATTTTTTCTAGTGAAATCTTAACTATACGTACTTGTTTAGAATGTCCAGCTGGTCATGGAAAAGCATCAGAATGGCCCGTGAGACGTCTAGTAAACGAGAGAATTAGAAACAAAGTTTGTTAGCAAATTCGCCCTGATTGTGATGTTTAAATTGCCTCTGAAGGCTTTATTGTAAGAGTTGCACCAAAACGAAAGACATTTCCTGATTCAGTGTATAATTCTACCCCAGAAAAGTGTGTCATACGTCAAGATTTGCGTGGTTGGATTTTTCTCAAAAAACTTCAAATCTTCAATGGTCCCCCCTTTGGCACTTTTTCGATGAAAAATCTGAATTTTTTCTAGTGAAATCTTAACTATACGTACTTGTTTAGAATGTCCAGCTGGTCATGGAAAAGCATCAGAATGGCCCGTGAGACGTCTAGAAAACGAGAGAATTAGAAACAAAGTTTGTTAGAAATTGCGCCCTGATTGTGATGTTTAAATTGCCTCTGGAGGCTTTATTGTAAGAGTTGCACCAAAACGAAAGACATTTCCTGATTCAGTGTATAATTCTACCCCAGAAAAGTGTGTCATACGTCAAGATTTGCGTGGTTGGATTTTTCTCAAAAAACTTCAAATCTTCCAATGGTCCCCCCTTTGGCACTTTTTCGATGAAAAATCTGAATTTTTCCTAGTGAAATCTTAACTATACGTACTTGTTTAGAATGTCCAGCTGGTCATGGAAAAGCATCAGAATGGCCCGTGAGACGTCTAGAAAGCGAGAGAATTAGAAACAAAGTTTGTTAGCAAATTCGCCCTGATTGTGATGTTTAAATTTCCTCTGGAGGCTTTATTGTAAGAGTTGCACCAAAACGAAAGACATTTCCTGATTCAGTGTATAATTCTACCCCAGAAAAGGTTGTCATACGTCAAGATTTGCGTGGTTGGATTTTTCTTAAGAAACTTAAAATCTTCCAATGGTCCCCCCTTTGGCACTTTTTCGATGAAAAATCTGAATTTTTTCTAGTGAAATCTTAACTATACGTACTTGTTTAGAATGTCCAGCTGGTCATGGAAAAGCATCAGAATGGCCCGTGAGACGTCTAGAAAGCGAGAGAATTGGAAACAAAGTTTGTTAGCAATTGCACCCTGATTGTGATGTTTAAATTCCCTCTGGAGGCTTTATTGTAAGAGTTGCACCAAAACGAAAGACATTTCCTGATTCAGTGTATAATTCTACCCCAGAAAAGTGTGTCATACGTCAAGATTTGCTTGGTTGGATTTTTCTCAAAAAACTTCAAATCTTCCAATGGTCCCCCCTTTGGCACTTTTTCGATGAAAAATCTGAATTTTTTCTAGTGAAATCTTAACTATACGTACTTGTTTAGAATGTCCAGCTGGTCATGGAAAAGCATCAGAATGGCCCGTGAGACGTCTAGAAAGCGAGAGAATTGGAAACAAAGTTTGTTAGCAATTGCACCCTGATTGTGATGTTTAAATTGCCTCTGGAGGCTTTATTGTAAGAGTTGCACCAAAACGAAAGACATTTCCTGATTCAGTGTATAATTCTACCCCAGAAAAGTGTGTCATACGTCAAGATTTGCGTGGTTGGATTTTTCTCAAAAAACTTCAAATCTTCCAATGGTCCCCCCTTTGGCACTTTTTCGATGAAAAATCTGAATTTTTTCTAGTGAAATCTTAACTATACGTACTTGTTTAGAATGTCCAGCTGGTCATGGAAAAGCATCAGAATGGCCCGTGAGACGTCTAGAAAACGAGAGAATTAGAAACAAAGTTTGTTAGAAATTGCGCCCTGATTGTGATGTTTAAATTCCCTCTGGAGGCTTTATTGTAAGAGTTGCACCAAAACGAAAGACATTTCCTGATTCAGTGTATAATTCTACCCCAGAAAAGTGTGTCATACGTCAAGATTTGCGTGGTTGGATTTTTCTCAAAAAACTTCAAATCTTCCAATGGTCCCCCCTTTGGCACTTTTTCGATGAAAAATCTGAATTTTTTCTAGTGAAATCTTAACTATACGTACTTGTTTAGAATGTCCAGCTGGTCATGGAAAAGCATCAGAATGGCCCGTGAGACGTCTAGAAAACGAGAGAATTGGAAACAAAGTTTTTAGCAAATTCGCCCTGATTGTGATGTTTAAATTGCCTCTGGAGGCTTTATTGTAAGAGTTGCACCAAAACGAAAGACATTTCCTGATTCAGTGTATAATTCTACCCCAGAAAAGTGTGTCATACGTCAAGATTTGCGTGGTTGGATTTTTCTCAAAAAACTTCAAATCTTCCAATGGTCCCCCCTTTGGCACTTTTTCGATGAAAAATCTGAATTTTTTCTAGTGAAATCTTAACTATACGTACTTGTTTAGAATGTCCAGCTGGTCATGGAAAAGCATCAGAATGGCCCGTGAGACGTCTAGAAAACGAGAGAATTAGAAACAAAGTTTGTTAGAAATTGCGCCCTGATTGTGATGTTTAAATTCCCTCTGGAGGATTTATTGTAAGAGTTGCACCAAAACGAAAGACATTTCCTGATTCAGTGTATAATTCTACCCCAGAAAAGTGTGTCATACGTCAAGATTTGCGTGGTTGGATTTTTCTCAAAAAACTTCAAATCTTCCAATGGTCCCCCCTTTGGCACTTTTTCGATGAAAAATCTGAATTTTTTCTAGTGAAATCTTAACTATACGTACTTGTTTAGAATGTCCAGCTGGTCATGGAAAAGCATCAGTATGGCCCGTGAGACGTCTAGAAAACGAGAGAATTAGAAACAAAGTTTGTTAGAAATTGCGCCCTGATTGTGATGTTTAAATTCCCTCTGGAGAATTTATTGTAAGAGTTGCACCAAAACGAAAGACATTTCCTGATTCAGTGTATAATTCTACCCCAGAAAAGTGTGTCATACGTCAAGATTTGCGTGGTTGGATTTTTCTCAAAAAACTTCAAATCTTCCAATGGTCCCCCCTTTGGCACTTTTTCGATGAAAAATCTGAATTTTTTCTAGTGAAATCTTAACTATACGTACTTGTTTAGAATGTCCAGCTGGTCATGGAAAAGCATCAGAATGGCCCGTGAGACGTCTAGAAAACGAGAGAATTGGAAACAAAGTTTGTTAGCAATTGCGCCCTGATTGTGATGTTTAAATTGCCTCTGGAGGCTTTATTGTAAGAGTTGCACCAAAACGAAAGACATTTCCTGATTCAGTGTATAATTCTACCCCAGAAAAGTGTGTCATACGTCAAGATTTGCGTGGTTGGATTTTTCTCAAAAAACTTCAAATCTTCCAATGGTCCCCCCTTTGCAATTTTTCGATGAAAAATCTGAATTTTTTCTAGTGACATTTTAACTATACGTACTTGTTTTGAATGTCCAGCAGGTCATGGAAAAACATCAGTATGGCCCGTGAGACGTCTAGAAAGCGAGAGAATTGGAAACAAAGTTTGTTAGCAATTGCGCCCTGATTGTGATGTTTAAATTCCCTCTGGAGGCTTTATTGTAAGAGTTGCACCAAAACGAAAGACATTTCCTGATTCAGTGTATAATTCTACCCCAGAAAAGTGTGTCATACGTCAAGATTTGCGTGGTTGGATTTTTCTCAAAAAACTTCAAATCTTCCAATGGTCCCCCCTTTGGCACTTTTTCGATGAAAAATCTGAATTTTTTCTAGTGAAATCTTAACTATACGTACTTGTTTAGAATGTCCAGCTGGTCATGGAAAAGCATCAGAATGGCCCGTGAGACGTCTAGAAAGCGAGAGAATTAGAAACAAAGTTTGTTAGCAATTGCACCCTGATTGTGATGTTTAAATTGCCTCTGGAGATTTATTGTAAGAGTTGCACCAAAACGAAAGACATTTCCTGATTCAGTGTATAATTCTACCCCAGAAAAGTGTGTCATACGTCAAGATTTGCGTGGTTGGATTTTTCTCAAAAAACTTCAAATCTTCCAATGGTCCCCCCTTTGGCACTTTTTCGATGAAAAATCTGAATTTTTTCTAGTGAAATCTTAACTATACGTACTTGTTTAGAATGTCCAGCTGGTCATGGAAAAGCATCAGAATGGCCCGTGAGACGTCTAGAAAGCGAGAGAATTAGAAACAAAGTTTGTTAGCAATTAATTGTGCCCTAAACGTGATGTTTAAATTGCCTCTGGAGGCTTTATTGTAAGAGTTGCACCAAAACGAAAGACATTTCCTGATTCAGTGTAATATTCTACCCCAGAAAAGTGTGTCATACGTCAAGATTTGCGTGGTTGGATTTTTCTCAAAAAACTTCAAATCTTCCAATGGTCCCCCCTTTGGCACTTTTTCGATGAAAAATCTGAATTTTTTCTAGTGAAATCTTAACTATACGTACTTGTTTAGAATGTCCAGCTGGTCATGGAAAAGCATCAGAATGGCCCGTGAGACGTCTAGAAAACGAGAGAAATTGAAACAAAGTTTTTAGCAAATTCGCCCTGATTGTGATGTTTAAATTGCCTCTGGAGGCTTTATTGTAAGAGTTGCACCAAAACGAAAGACATTTCCTGATTCAGTGTATAATTCTACCCCAGAAAAGTGTGTCATACGTCAAGATTTGCGTGGTTGGATTTTTCTCAAAAAACTTCAAATCTTCCAATGGTCCCCCCTTTGGCACTTTTTCGATGAAAAATCTGAATTTTTTCTAGTGAAATCTTAACTATACGTACTTGTTTAGAATGTCCAGCTGGTCATGGAAAAGCATCAGAATGGCCCGTGAGACGTCTAGAAAACGAGAGAATTGGAAACAAAGTTTTTAGCAAATTCGCCCTGATTGTGATGTTTAAATTCCCTCTGGAGAATTTATTGTAAGAGTTGCACCAAAACGAAAGACATTTCCTGATTCAGTGTATAATTCTACCCCAGAAAAGTGTGTCATACGTCAAGATTTGCGTGGTTGGATTTTTCTCAAAAAACTTCAAATCTTCCAATGGTCCCCCCTTTGGCACTTTTTCGATGAAAAATCTGAATTTTTTCTAGTGAAATCTTAACTATACGTACTTGTTTAGAATGTCCAGCTGGTCATGGAAAAGCATCAGAATGGCCCGTGAGACGTCTAGAAAACGAGAGAATTAGAAACAAAGTTTGTTAGAAATTGCGCCCTGATTGTGATGTTTAAATTCCCTCTGGAGAATTTATTGTAAGAGTTGCACCAAAACGAAAGACATTTCCTGATTCAGTGTATAATTCTACCCCAGAAAAGTGTGTCATACGTCAAGATTTGCGTGGTTGGATTTTTCTCAAAAAACTTCAAATCTTCCAATGGTCCCCCCTTTGGCACTTTTTCGATGAAAAATCTGAATGTTTTCTAGTGAAATCTTAACTATACGTACTTGTTTAGAATGTCCAGCTGGTCATGGAAAAGCATCAGAATGGCCCGTGAGACGTCTAGAAAGCGAGAGAATTGGAAACAAAGTTTGTTAGCAATTGCGCCCTGATTGTGATGTTTAAATTCCCTCTGGAGAATTTATTGTAAGAGTTGCACCAAAACGAAAGACATTTCCTGATTCAGTGTATAATTCTACCCCAGAAAAGTGTGTCATACGTCAAGATTTGCGTGGTTGGATTTTTCTCAAAAAACTTCAAATCTTCCAATGGTCCCCCCTTTGGCACTTTTTCGATGAAAAATCTGAATTTTTTCTAGTGAAATCTTAACTATACGTACTTGTTTAGAATGTCCAGCTGGTCATGGAAAAGCATCAGAATGGCCCGTGAGACGTCTAGAAAACGAGAGAATTGGAAACAAAGTTTGTTAGCAATTGCACCCTGATTGTGATGTTTAAATTCCCTCTGGAGAATTTATTGTAAGAGTTGCACCAAAACGAAAGACATTTCCTGATTCAGTGTATAATTCTACCCCAGAAAAGTGTGTCATACGTCAAGATCTTCCAATGGTCCCCCCTTTGGCACTTTTTCGATGAAAAATCTGAATTTTTTCTAGTGAAATCTTAACTATACGTACTTGTTTAGAATGTCCAGCTGGTCATGGAAAAGCATCAGAATGGCCCGTGAGACGTCTAGAAAGCGAGAGAATTGGAAACAAAGTTTGTTAGCAATTGCACCCTGATTGTGATGTTTAAATTCCCTCTGGAGGCTTTATTGTAAGAGTTGCACCAAAACGAAAGACATTTCCTGATTCAGTGTATAATTCTACCCCAGAAAAGTGTGTCATACGTCAAGATTTGCGTGGTTGGATTTTTCTCAAAAAACTTCAAATCTTCCAATGGTCCCCCCTTTGGCACTTTTTCGATGAAAAATCTGAATTTTTTCTAGTGAAATCTTAACTATACGTACTTGTTTAGAATGTCCAGCTGGTCATAAAAAAGCATCAGAATGGCCCGTGAGATGTCTAGAAAGCGAGAGAATTGGAAACAAAGTTTTTAGCAAATTCGCCCTGATTGTGATGTTTAAATTACCTCTGGAGGCTTTATTGTGAGAGTTGCACCAAAACGAAAGACATTTCCTGATTCAGTGTATAATTCTACCCCAGAAAAGTGTGTCATACGTCAAGATTTGCGTGGTTGGATTTTTCTCAAAAAACTTCAAATCTTCCAATGGTCCCCCCTTTGGCACTTTTTCGATGAAAAATCTGAATTTTTTCTAGTGAAATCTTAACTATACGTACTTGTTTAGAATGTCCAGCTGGTCATGGAAAATCATCAGAATGGCCCGTGAGACGTCTAGAAAACGAGAGAATTAGAAACAAAGTTTGTTAGAAATTGCACCCTGATTGTGATGTTTAAATTGCTTCTGGGACTTTATTGTAAGAGTTGCACCAAAACGAAAGACATTTCCTGATTCAGTATATAATTCTACCCCAGAAAAGTGTGTCATACGTCAAGATTTGCGTGGTTGGATTTTTCTCAAAAAACTTAAAATCTTCCAATGGTCCCCCCTTTGGCACTTTTTCGATGAAAAATCTGAATTTTTTCTAGTGAAATCTTAACTATACGTACTTGTTTAGAATGTCCAGCTGGTCATGGAAAAGCATCAGAATGGCCCGTGAGACGTCTAGAAAACGAGAGAATTAAAAAAAAAGCTTGTTAGAAATTGCGCCCTGATTGTGATGTTTAAATTGCCTCTGGAGATTTATTGTAAGAGTTGCACCAAAAGGAAAGACATTTCCTGATTCAGTGTATAATTCTACCCCAGAAAAGTGTGTCATACGTCAAGATTTGCGTGGTTGGATTTTTCTCAAAAAACTTCAAATCTTCCAATGGTCCCCCCTTTGGCACTTTTTCGATGAAAAATCTAAATGTTTTCTAGTGAAATCTTAACTATACGTACTTGTTTAGAATGTCCAGCTGGTCATGGAAAAGCATCAGAATGGCCCGTGAGACGTCTAGAAAGCGAGAGAATTGGAAACAAAGTTTGTTAGCAATTGCACCCTGATTGTGATGTTTAAATTCCCTCTGGAGGCTTTATTGTAAGAGTTGCACCAAAACGAAAGACATTTCCTGATTCAGTGTATAATTCTACCCCAGAAAAGTGTGTCATACGTCAAGATTTGCGTGGTTGGATTTTTCTCAAAAAACTTCAAATCTTCCAATGGTCCCCCCTTTGGCACTTTTTCGATGAAAAATCTGAATTTTTTCTAGTGAAATCTTAACTATACGTACTTGTTTAGAATGTCCAGCTGGTCATGGAAAAGCATCAGAATGGCCCGTGAGACGTCTAGAAATCGAGAGAATTGGAAACAAAGTTTTTAGCAAATTCGCCCTGATTGTGATGTTTAAATTGCCTCTGGAGGCTTTATTGTAAGAGTTGCACCAAAACGAAAGACATTTCCTGATTCAGTGTATAATTCTACCCCAGAAAAGTGTGTCATACGTCAAGATTTGCGTGGTTGGATTTTTCTCAAAAAACTTCAAATCTTCCAATGGTCCCCCCTTTGGCACTTTTTCGATGAAAAATCTGAATTTTTTCTAGTGAAATCTTAACTATACGTACTTGTTTAGAATGTCCAGCTGGTCATGGAAAAGCATCAGAATGGCCCGTGAGACGTCTAGAAAACGAGAGAATTAGAAACAAAGTTTGTTAGAAATTGCACCCTGATTGTGATGTTTAAATTGCCTCTGGAGGCTTTATTGTAAGAGTTGCACCAAAACGAAAGACATTTCCTGATTCAGTGTATAATTCTACCCCAGAAAAGTGTGTCATACGTCAAGATTTGCGTGGTTGGATTTTTCTCAAAAAACTTCAAATCTTCCAATGGTCCCCCCTTTGGCACTTTTTCGATGAAAAATCTGAATTTTTTCTAGTGAAATCTTAACTATACGTACTTGTTTAGAATGTCCAGCTGGTCATGGAAAAGCATCAGAATGGCCCGTGAGACGTCTAGAAAGCGAGAGAATTGGAAACAAAGTTTGTTAGCAATTGCACCCTGATTGTGATGTTTAAATTCCTCTGGAGGCTTTATTGTAAGAGTTGCACCAAAACGAAAGACATTTCCTGATTCAGTGTATAATTCTACCCCAGAAAAGTGTGTCATACGTCAAGATTTGCGTGGTTGGATTTTTCTCAAAAAACTTCAAATATTCCAATGGTCCCCCCTTTGGCACTTTTTCAATGAAAAATCTGAATTTTTTCTAGTGAAATCTTAACTATACGTACTTGTTTAGAATGTCCAGCTGGTCATGGAAAAGCATCAGAATGGCCCGTGAGACGTCTAGAAAGCGAGAGAATTAGAAACAAAGTTTGTTAGCAATTGCGCCCTGATTGTGATGTTTAAATTCCCTCTGGAGGCTTTATTGTAAGAGTTGCACCAAAACGAAAGACATTTCCTGATTCAGTGTATAATTCTACCCCAGAAAAGTGTGTCATACGTCAAGATTTGCGTGGTTGGATTTTTCTCAAAAAACTTCAAATCTTCCAATGGTCCCCCCTTTGGCACTTTTTCGATGAAAAATCTGAATTTTTTCTAGTGAAATCTTAACTATACGTACTTGTTTAGAATGTCCAGCTGGTCATGGAAAAGCATCAGAATGGCCCGTGAGACGTCTAGAAAACGAGAGAATTAGAAACAAAGTTTGTTAGAAATTGCACCCTGATTGTGATGTTTAAATTGCCTCTGGAGAATTTATTGTAAGAGTTGCACCAAAACGAAAGACATTTCCTGATTCAGTGTATAATTCTACCCCAGAAAAGTGTGTCATACGTCAAGATTTGCGTGGTTGGATTTTTCTCAAAAAACTTCAAATCTTCTAATGGTCCCCCCTTTGGCACTTTTTCGATGAAAAATCTGAATTTTTTCTAGTGAAATCTTAACTATACGTACTTGTTTAGAATGTCCAGCTGGTCATGGAAAAGCATCAGAATGGCCCGTGAGACGTCTAGAAAACGAGAGAATTAGAAACAAAGTTTGTTAGAAATTGCACCCTGATTGTGATGTTTAAATTCCCTCTGGAGAATTTATTGTAAGAGTTGCACCAAAACGAAAGACATTTCCTGATTCAGTGTATAATTCTACCCCAGAAAAGTGTGTCATACGTCAAGATTTGCGTGGTTGGATTTTTCTCAAAAAACTTCAAATCTTCTAATGGTCCCCCCTTTGGCACTTTTTCGATGAAAAATCTGAATTTTTTCTAGTGAAATCTTAACTATACGTACTTGTTTAGAATGTCCAGCTGGTCATGGAAAAGCATCAGAATGGCCCGTGAGACGTCTAGAAAGCGAGAGAATTGGAAACAAAGTTTGTTAGCAATTGCACCCTGATTGTGATGTTTAAATTCCCTCTGGAGGCTTTATTGTAAGAGTTGCACCAAAACGAAAGACATTTCCTGATTCAGTGTATAATTCTACCCCATAAAAGTGTGTCATACGTCAAGATTTGCGTGGTTGGATTTTTCTCAAAAAACTTCAAATCTTCCGATGGTCCCCCCTTTGGCACTTTTTCGATGAAAAATCTGAATTTTTTCTAGTGAAATCTTAACTATACGTACTTGTTTAGAATGTCCAGCTGGTCAAGAAAAACATCAGAATTGCCCGTGAGATATCTAGAAATCGAGAGAATTGGAAACAAAGTTTTTAGCAAATTCGCCCTGATTGTTATGTTTAAATTACCTCTGGAGGCTTTATTGTGAGAGTTGCACAGAAACAAAAGACATTTCCTGATTCAGTGTATAATTCTACCCCAGAAAATTGTGTCATACGTCAATATTTGCGCGGTTGGATTTTTCTCAAAAAACTTCAAATCTTCCAATGGTCCCCCCTTTGGCACTTTTTCGATGAAAAATCTGAATTTTTTCTAGTGAAATCTTAACTATACGTACTTGTTTAGAATGTCCAGCTGGTCATGGAAAAACATCAGAATGGCCCGTGAGATGTCTAGAAAACGAGAGAATTAGAAACAAAGTTTGTTAGAAATTGCGCCCTGATTGTGATGTTTAAATTCCCTCTAGAGAACTTATTGTAAGAGTTGCACCAAACAAAAGACATTCTGAGTGAGAGTTGCACCAAAACGAAAGACATTTCCTGATTCAGTGTATAATTCTACCCCAGAAAAGTGTGTCATACGTCAAGATTTGCGTGGTTGGATTTTTCTCAAAAAACTTCAAATCTTCCAATGGTTCCCCCTTTGGCACTTTTTCGATGAAAAATCTGAATTTTTTCTAGTGAAATCTTAACTATACGTACTTGTTTAGAATGTCCAGCTGGTCATGGAAAAGCATCAGAATGGCCCGTGAGACGTCTAGAAAGCGAGAGAATTGGAAACAAAGTTTGTTAGCAATTGCACCCTGATTGTGATGTTTAAATTGCCTCTGGAGGCTTTATTGTAAGAGTTGCACCAAAACGAAAGACATTTCCTGATTCAGTGTATAATTCTACCCCAGAAAAGTGTGTCATACGTCAAGATTTGCGTGGTTGGATTTTTCTCAAAAAACTTCAAATCTTCCAATGGTCCCCCCTTTGGCACTTTTTCGATGAAAAATCTGAATTTTTTCTAGTGAAATCTTAACTATACGTACTTGTTTAGAATGTCCAGCTGGTCATGGAAGAGCATCAGAATGGCCCGTGAGACGTCTAAAAAGCGAGAGAATTGGAAACAAAGTTTGTTAGCAATTGCACCCTGATTGTGATGTTTAAATTCCCTCTGGAGGCTATATTGTAAGAGTTGCACCAAAACGAAAGACATTTCCTGATTCAGTGTATAATTCTACCCCAGAAAAGTGTGTCATACGTCAAGATTTGCGTGGTTGGATTTTTCTCAAAAAACTTCAAATCTTCCAATGGTCCCCCCTTTGGCACTTTTTCGATGAAAAATCTGAATTTTTTCTAGTGAAATCTTAACTATACGTACTTGTTTAGAATGTCCAGCTGGTCATGGAAAAGCATCAGAATGGCCCGTGAGACGTCTAGAAACGAGAGAATTAGAAACAAAGTTTGTTAGAAATTGCGCCCTGATTGTGATGTTTAAATTCCCTCTGGAGATTTATTGTAAGAGTTGCACCAAAACGAAAGACATTTCCTGATTCAGTGTATAATTCTACCCCAGAAAAGTGTGTCATACGTCAAGATTTGCGTGGTTGGATTTTTCTCAAAAAACTTCAAATCTTCCAATGGTCCCCCCTTTGGCACTTTTTCGATGAAAAATCTGAATTTTTTCTAGTGAAATCTTAACTATACGTACTTGTTTAGAATGTCCAGCTGGTCATGGAAAAGCATCAGAATGGCCCGTGAGACGTCTAGAAAGCGAGAGAATTGGAAACAAAGTTTGTTAGCAATTGCACCTGATTGTGATGTTTAAATTGCCTCTGGAGGCTTTATTGTAAGAGTTGCACCAAAACGAAAGACATTTCCTGATTCAGTGTATAATTCTACCCCAGAAAAGTGTGTCATACGTCAAGATTTGCGTGGTTGGATTTTTCTCAAAAAACTTCAAATCTTCCAATGGTCCCCCCTTTGGCACTTTTTCGATGAAAAATCTGAATTTTTTCTAGTGAAATCTTAACTATACGTACTTGTTTAGATTGTCCAGCTGGTCATGGAAAAGCATCAGAATAGCCCGTAAGACGTCTAGAAAGCGAGAGAATTGGAAACAAAGTTTTTAGCAAATTCGCCCTGATTGTGATGTTTAAATTGCCTCTGGAGGCTTTATTGTGAGAGTTGCACCAAAACGAAAGACATTTCCTGATTCAGTGTATAATTCTACCCCAGAAAAGTGTGTCATACGTCAAGATTTGCGTGGTTGGATTTTTCTCAAAAAACTTCAAATCTTCCAATGGTCCCCCCTTTGGCACTTTTTCGATGAAAAATCTGAATTTTTTCTAGTGAAATCTTAACTATACGTACTTGTTTAGAATGTCCAGCTGGTCATGGAAAAGCATCAGAATGGCCCGTGAGACGTCTAGAAAGCGAGAGAATTGGAAACAAAGTTTGTTAGCAATTGCACCCTGATTGTGATGTTTAAATTCCCTCTGGAGGCTTTATTGTAAGAGTTGCACCAAAACGAAAGACATTTCCTGATTCAGTGTATAATTCTACCCCAGAAAAGTGTGTCATACGTCAAGATTTGCGTGGTTGGATTTTTCTCAAAAAACTTCAAATCTTCCAATGGTCCCCCCTTTGGCACTTTTCGATGAAAAATCTGAATTTTTTCTAGTGAAATCTTAACTATACGTACTTGTTTAGAATGTCCAGCTGGTCATGAAAAACATCAGAATGGCCCGTAAGACGTCTAGAAATGAGAGAATTGGAAACAAAGTTTTTAGCAAATTCGCCCTGATTGTGATGTTTAAATTACCTCTGAAGGCTTTATTGTGAGAGTTGCCCCAAAACGAAAGACATTTCCTGATTCAGTGTATAAATCTACCCCAGAAAAGTGTGTCATACGTCAAGATTTGCGTGGTTGGATTTTTCTCAAAAAACTTCAAATCTTCCAATGGTCCCCCCTTTGGCACTTTTTCGATGAAAAATCTGAATTTTTTCTAGTGAAATCTTAACTATACGTACTTGTTTAGAATGTCCAGCTGGTCATGGAAAAGCATCAGAATGGCCCGTGAGACGT
This sequence comes from Stictocephala bisonia, assembly GCA_035578905.1. Taxonomy (NCBI): domain Eukaryota; kingdom Metazoa; phylum Arthropoda; class Insecta; order Hemiptera; family Membracidae; genus Stictocephala; species Stictocephala bisonia. The sequence goes on from JAQJVL010000874.1 coordinate 43,995, forward strand.
CTAGAAAACGAGAGAATTAGAAACAAAGTTTGTTAGAAATTACACTTTGATTGTGATGTTTAAATTGCCTCTGGAGAAATTATTGTAAGAATTGCACCAAAACGAAAGACATTTCCTGATTCAGTGTATAATTCTACCCCAGAAAAGTGTGTCATACGTCAAGATTTGCGTGGTTGGATTTTTCTCAAAAAACTTCAAATCTTCCAATGGTCCCCCCTTTGGCACTTTTTCGATGAAAAATCTGAATTTTTTCTAGTGAAATCTTAACTATACGTACTTGTTTAGAATGTCCAGCTGGTCATGGAAAAGCATCAGAATGGCCCTTGAGACGTCTAGAAAACGAGAGAATTAGACATAAAGTTTGTTAGAAATTGCACCCTGATTGTGATGTTTTAATTGCCTCTGGAGAATTTATTGTATAAGTTGCACCAAAACGAAAGACATTTCCTGATTCAGTGTATAATTCTACCCAAGAAAAATGTTTCATACGTCAAGATTTGCGTGGTTGGATTTTTTTAAAAAACTTCAAATCTTCCAATATATGAGGGGTTACAAAATTTCGGTGTTTTTCCGGTATGATTGTAAATCTACTAAAGAAGTTTCTACTTTCCAGCGATTCCACCCTAAGCATATATATTTTAAATACTGATGTAAAAGTTTTACAAGTTAACAAGTTGCTTGATCAAAAGAATTCGCTTTCATATTCATTCAAAGAAAAGTGTGTCTTACGTCAAGATATGCGTGGTTGGATTTTTCTCAAAAAACTTCAAATCTTCCAATGGTGCCCCCTTTGGCACATTTTCGATGAAAAATCTGATTTTTTTAGTGAATCTTTATTATACATACTTGTTTAGAATGTCCAGCTGGTCATGGAAAAGCATCAGAATGGCCCGTGAGACGTCTAGAAAGCGAGAGAATTGGAAACAAAGTTTTTAGCAAATTCGCCCTGATTGTTATGTTTAAATTACCTCTGGAGGCTTTATTGTGAGAGTTGCACAGAAACAAAAGACATTTCCTGATTCAGTGTATAATTCTACCCCAGAAAATTGTGTCATACGTCAATATTTGCGCGGTTGGATTTTTCTCAAAAAACTTCAAATCTTCCAATGGTCCCCCCTTTGGCACTTTTTCGATGAAAAATCTGAATTTTTTCTAGTGAAATCTTAACTATACGTACTTGTTTAGAATGTCCAGCTGGTCATGGAAAAGCATCAGAATGGCCCGTGAGACGTCTAGAAAGCGAGAGAATTGGAAACAAAGTTTGTTAGCAATTGCACCATGATTGTGATTTATAAATTCCCTCTGGAGGCTTTATTCTATATGTTGCACCAAAACGAAAGACATTTTCTGATTTAGTGTATAATTCTACCCCATAAAAATGTGTCATACGTCAAGATTTGCGTGGTTGGATTTTTCTCAAAAAACTTCAAATCTTCCAATGGTCCCCCCTTTGGCACTTTTTCGATGAAAAATCTGAATTTTTTCTAGTGAAATTTTAATTATAATTACTTGTTTAGAATGTCGAACTGGTCATGGAAAAGCGTCAGAATGGCCCTTGAGACGTCTAGAAAACAAGAGAATTAGGAATAAAGTTTGTTATAAATTGCACCCTGATTGTGATGTTTAAATTGCCTCTAAAGAATTTATTGTATAAGTTGCACCAAAACGAAAGGCATTTCCTGATTCAGTGTATAATTCTACCCAAGAAAAATGATTCATACGTCAAGATTTGCGTGGTTGGATTGTTTTAAGAAACTTCAAATCTTCCACTATATGAGGGGTTACAAAATTTCGGTGTTTTTCCGGTATGATTGTAAATCTACTAAAGAAGTTTCTACTTTCCAGCGATTCCACCCTAAGCATTTATGTTTAAATTACCTCTGGAGGCTTTATTGTGAGAGTTGCACAGAAACAAAAGACATTTCCTGATTCAGTGTATAATTCTACCCCAGAAAATTGTGTCATACGTCAATATTTGCGCGGTTGGATTTTTCTCAAAAAACTTCAAATCTTCCAATGGTCCCCTCTTTGGCACTTTTTCGATGAAAAATCTGAATTTTTTCTAGTGAAATCTAAACTATACGTACTTGTTTAGTATGTCCAGCTGGTCATGGAAAAACAACAGAATGGCCCGTGAGATGTCTAGAAAACGAGAGAATTAGAAACAAAGTTTGTTAGAAATTGCGCCCTGATTGTGATGGTTAAATTCCCTCTAGAGAACTTATTGTAAGAGTTGCACCAAAACAAAAGACATTTCCTGATTCAGTGTATAATTCTACCCCAGAAAAATGTATCATACGTCAAGAATTGCGTGGTTGGATTTTTTTTGAAAAATCTTTGGCACTTTTTTCGATGAAAAATCTGAATTTTTTTTAGTGGAATCTTAATTATACGTACTTGTTTAGAATGTCCAGCTGGTCATGGAAAAGCATCAGAATGGCCCGTGAGACGTCTAGAAAGCGAGAGAATTGGAAACAAAGTTTGTTAGCAATTGCACCCTGATTGTGATGTTTAAATTGCCTCTGGAGGCTTTATTGTAAGAGTTGCACCAAAACGAAAGACATTTCCTGATTCAGTGTATAATTCTACCCCAGAAAAGTGTGTCATACGTCAAGATTTGCGTGGTTGGATTTTTCTCAAAAAACTTCAAATCTTCCAATGGTCCCCCCTTTGGCACATTTTCGATGAAAAATCTGATTTTTTCTAGTGAAATCTTAACTATACGTACTTGTTTAGAATGTCCAGCTGGTCATGGAAAAGCATCAGAATGGCCCGTGAGACGTCTAGAAAGCGAGAGAATTGGAAACAAAGTTTGTTAGCAATTGCACCCTGATTGTGATGTTTAAATTCCCTCTGGAGGCTTTATTCTATATGTTGCACCAAAACGAAAGACATTTCCTGATTTAGTGTATAATTCTACCCCATAAAAATGTGTCATACGTCAAGATTTGCGTGGTTGGATTTTTCTCAAAAAACTTCAAATCTTCCGATGGTCCCCCTTTGGCAATTTTCGTTGAAAAATCTGATTTTTTTCCAGTGTAATCTTAACTATACGTACTTGTTTAGAATGTCCAGCTGGTCAAGAAAAACATCAGAATGGCCCGTGAGATATCTAGAAATCGAGAGAATTGGAAACAAAGTTTTTAGCAAATTCGCCCTGATTGTTATGTTTAAATTACCTCTGGAGGCTTTATTGTGAGAGTTGCACAGAAACGAAAGACATTTCCTGATTCAGTGTATAATTCTACCCCAGAAAATTGTGTCATACGTCAAGATTTGCGTGGTTGGATTTTTCTCAAAAAACTTCAAATCTTCCAATGGTCCCCCCTTTGGCACTTTTTCGATGAAAAATCTGAATTTTTTCTAGTGAAATCTTAACTATACGTACTTGTTTAGAATGTCCAGCTGGTCATGGAAAAGCATCAGAATGGCCCGTGAGACGTCTAGAAAACGAGAGAATTAGAAACAAAGTTTGTTAGAAATTGCACCCTGATTGTGATATTTTTATTCCCTCTGGAGAATTTATTGTAAGAGTTCTACCAAAACGAAAGACATTTCCTGATTCAGTGTATAATTCTATCCCAGAAAAGTGTGTCTTACGTCAAGATTTGCGAGGTTGGATTTTTCTCAAAAAACTTCAAATCTTCCAATGGTCCCCCCTTTGGCACTTTTTCGATGAAAAATCTGAATTTTTTCTAGTGAAATCTTAACTATACGTACTTGTTTAGAATGTCCAGCTGGTCATGGAAAAGCATCAGAATGGCCCTTGAGACGTCTAGAAAACGAGAGAATTAGAAACAAAGTTTGTTAGAAATTGCGCCCTGATTGTGATGTTTAAATTGCCTCTGGAGAATTTATTGTAAGAGTTGCACCAAAACGAAAGGCATTTCCTGATTCAGTGTATAATTCTACCCAAGAAAAATGATTCATACGTCAAGATTTGCGTGGTTGGATTGTTTTAAGAAACTTCAAATCTTCCACTATATGAGGGGTTACAAAATTTCGGTGTTTTTCCGGTATGATTGTAAATCTACTAAAGAAGTTTCTACTTTCCAGCGATTCCACCCTAAGCATATATATTTTAAATACTGATGTAAAAGTTTTACAAGTTAACAAGTTGCTTGATCAAAAGAATTCGCTTTCATATTCATTCAAAGAAAAGTGTGTCATACTTCAAGATTTGCGTGGTTGGATTTTTCTCAAAAAAACTCCAAATCTTCCGATGGTCCCCTCTTTGGCACATTTTCGATGAAAAATCTGATTTTTTTAGTGAATCTTTATTATACGTACTTGTTTAGAATGTCCAGCTGGTCATGGAAAAGCATCAGAATGGCCCGTGAGACGTCTAGAAAGCGAGGAAATTAGAAACAAAGTTTGTTAGCAAATTCGCCCTGATTGTGATGTTTAAATTACCTCTGGAGGCTTTATTGTGAGAGTTGCACCAAAACGAAAGACATTTCCTGATTCAGTGTATAATTCTACCCCAGAAAAGTGTGTCATACGTCAAGATTTGCGTGGTTGGATTTTTCTCAAAAAACTTCAAATCTTCCAATGGTCCCCCCTTTGGCACTTTTTCGATGAAAAATCTGAATTTTTTCTAGTGAAATCTTAACTATACGTACTTGTTTAGAATGTCCAGCTGGTCATGGAAAAGCATCAGAATAGCCCGTGAGATGTCTAGAAAGCGAGAGAATTGGAAACAAAGTTTTTAGCAAATTCGCCCTGATTGTGATGTTTAAATTGCCTCTAGAGGCTTTATTGTAAGAGTTGCACCAAAACGAAAGACATTTCCTGATTCAGTGTATAATTCTACCCCAGAAAAGTGTGTCTTACGTCAAGATTTGCGTGGTTGGATTTTTCTCAAAAAACTTCAAATCTTCCAATGGTCCCCCCTTTGGCACATTTTCGATGAATAAACTGATTTTTTTAGTGAATCTTTATTATACTTACTTGTTTAGAATGTCCAGCTGGTCATGGAAAAGCATCAGAATGGCCCGTGAGACGTCTAGAAAGCGAGAGAATTGGAAACAAAGTTTGTTAGCAATTGCACCCTGATTGAGATGTATAAATTCCCTCTGGAGGCTTTATTCTATGTGTTGCACCAAAACGAAAGACATTTCCTGATTTAGTGTATAATTCTACCCCATAAAAATGTGTCATACTTCAAGATTTGCGTGGTTGGATTTTTCTCAAAAAAACTCCAAATCTTCCGATGATCGACTTTGGCAATTTTCGATGAAAAATCTGATTTTTTACCAGGATAATCTTAACTATACGTACTTATTTAGAATGTCCAGCTGGTCAAGAAAAACATCAGAATGGCCCGTGAGATATCTAGAAATCGAGAGAATTGGAAACAAAGTTTTTAGCAAATTCGCCCTGATTGTTATGTTTAAATTACCTCTGGAGGCTTTATTGTGAGAGTTGCACAGAAACGAAAGACATTTGCTGATTCAGTGTATAATTCAACCCCAGAAAATCGTGTCATACGTCAAGATTTGCGTGGTTGGATTTTTCTCAAAAAACTTCAGATCTTCCAATGGTCCCCCCTTTGGCATTTTTCGATGAAAAATCTGAATTTTTTCTAGTGAAATTTTAATTATAATTACTTGTTTAGAATGTCCAACTGGTCATGGAAAAGCGTCATAATAGCCCTTGAGACGTCTAGAAAACGAGAGAATTAGACATAAAGTTTGTTAGAAATTGCACCCTGATTGTGATGTTTAAATTGCCTCTGGAGAATTTATTGTATAAGTTGCACCATAACGAAAGGCATTTCCTGATTCAGTGTATAATTCTACCCAAGAAAAATGATTCATACGTCAAGATTTGCGTGGTTGGATTTTTCTCAAAAAACTTCAGATCTTCCAATGGTCCCCCCTTTGGCATTTTTCGATGAAAAATCTGAATTTTTTCTAGTGAAATTTTAATTATAATTACTTGTTTAGAATGTCCAACTGGTCATGGAAAAGCGTCATAATAGCCCTTGAGACGTCTAGAAAACGAGAGAATTAGACATAAAGTTTGTTAGAAATTGCACCCTGATTGTGATGTTTAAATTGCCTCTGGAGAATTTATTGTATAATTTGCACCAAAACGAAAGGCATTTCCTGATTCAGTGTATAATTCTACCCAAGAAAAATGATTCATACGTCAAGATTTGCGTGGTTGGATTGTTTTAAAAAACTTCAAATCTTCCACTATATGAGGGGTTACAAAATTTCGGTGTTTTTCCGGTATGATTGTAAATCTAATAAAGAAGTTTCTACTTTCCAGCGATTCCACCCTAAGCATATATATTTTAAATACTGATGTAAAAGTTTTACAAGTTAACAAGTTGCTTGATAAAAAGAATGCGCTTTCCTATTCATTCAAAGAAAAGTGTGTCTTACGTCAAGATATGCGTGGTTGGATTTTTCTCAAAAAACTTCAAATCTTCCAATGGTGCCCCCTTTGGCACATTTTCGATGAAAAATCTGATTTTTTTAGTGAATCTTTACGATACATACTTGTTTAGAATGTCCAGCTGGTCATGGAAAAGCATCAGAATGGCCCGTGAGACGTCTAGAAAGCGAGGTAATTAGAAACAAAGTTTGTTAGAAAATACGCCCTGATTGTTATGTTTAAATTACCTCTGGAGGCTTTATTGTGAGAGTTGCACAGAAACAAAAGACATTTCCTGATTCAGTGTATAATTCTACCCCAGAAAATCGTGTCATACGTCAATATTTGCGCGGTTGGATTTTTCTCAAAAAACTTTAAATCTTCCAATGGTCCCCCCTTTGGCACTTTTTCGATGAAAAATCTGAATTTTTTCTAGTGAAATTTTAATTATAAATTACTTGTTTAGAATGTCAAACTGGTCATGGAAAAGCGTCAGAATGGCCCTTGAGACGTCTAGAAAACGAGAGAATTAGGAATAAAGTTTGTTAGAAATTGCACCCTGATTGTTATGTTTAAATTACCTCTGGAGGCTTTATTGTGAGAGTTGCACCAGAAACAAAAGACATTTCCTGATTCAGTGTATAATTCTACCCCAGAAAATCGTGTCATACGTCAATATTTGCGCGGTTGGATTTTTCTCAAAAAACTTTAAATCTTCTAATGGTCCCCCCCTGGCACTTTTTTGATGAAAAATCTGAATTTTTTCTAGTGAAATCTTAACTATTCGTACTTGTTTATAATGTCCAACTGGTCATGGAAAAGCATCAGATTGGCCCTTGAGACGTCTAGAAAACGAGAGAATTAGAAACATATTTTGTTAGAAATTGCGCCCTGATTGTGATGATTAAATTCCCTCTGAAGAATTTATTGTAAGAGTTGCACCAAAACGAAAGACATTTCCTGAGTCAATGTATAATTCTACCCCAGAAAAGTGTGTCATACGTCAAGATTTGCGTGGTTGGATTTTTCTCAAAAAACTTCAAATCTTCCAATGGTCCCCCCTTTGGCACTTTTTCGATGAAAAATCTGAATTTTTTCTAGTGAAATCTTAACTATACGTACTTGTTTAGAATGTCCAGCTGGTCATGGAAAAGCATCAGAATGGCCCGTGAGACGTCTAGAAAGCGAGAGAATTGGAAACAAAGTTTGTTAGCAATTGCACCCTGATTGTGATGTTTAAATTGCCTCTGGAGGCTTTATTGTAAGAGTTGCACCAAAACGAAAGACATTTCCTGATTCAGTGTATAATTCTACCCCAGAAAAGTGTGTCATACGTCAAGATTTGCGTGGTTGGATTTTTCTCAAAAAACTTCAAATCTTCCAATGGTCCCCCCTTTGGCACTTTTTCGATGAAAAATCTGAATTTTTTCTAGTGAAATCTTAACTATACGTACTTGTTTAGAATGTCCAGCTGGTCATGGAAAAGCATCAGAATGGCCCGTGAGACGTCTAGAAAACAAGAGAATTAGAAATAAAGTTTGTTATAAATTGCACCCTGATTGTGATGTTTAAATTGCCTCTAAAGAATTTATTGTATAAGTTGCACCAAAACGAAAGGCATTTCCTGATTCAGTGTATAATTCTACCCAAGAAAAATGATTCATACGTCAAGATTTGCGTGGTTGGATTGTTTTAAGAAACTTCAAATCTTCCACTATATGAGGGGTTACAAAATTTCGGTGTTTTTCCGGTATGATTGTAAATCTACTAAAGAAGTTTCTACTTTCCAGCGATTCCACCCTAAGCATATATATTTTAAATACTGATGTAAAAGTTTTACAAGTTAACAAGTTGCTTGATCAAAAGAATTCGCTTTCATATTCATTCAAAGAAAAGTGTGTCTTACGTCAAGATATGCGTGGTTGGATTTTTATCAAAAAACTTCAAATCTTCCAATGGTGCCCCCTTTGGCACATTTTCGATGAAAAATCTGATTTTTTTAGTGAATCTTTATTATACGTACTTGTTTAGAATGTCCAGCTGGTCATGGAAAAGCATCAGAATGGCCCGTGAGACGTCTAGAAAGCGAGAGAATTGGAAACAAAGTTTGTTAGCAATTGCACCCTGATTGAGATGTTTAAATTCCCTCTGGAGGCTTTATTCTATGTGTTGCACCAAAACGAAAGACATTTCCTGATTTAGTGTATAATTCTACCCCATAAAAATGTGTCATACTTCAAGATTTGCGTGGTTGGATTTTTCTCAAAAAACTCCAAATCTTCCGATGGTCCCCCCTTTGGCAATTTTCGATGAAAAATCTGATTTTTTACCAGGATAATCTTAACTATACGTACTTATTTAGAATGTCCAGCTGGTCAAGAAAAACATCAGAATGGCCCGTGAGATATCTAGAAATCGAGAGAATTGGAAACAAAGTTTTTAGAAAATTCGCCCTGATTGTTATGTTTAAATTACCTCTGGAGGCTTTATTGTGAGAGTTGCACAGAAACGAAAGACATTTGCAGATTCAGTGTATAATTCAACCCCAGAAAATCGTGTCATACGTCAAGATTTGCGTGGTTGGATTTTTCTCAAAAAACTTCAGATCTTCCAATGGTCCCCACTTTGGCATTTTTCGATGAAAAATCTGAATTTTTTCTAGTGAAATTTTAATTATAATTACTTGTTTAGAATGTCCAACTGGTCATGGAAAAGCGTCATAATAGCCCTTGAGACGTCTAGAAAACGAGAGAATTAGACATAAAGTTTGTTAGAAATTGCACCCTGATTGTGATGTTAAAATTGCCTCTGGAGAATTTATTGTATAAGTTGCACCATAACGAAAGGCATTTCCTGATTCAGTGTATAATTCTACCCAAGAAAAATGATTCATACGTCAAGATTTGCGTGGTTGGATTGTTTTAAAAAACTTCAAATCTTCCACTATATGAGGGGTTACAAAATTTCGGTGTTTTTCCGGTATGATTGTAAATCTACTAAAGAAGTTTCTACTTTCCAGCGATTCCACCCTAAGCATATATATTTTAAATACTGATGTAAAAGTTTTACAAGTTAACAAGTTGCTTGATCAAAAGAATTCGCTTTCATATTCATTCAAAGAAAAGTGTGTCTTACGTCAAGATATGCGTGGTTGGATTTTTCTCAAAAAACTTCAAATCTTCCAATGGTGCCCCCTTTGGCACATTTTCGATGAAAAATCTGATTTTTTTAGTGAATCTTTATTATACATACTTGTTTAGAATGTCCAGCTGGTCATGGAAAAGCATCAGAATGGCCCGTGAGACGTCTAGAAAGCGAGGTAATTAGAAACAAAGTTTGTTAGAAAATACGCCCTGATTGTTATGTTTAAATTACCTCTGGAGGCTTTATTGTGAGAGTTGCACAGAAACAAAAGACATTTCCTGATTCAGTGTATAATTCTACCCCAGAAAATCGTGTCATACGTCAATATTTGCGCGGTTGGATTTTTCTCAAAAAACTTTAAATCTTCCAATGGTCCCCCCTTTGGCACTTTTTCGATGAAAAATCTGAATTTTTTCTAGTGAAATTTTAATTATAAATTACTTGTTTAGAATGTCAAACTGGTCATGGAAAAGCGTCAGAATGGCCCTTGAGACGTCTAGAAAACGAGAGAATTAGGAATAAAGTTTGTTAGAAATTGCACCCTGATTGTTATGTTTAAATTACCTCTGGAGGCTTTATTGTGAGAGTTGCACAGAAACAAAAGACATTTCCTGATTCAGTGTATAATTCTACCCCAGAAAATCGTGTCATACGTCAATATTTGCGCGGTTGGATTTTTCTCAAAAAACTTTAAATCTTCTAATGGTCCCCCCCTGGCACTTTTTTGATGAAAAATCTGAATTTTTGCTAGTGAAATCTTAAATATACGTACTTGTTTAGAATGTCCAACTGGTCATGGAAAAGCATCAGACTGGCCCTTGAGACGTCTAGAAAACGAGAAAATTAGAAACATTTTTGTTAGAAATTGCGCCCTGATTGTGATGATTAAATTCCCTCTGAAGAATTTATTGTAAGAGCTGCACCAAAACGAAAGACATTTCCTGATTCATTGTATAATTCTACCCAAGAAAAGTGTGTCATACGTGAATATATTCGTGGTCCCCCCTTTGGCAATTTTTCGATGAAAAAAAAATCTGAATTTTTGCTAGTGAAATCTTAACTATACGTACTTGTTTAGAATGTCCAGCTGGTAATGGATAAGCATCAGAATGGCCCGTGAGACGTCTAGAAGGCGAGAGAATTGGAAACAAAGTTTGTTAGCAATTGCACCCTGATTGTGATGTTTAAATTCCCTCTGGAGGCTTTATTCTATGTGTTGCACCAAAACGAAGGACATTTCCTTATTTAGTGTATAATTCTACCCTATAAAAATGTGTCATACGTCAATATTTGCGTGGTTGGATTTTTCTCAAAAATCTTCAAATCTTCCGATGGTCCCCCCTTTGGCACTTTTTCGATGAAAAATCTGAATTTTTTCTAGTGAAATTTTAATTAAAATTACTTGTTTAGAATGTCGAACTGGTCATGGAAAAGCGTCAGAATGGCCCTTGAGACGTCTAGAAAACAAGAGAATTAGGAATAAAGTTTGTTATAAATTGCACCCTGATTGTGATGTTTAAATTGCCTCTAAAGAATTTATTGTATAAGTTGCACCAAAACGAAAGACATTTCCTGATTCAGTGTATAATTTTACCCCAGAAAAGTTTGTCATACGTCAATATTGGCATATTTTGATTTTTCTCAAAAAAACTTCAAATCTTCTAATGGTCCCCTCTTTGGCACTTTTTCGATTAAAAACTGAATATTTTCTAATGAAATCTTAACTATACGTACTTGTTTAGAATGTCCAGCTGGTCATGGAAAAACATCAGAATGGCCCGTGAGATGTATAGAAATCGAGAGAATTAGAAACAAAGTTTGTTAGAAATTGCGCCCTGATTGTGATGGGTTAATTCCCTCTAGAGAACTTATTGTAAGAGTTGCACCAAAACAAAAGACATTTCCTGATTCAGTGTATAATTCTACCCCAGAAAAGTGTGTCATACGTCAAGATTTGCGTGGTTGGATTTTTCTCAAAAAACTTCAAATCTTCCAATGGTCCCCCCTTTGGCACTTTTTTCGATGAAAAATCTGAATTTTTTCTAGTGAAATCTTAACTATACGTACTTGTTTAGAATGTCCAGCTGGTCATGGAAAAGCATCAGAATAGCCCGTGAGAAGTCTAGAAAGCGAGAGAATTGGAAACAAAGTTTGTTAGCAATTGCCCCCTGATTGTGATGTTTAAATTGCCTCTGGAGGCTTTATTGTAAGAGTTGCACCAAAACGAAAGACATTTCCTGATTCAGTGTATAATTCTACCCCAGAAAAGTGTGTCATACGTCAAGATTTGCGTGGTTGGATTTTTCTCAAAAAACTTCAAATCTTCCAATGGTCCCCCCTTTGGCACTTTTTCGATGAAAAATCTGAATTTTTTCTAGTGAAATCTTAACTATACGTACTTGTTTAGAATGTCCAGCTGGTCATGGAAAAGCATCAGAATAGCCTGTGAGATGTCTAGAAAGCGAGGGAATTTGAAACAAAGTTTTTAGCAAATTCGCCTTGATTGTGATGTTTAAATTTCCTCTAGAGGCTTTATTCTGAGAGTTGCATCAAAACGAAAGACATTTCCTGATTCATTGTATATTTCTACCCCAGAAAATTGTGTCTACGTCAAGATTTGCGTGGTTGGATTTTTCTCAAAAAACATAAAAGCTTCCAATGGTCCCCCTATGCCACTTTTTCGATGAAAAATCTAAATTTTTTATATTAAAAACTTAAATTTACGTACTTGTTCAGAATGTCAAGCTTGTCATGGAAAAGCATCAGAATGGCCCATGAGACGTCTAGAAAACAAGAGAATTAGAAACAAGGTTTGTTAGAAATTGCACCCTGATTGTAATGTTTAAATTTCCTCTGGAGAATTTATTGTAAGAATTGCACCAAAACGAAAAACATTTCCTGATTCAGATTTCTACCCCAGAAAATTGTGTCTTACGTCAAGATTTGCGTGGTTTGATTTTTCTCAAAAGACATAAAATCTTCCAATGGTCCCTCCTTTGGCACTTTTTGGATGAAAAATCTGAATTTTTTCTAGTGAAATCTGAACTATACGTACTTGTTTACAATGTCCAGCTGGTCATGAAAAAGCATTAGAATGGGCTGTGAGACGTCTAGAAAACGAGAGAATTAGAAACAAGGTTTGTTAGAAATTGCGCCCTGAATGTGATGTTTCAATTCCCTCTGGAGAATTTATTGTAAGTGTTGCACCAAAACGAAAGACATTTCCTGATTCAGTGTAAAATTCCACTCCAGAAAAGTCTGTCATACGTCAAAATTTGCGTGGTTTGATTTTTTGCAAAAAACTTAAAATCTTCCAATGGTCCTCCCTTTGGCACTATTTTGATGAAAAATCTGAATTTTATATAGTGAAATCTGAACTATACGTACTTGTTTAGAATGTCCAGCTGGTCATGGAAAAGCAACATAATGGGCCGTGAGACGTCTAGAAAGCGAGAGAATTGGAATAAAGTTTGTTAGCAATTGCGCCCTGATTGTGATTTTTAAATTCCCTCTGGAGAATTTATTGTAAGAGTTGCACCAAAACGAAAGACATTTCCTGATTCAGTGTAAAATTCTAGCCCAGAAAAGTCTGTCATAAGTCAAAGATTTGCGTGGTTGGATTTTTCTCAAAAAACTTCAAATCTTCCAATGGTCCCCACTTTGGCACTATATTGATGAAAAATCTGAATTTTATATGGTAAAATCTTAACTATACGTCCTTGTTCAGAATGACTAGTTGGTAATGAAAAAGCATCAGAATGGCCCGTGAGACGTCTAGAAAACGAGAGAATTGGAAAAAAAGTTTGTTAGCAATTGAACCCTGATTGTGATGATTAAATTCCCTCTGAAGAATTTACTGTAAGGGTTGCACCAAAACGAAAGACATTTCCTGATTCCGTGTATAATTCTACCTAAGAAAAGTGTGTCATACGTGAATATTTGCGTGGTCCCCCTTTAGCACTTTTTCGATGAAAAATCTGAATTTTTTCTAGTGAAATCTTAACTATACGTACTTGTTTAGAATGTCCAGCTGGTCATGGAAAAGCATCAGAATGGCCCGTGAGACGTCTAGAAAACGAGAGAATTAGAAACAAAGTTTGTTAGCAATTGCGCCCTGATTGTGATGTTTAAATTGCCTCTGGAGAATTTATTGTAAGAGTTGCACCAAAACGAAAGACATTTCCTGATTCAGTGTATAATTCTACTCCAAAAAAGTGTGTCATACGTCAAGATTTGCGTGGTTGGATTTTTCTCAAAAAACTTCAAATCTTCCAATGGTCCCCCCTTTGGCACTTTTTCGATGAAAAATCTGAATTTTTCTAGTGAAATCTTAACTATACGTACTTGTTTAGAATGTCCAGCTGGTCATGGAAAAGCATCAGAATGGCCCGTGAGACGTCTAGAAAACGAGAGAATTAGAAACAAAGTTTTTAGCAAATTCACCCTGATTGTAATGTTTAAATTGCCTCTGAAGGCTTTATTGTGAGAGTTACACTAAAACGAAAGACATTTCCTGATTCAGTGTATAATTCTACCCCAGAAAATCGTGTCATACGTCAATATTTGCGCGGTTGGATTTTTCTCAAAAATCTTCAAATCTTCCGATGGTCCCCCCTTTGGCACTTTTTCGATGAAAAATCTGAATTTTTTCTAGTGAAATTTTAATTAAAATTACTTGTTTAGAATGTCGAACTGGTCATGGAAAAGCGTCAGAATGGCCCTTGAGACGTCTAGAAAACAAGAGAATTAGGAATAAAATTTGTTATAAATTGCACTCTGATTGTGATGTTTAAATTGCCTCTGAAGAATTTATTGTATAAGTTGCACCAAAACAAAAGACATTTCCTTATTCAGTGTATAATTCTACCCCAGAAAAGTGTGTCATACGTGAAGATTTGCGTGATTAGATTTTTCTCAAAAAACTTTAAATCTTCTAATGGTCCCCCCCTTAGCACTTTTTCGATGAAAAATCTGAATTTTCGCTAGTATAATCTTAACTATACGTACTTGTTTAGAATGACCAGCTGGTCATGGAAAAGCATCAGACTGGCCCTTGAGACGTCTAGAAAACGAGAGAATTAGAAACAAATTTTATCTTCCAATGGTCCCCCCTTTTGCACTTTTTCGATGAAAACTCTGAATATTTACTAGTGAAATCTTAATTATACGTACTTGTTTAGAATGTCCAACTGGCCATGGAAAAGCATAAGACTAGCCCTTGAGACGTCTAGAAAACGAGAGAATTAGAAACAAGGTTTGTTAGAAATTGCGCCCTAATTGTGATGTTTAAATTCCCTCTGGAGAATTTATTGTAAGAGTTGCACTAAAACGAAAGACATTTCCTGATTCAGTGTATAATTCTACCCCAGAAAAATTTGTCATACGTCAATATTTGCATGGTTAGATTTATCTCAAAAAACTTCAAATCTTCTAATTGATTTGATTTTTTTATAGTAAAATCTTAACATACGTACTTGTTTAGAATGTACAGCTGGTCATGGAAAAGCATTAGAATGGCCCGTGAGACGTCTAGACAATGAGAGAATTAGAACAAAATTTTTTTAAAAATTGCGCCCTGATTGTGATGTTTAAATTCCCTCTGGAGAATTTATTGTAGTAATTACACCAACACGAAAGACATTTCCTGATTCAGTGTAAAATTCTACCCCAGAAAAGTGTGTCATACGTGAAGATGTGCGTGGTTGGATTTTTCTCAAAAAACTTCAAATCTTCTAATGGTCCCCCCTTTTGCACTTTTTCGATGAAAACGCTGAATTTTTTTCTAATGAAATCTTAACTATACATACTGGTTTAGAATATCCAGCTGTTAATGGAAAAGCATCAGAATAGCCCGTGAGATGTCTAGAAAGCGAGGGAATTCGAAACAAAGTTTTTAGCAAATTCGCCCTGATTGTGATGTTTAAATTGCCTCTAGAGGCTTTATTCTGAGAGTTGCATCAAAACGAAAGACATTTCCTGATTCAGTGTATAATTTTACCCCAGAAAAGAGTGTCATACGTCAAGATTTGCGTGGTTGGATTTTTCTCAAAAAACTTCAAATCTTCCAATTTCCCTTTGGCACTTTTTCGATGAAAAATCTGAATTTTTTCTAGTGAAATCTGAACTATACGTACTTGTTTACAATGTCCAGCTGGTCATGAAAAAGCATTAGAATGGCCTGTGAGACGTCTAGAGAACGAGAGAATTAGAAACAAGGTTTTTTAGAAATTGCGCCCTGATTGTGATGTTTAAATTCCCTCTGGAGAATTTATTGTAAGAGTTGCACTAAAACGAAAGACATTTCCTGATTCAGTGTATAATTCTACCCCAGAAAAGTTTGTCATACGTCAATATTGTCATATTTTGATTTTTCTCAAAAAACTTCAAATCTTCTAATGGTCCCCTCTTTAACACTTTTTCGATGAAAAATCTCAATATTTTCTAGTGAAATCTTAACTATACGTACTTGTTTAGAATGTCAAGCTGGTCATGGAAAAGCATCAGAATGGCCCGTGAGACGTCTAGAAAACGAGAGAATAACAAACAAAGTTTGTTAGAAGTTGCGCCCTGATTGTGATGTTTAAATTCCTCTGGAGAATTTATTGTAAGAGTTGCACCAAAACGAAAGACATTTCCTGATTCAGTGTATAATTCTACCCCAGAAAAGTGTGTCATACGTCAAGATTTGCGTGGTTGGATTTTTCTCAAAAAACTTCAAATCTTCCAATGGTCCCCCCTTTGGCACTTTTTCGATGAAAAATCTGAATTTTTTCTAGTGAAATCTTAACTATACGTACTTGTTTAGAATGTCCAGCTGGTCATGGAAAAGCATCAGAATAGCCCGTGAGATGTCTAAAAAGTGAGGGAATTGGAAACAGAGTTTTTAGCAAATTCGCCCTGATTGTAATGTTTAAATTGCCTCTAGAGGCTTTATTGTAAGAGTTGCACCAAAACGAAAGACATTTCCTGATTCAGTGTATAATTCTACCCTAGAAAAGTGTGTCTTACGTCAATATATGCGTGGTTGGATTTTTCTCAAAAAACATAAAAGCTTCCAATGGTCCCCCTATTGCACTTTTTCGATGAAAAATCTAAATTTTTTATATTAAAATCTTAACTTTACGTACTTGTTCAGAATGTCAAGCTTGTCATGGAAAAGCATCAGAATGGCCCATGAGCTGTCTAGAAAACAAGAGAATTAGAAACAAGGTTTGTTAGAAATTGCACCCTGATTGTAATGTTTAAATTTCCTCTGGAGAATTTATTGTAAGAATTGCACCAAAACGAAAAACATTTCCTGATTCAGATTTCTACCCCAGAAAATTGTGTCTTACGTCAAGATTTGCGTGGTTTGATTTTTCTCAAAAGACATAAATTCTTCCAATGGTTCTTCCTTCCTTCCTTTGGCACTTTTTGGATGAAAAATCTGAAATTTTTCTAGTGAAATCTGAACCATACGTACTTGTTTACAATGTCCAGCTGGTCATGAAAAAGCATTAGAATGGGCTGTGAGACGTCTAGAAAACGAGAGAATTAGAAACAAGGTTTGTTAGAAATTGCGCCCTGATTGTGATGTTTAAATTCCCTCTGGAGAATTTATTGTAAGAGTTGCACTAAAACGAAAGACATTTCCTGATTCAGTGTATAATTCTACCCCAGAAAAGTTTGTCTTACGTCAAGATTTGTAAGGTTGGATTTTTCTCAAAAAACTTCAAATCTTCCAATGGTCCCCCTTTGGCACTTTTTTCTATGAAAAACCTGAATTTTATTTTAGTGAAATCTTAACTATACGTACTTGTTTAGAATGTCCAGCTGGTTATGGAAAAGCATCAGAATAGCCCGTGAGACGTCTAGAAAACGAGAGAATTGGAAACAAAGTTTTTAGCAAATTCGCCCTGATTGTGATGTTTAAATTGCCTCTGGAGGCTTTATTGTAAGAGTTGCACCAAAACGAAAGACATTTCCTGATTCAGTGTATAATTCTACCCCAGAAAAGTGTGTCATACGTCAAGATTTGCGTGGTTGGATTTTTCTCAAAAAACTTCAAATCTTCCAATGGTCCCCCCTTTGGCACTTTTTCGATGAAAAATCTGAATTTTTTCTAGTGAAATCTTAATTATACGTACTTGTTTAGAATGTCCAGCTGGTCATGAAAAAGCATCAGAATAGCCCGTGAGATGTCTAGAAAACGAGAGAATTGGAAACAAAATTTTTAGCAAATTCGCCCTGATTGTGATGTTTAAATTGCCTCTGGAGGCTTTATTGTAAGAGTTGCACCAAAACGAAAGACATTTCCTGATTCAGTGTATAATTCTACCCTAAAAAAGTGTGTCTTACGTCAAGATATGCGTGGTTGGATTTTTCTCAAAAAACTTCAAATATTCCAATGGTCCTCCCCTTTGGCGTTTTTTCAACGAAAAATCTGAATTTTTTCTAATGAAATCCTAACTATACGTACTTGTTTAGAATGTTCATCTGGTCATGGAAAAGCATCAGAATGGCCCGTGAGACGTCTTGAAAACGAGAGAATTAGAAAAAAAATTTCAGAAATTCCGCCCTGATTGTGATGTTTAAATTCCCTCTGGAGAATTTATTGTAAGATTTGAACCAAAACGAAAGACATTTCCTGATTCAGAGTCAAATCCTACAACAGAAAATTGTGTCTTACGTCAAGATTTAAGTGGTTGGTTTTTTCTCAAAAAACTTAAAATATTCCAATGGTCTCCCCTTTTGCACTTTTTCGTTGAAAAATCTGAATTTATTCTTGTGAAATTTTAACTATACGTACTTGTTTAGAATGTCCAGCTGGTCATGGAATAGCATCAGAATGGCCCGTGAGACGTCTAGAAAACGAAAATATTAGAAATAAAATTCGTTAGAAATTGATCCCTGATTGTGATGTTTAAATTCCCTCTGGAGAGTTTATTGTAAGAGTTGCACCTAAACGAAAGACATTTCCTGATTCAGAGTATAATTCTACCCCAGAAAAGTGTGTCATACGTCAAGATTTGCGTGGTTGGATTTTTCTCAAAAAACTTCAAATCTTCCAATGGTCCCCCCTTTGGCACTTTTTCGATGAAAAATCTGAATTTTTTCTAGTGAAATCTGAACTATACGTACTTGTTTACAATGTCCATTCAAATCTTCTAATGGTCCCCCTTTGGCACTTTTATGAAGAAAAATCTGAATTTTTTACATTAAAATCTTAACTATACGTACTTGTTTAGAATGTCAAGCTTGTCATGGAAAAGCATCAGAATGGCCCTTGAGACGTCTAGAAAACAAGAGAATTAGAAACATGGTTTGTTAGAAATTGAGCCCTGATTGTGATGTTTAAATTTCCTCTGGAGAATTTATTGTAAGAGGTGCTCCAAAACGAAAAACATTTCCTGATTCATTGTATATTTCTACCCCAGAAAATTGTGTCTACGTCAAGATTTGCGTGGTTGGATTTTTCTCAAAAAACATAAAAGCTTCCAATGGTCCCCCTATGGCACTTTTTCGATGAAAAATCTGAATTTTTTATATTAAAATCTTAACTTTACGTACTTGTTCAGAATGTCAAGCTTGTCATGGAAAAGCATCAGAATGGCCCATGAGAAGTCTAGAAAACAAGAGAATTAGAAACAAGGTTTGTTAGAAATTGCGCCCTGATTGTAATGTTTAAATTTCCTCTGGAGAATTTATTGTAAGAATTGCACCAAAACGAAAAACATTTTCTGATTCATATTTCTACCCCAGAAAATTGTGTCTTACGTCAAGATTTGCGTGGTTTGATTTTTCTCAAAAGACATAAAATCTTCCAATGGTCCCTCCTTTGGCACTTTTTGGATGAAAAATCTGAATTTTTTCTAGTGAAATCCGATCTATACGTACTTGTTTACAATGTCCAGCTGGTCATGGAAAAGCATCAGAATGGCCCGTGAGACGTCTAGAAAACGAGAGAATTAGAAACAAAGTTTAATAGAAATTGCGCACTTAATTGCCTCTGGCGAATTTATTTTAAGAGTTGCACCAAAACGAAAGACATTTCCTGATTCAGTGTATAATTCTACCCCCAGAGGACGTTGTCCTCTGCCCACTTGCACTTCAACGCAATGTTTTTTTAAGCGCGTGAACAAATATGGAAAGTCGAAAGTGTCAATGTTGTAGCCGGTCAATATGTCTGGATCTTCTTTTTTCACGTGGTCGACAAACGCGTTTAACAGTCCAACTTCATCTTGGCATTGACGTATGATGCAAATCTTGGGTCATACGTCAAGATTTGCATGGTTGGATTTATCTCAAGAAACTTCAAATCTTCTTTGGCTCTTTTTTGATGAAAAATCTGAATTTTTTTAGTAAAATCTTAACTATACGTACTTGTTTAGAATTTCCAGCTGGTCATGGAAAATCATTAGAAAAGCCCCTGAGATGTCTAGAAAGCGAGAGAATTGGAAGAAAAGTTTTTAGCAAATTCGCCCTGATTGTGATGTTTAAATTGCCTCTGGAGGCTTTATTGCAAGACTTTCACCAATACAAAAGACAATTCCTGATTCAATGTAAAATTCTACCACAGAAAAGTGTGTGATACGTCAAGATTTGCGTGGTTGGATTTTCCGCAAAAAACTTCAAAGCTTCAAATTTTGCCCTTCCCTATGGCACTTTTTCGATGAAAAATCTGAATTTTTTCTAGTAAAATCTAAACTATAGGTACTTGTTTAGAATGTCCAGCTGGTCATGGAAAAGCATCATAATGGCCCGTGAGACGTCTAGAAAACGAGAGAATTGAAAACAAAATTTTTAGCAAATTCGCCCTGTTTGTGATGTTTAAATTGCCTCTGGAGGCTTTATTGTAAGAGTTGCACTAAAACAAAAGACATTTCCTGATTCAGCGTAAAATTCAACCCCAGAAAAGTGTGTTATATGTAAAAATTTGCGTGGTTGGTTTTTTAGCAAAAAACTTCAAATCTTCCAATGGTCCCCCCTTTTGCACTTTTTTGATGAAAAATCTGAATTTTTTATAATAAAATCTTAACTATACGTACTTCTTTAGAATGTCCAGCTGGTCATAGAAAAGCATCAGAATGGCCCGTGAGACGTCTAGAAAACGAGAGAATTAGAAAAAAAATTTCAGAAATTGCGCCCTGATTGTGATGTTTAAATTCCCTCTGGAGAATTTATTGTAAGATTTGAACCAAAACGAAAGACATTTCCTGATTCAGATTCAAATTCTACCCTAGAAAATTGTGTCTTACGTCAAGATTTAAGTGGTTGGTTTTTTCTCAAAAAACTTAAATTATTCCAATGGTCCCCCCTTTTGCACTTTTTCGTTGAAAAATCTGAATTTATTCTTGTGAAATCTTAACTATACGTACTTGTTTAGAACGTCCAGCTGGTCATGGAATAGCATCAGAATGGCCCGTGAGACGTCAAGAAAACGAGAATATTAGAAATAAAATTTGTTAGAAATTG
The DNA here is from genome assembly GCA_035578905.1 of Stictocephala bisonia. Classification (NCBI taxonomy): domain Eukaryota; kingdom Metazoa; phylum Arthropoda; class Insecta; order Hemiptera; family Membracidae; genus Stictocephala; species Stictocephala bisonia. The sequence goes on from JAQJVL010000874.1 coordinate 64,977, forward strand.
ATCCCTGATTGTGATGTTTAAATTCCTTCTGGAGAATTTATTGTAAGAGTTGCACCTAAACGAAAGACATTTCCTGATTCAGAGTATAACTCTACCCTAGAAAAGTGTGTCATACGTCAAGATTTGCGTGGTTGGATTTTTTTCAAAAAACTTTAAATCTTCCAATGGTCCCCTCTTTGGCACTTTTTCGATGAAAAATCTGAATTTTTTCTAGTGAAATCTGAAATATACGTACTTGTTTACAATGTCCATTCAAATCTTCTAATGGTCCCCCTTTGGCACTTTTATGAAAAAATATCTGAATTTTTTACATTAAAATCTTAACTATACGTACTTGTTTAGAATGTCAAGCTTGTCATGGAAAAGCATCAGAAAGGCCCTTGAGACGTCTAGAAAATAAGAGAATTATTAACAAGGTTTGTTAGAAATTGAGCCCTGATTGTGATGTTTAAATTTCCTCTGGAGAATTTATTGTAAGAGATGCACCAAAACGAAAAACATTTCCTGATTCATTGTATATTTCTACCCCAGAAAATGGTGTCTACGTCAAGATTTGCGTGGTTGGATTTTTCTCAAAAAAACATAAAATCTTCCAGTGGTCCCTCCTTTGGCACTTTTTGGATGGAAAATCTGAATTTTTTCTAGTGAAATCCGATCTATACGTACTTGTTTACAATGTCCAGCTGGTCATGGAAAAGCATCAGAATGGCCCGTGAGACGTCTAGAAAACGAGAGAATTAGAAACAAAGTTTAATAGAAATTGCGCACTTAATTGCCTCTGTGGATTTTATTGTAAGAGATGCACCAAAACGAAAGACATTTCCTGATTCAGTGTATAATTCTACCCCAGAAACGTGTGTCATACGTCAAGATTTGCATGGTTGGATTTATCTCAAGAAACTTCAAATCTTCTTTGGATCTTTTTCGATGAAAAATCTGAATTTTTTTAGTAAAATCTTAACTATACGTACTTGTTTAGAATTTCCAGCTGGTCATGTAAAATCATCAGAAAAGCCCTTGAGATGTCTAGAAAGCGAGAGAATTGGAAACAAAGTTTTTAGCAAATTCGCCCTAAATGTGATGTTTAAATTGCCTCTGGAGGCTTTATTGCAAGACTTTCACCAATACAACAGACATTTCCTGATTCAGTGTAAAATTCTACCACAGAAAAGTGTGTGATACGTCAAGATTTGCGTGGTTGGATTTTCCGCAAAAAACTTCAAAGCTTCAAATTTTGCCCTTCCCTATGGCACTTTTTCGATGAAAAATCTGAATTTTTTTCTAGTAAAATCTAAACTATACGTACTTGTTTAGAATGTCCAGCTGGTCATGGAAAAGCATCATAATGGCCCGTGAGACGTCTAGAAAACGAGAGAATTTAAAACAAAATTTTTAGCAAATTCGCCCTGTTTGTGATGTTTAAATTGCCTCTGGAGGCTTTATTGTAAGAGTTGCACTAAAACAAAAGACATTTCCTGATTCCGCGTAAAATTCAACCCCAGAAAAGTGTGTTATATGTAAAAATTTGCGTGGTTGGTTTTTTAGCAAAAAACTTCAAATCTTCCAATCCCCTTCAAATCCCCTTTGGCACTTTTTCGATGAAAAATCTGATTTTTTTCTAGTGAAATCTGGACTATACGTACTTTTTTACAATGTCCAGCTGGTCATAGAAAAGCATCAGAATGGCCCGTGAGACGTCTAGAAAACAGGAGAATTGGAAACAAAGTTTGATAGAAATTGCGCCCTGATTGTGATGTTTAAATTCCCTCTGGAGAATTTATAGCAGGAGATGCACCAAAACGAAAGACATTTCCTGATTTAGTGTATAATTGTACCCCAGAAAAGTGTGTCATACGTCAAGATTTGCATGGTTGGATTTTTCTCAAAAAACTTCAAATCTTCAGTGGCACTTTTTCGATGAAATATCTGAATTTTTTTAATGAAATCTTAACCATACGTACTTGTTTAGAATTTCCAGCTGGTCATGGAAAAGCATCAGAATGGCCCGTGAGACGTCTAGAAAACAAGAGAATTAGAAACAAGATTTGTTAGAAATTGCGCCCTGAATGTGATGTTTAAATTCCCTCTGGAGAATTTATTGTAAGTGTTGCACCAAAACGAAAGACATTTCCTGATTCAGTATAAAATTCTACTCCAAAAAAGTCTGTCATACGTCAAAATTTGCGTGGTTTGATTTTTTGCAAAAAACTTAAAATCCTCCAATGGTCCTCCCTTTGGCACTATTTTGATGAAAAATCTGAATTTTATATAGTGAAATCTGAACTATACGTACTTGTTTAGAATGTCCAGCTGGTCATGGAAAAGCAACATAATGGGCCGTGAGACGTCTAGAAAGCGAGAGAATCGGAAATAAAGTTTGTTAGCAATTGCGCCCTGATTGTGATTTTTAAATTCCCTCTGGAGAATTTATTGTAAGAGTTGCACTAAAACGAAAGACATTTCCTGATTCAGTGTAAAATTCTAGCCCAGAAAAGTCTGTCATAAGTCAAAATTTGCGTGGTTGGATTTTTCTCAAAAAACTTCAAATCTTCCAATGGTCCCCCCTTTGGCACTATATTGATGAAAAATCTGAATTTTATATAGTAAAATCTTAACTATACGTCCTTGTTCAGAATGACTAGTTGGTAATGAAAAAGCATCAGAATGGCCCGTGAGACGTCTAGAAAACGAGAGAATTGGAAACAAAGTTTGTTAGCAATTGAACCCTGATTGTTATGTTTAAATTCCCTCTGGAGAATTTATTGTAAGAGTTGTACCAAAACGAAAGACATTTCCTGATTCATTGTATAATTCTACCCCAGAAAAGTGTGGCATACGTCAAGATTTGCGTGATTGGATTTTTCTCAAAAAACCAAATTTTCCAATGGTTCCCCCCTTTGACACTTTTTCGATGAAATTTTTTTAGTGAAATCTTAACTATACGTACTTGTTTAGAATGTCCAGCTGGTCATGGAAAAGCATCAGAATGGCCCGTGAGACATCTAGAAAGCGAGAGAATTGGGAACAAAATTTGGTAGAAATTGCGTTCTGATTGTGATGTTTAACAAAGTTGTAACCAACCATAGTTGTCTAAATCTCACTGGTTTTCAAAAATTTACTGAAACTAAAATACTTTTTCTTGTTTTATTCAATTTGTCATGTCTATTTGCAAGATACTTAAAATTGTTTCTATACTTTTTGCTCTATCTTTATTCCTTACACTCACTGATATGTCTAGACTATAACAGTTTGTTATCTAAGAGAACAAAATGAATTTATTTGTAAAATTTGAAAACTAATATGATTGCAGTGATTTCCTGACCATAGAATATAACTAAACATTTATATAGGATACATAAAAAAAAAAAAAAAAAAAAAAAAAAAAAAAAAAAAAAAAAAAAAACCACCTTTGATTTGTGTAAATAATCTTTAAAACTATACTTCGACTGGTAAATCTCTTTTTTATCTTGCTTCTCGTCCTGAAGCCGGACCGAGTCATTCATGACAGACGAACATCCTGTTTGATCTATCTTAGTTTGTCAGATAGGTAACGTATTTTGGATTTAGGTTCTCCTACTTGATTTTGAACAAAGTTGTAAATTTTTAGAAATTGGTGTAAAGCTTTAATGAATTCTATTACATGAGAAGACAGTTCATTTAATATTTCTCTAAACATATGACCTGTTGTTAAAATTAATGAATCTATGTCATCACCTAAACTAATCCGTCAAAGATATTATTTAAATTTAATTAGTTCGTAATAGTTTATTATTTCCTTGGACTAAAAACAAAAATTATGACATTTCAAGTATAACGAAATGACAAAACAAGTTTAATCACAAAGTAACCTCTATAAAGTAAACTAAATAAAAATGAATATAATAAAATATGTTTAAAGAAATAATGGAAGAACTTAGATAACGTCTATTTATTTATATACAGTTCAGTTTTCAAGCAGGAAGCAATATATCTTCTGCAATACAATCTATTCTTATTGTTACACTTTGTTAATTTGAATTACCCCCTCATTTTGTGCATCAATATTGGACCACCGGTGAATTCAGTCCACTCCTCAGACGTCTGAAACATAAAAAAGGTGTCAATATTATTTTTTTCATATTTGTTAGTAAATTATTTTTTTCACTTCAATATACGCGTATTTAGTTTTAAAAAGTTATTTATTTTGGATTTATATATTTTTAACATTTAATACATTTATATTTTATATCTTTTAGTGTCATTTAATTTAATTGTAAGTTGTTATACTATAGGATTGATTTTAATTTTAAATTTGTATTATTAATAATAAAAACTATCCCTTAATCCGTATATATATAGAATGGGTAATCAAGATACATGACGTTTTTGTATGTAGTAATGCAATGAAAAATCATTTACTATAAAATTGTTCTTAAATCTTGTTACTGTAACAACAAGAATCATTTACAATTACCTACCAAAGCCTTTTGAGTGTCTCCAGTTGCTATGGTTTATACCGATATATTAATATAAACATCTGAAAGATATCTAAGAAGTTTATTAAGTTGACTTACCCTTCGTTTTACATTAGAGCCCACTATCAAACACTTTCGTAAAGTCTCGCAGTAGACTAGCCTCAATAGCTTTAAATATTTTTTTACTAGACAACCTTTATAGTAATTAGATCATGAAGTTAGGAACAGTAGTACACACTACTATAATGTAAGCTTTCCAATCACCAATCAATAATATAAATATGGAGATAAGATAATCTAATAAAAGATAACTTGGATGAACAAAGTCGTAGTTACCCAATCGAAACATTTGTTGATCGGCACATTAAAAGTAGAGTTCCCTTCCTTGTACAGTTGGTTTAGTTTTTTTACCATGTGCCAGTTATTAATGAAAATAGCTTTTCTCAAACTTCCTTCTTCTGTGATTTATATACTTTGCTGTATTTTTCCTAAAACATATAGAGTGAAATCATTAATAAATTAAATGGTCCATGTAAATTTGCTGTATTTTTTAAATTGTATAATTTATGTTTTTCATATATACTTACAGTAAATATGTATATTTTACAGCTACATTAGAATGACAGTTGTGTCACGTTTTAATCAAATCAAGGTCTTTCCTTATTAGAATGACATTACTAAGTATCAAAATATATTAAAAGGGGCTTACTGATGGTAAAAATATTAGTTGATCTATTTTTTATTTAAATTTTAATTTATTTTGGCTTTATATAGTTAATAACTATATATAATATTGTATGCCATTTAAAACACCCAATACAATAGAAAATATTATATTGGGAGGACCTATATATTATAATAGTAATATATTAGAATTATACATCTATTTCAACTCAACACTGTATAATGTTGTTATAAAATAATTCAAGCATAATATTTTTCATACACAAACAAAATTGTTGTAATATGTATTCTGTCCTAGACTATAATTGATGGTAAAAAATAAAAATTCTACTTTTTCCGGATAAATTTTTCAAGTTAGAAGCTTTCCTTCAATAAAAATAATCATAATAAAATTCATAATATAACAATACTTATTCCTGTAAAATATAACTTTGACAAAAATGTGTAAGATATTTTATTTTTATTGCTTTGCTGTAATAATTGTCTATATTATGGATTATTTTAACTAAAAATTTTAATGTTCATTTATTGAATGTCCCAACTTAACTTCAGAGCGCCCTTACGGTAAATGCTGAAACTAAACACAATCCGCTGTATTTTCCACGTGGCAACACTTGTTACCGGCGTGATCGAATGGCTATTTCCTGTCCAGCAGGTCTATTTGAGTCGCTATTGGTAACTTTAAAACTTTTTTTTATGATATAGCAAATGAATTTCCAAAAATTTGTGAGAATATTATATTTGTTATCATACATAAGATATTTTCCTGTGACAATGACTTACTTAAATAAGGTGGTTATTAATTTCCAGTGTTTCAAATAGGAGCAACAACATGTTATTCGTAGCACAAGAACCATTATTACGTTATGTATAAACAATTTTGCAACTCAATTTATTATTATTTCAGTAGAAGAGCATAGAAATATATGTTAAACTTAGGGAAGTTGTAGGGTGTAACAAATGCTATAGAACAAAACATTATTAAATTGACCTATACTATATAGTTTATGTAAAATGTATGTACTCTTTATAGAAGGTTTTAAAATTAACAGTAAAAAATCCTACAGTTGAATCACTTTACTCATATAAGATTGGTAAATTTGGTATACTCCAAAAATATATATATCGATGATTTACATCGAGCATAAAATGTGTTGCTTGATAATGCATTTGTTTTAGTTGATATTGCTACCAATACACAATATGGTAGCTAAGACATTACCTTTAAATGTTATTTGTATATATATTTTAAATTGTGTTATAAGAATTGTTATTAAGAATAATTGTTGATAAACATTCATTTGAACTCAATAAAATACGGCATTGGAATTTATATTTAATTCCGGTATATAAACTTGTTTATATTAATACAATTCATTTAGTAAATTTTATTTGTTAACCTAAAATTACTGAATTTGTTTTTGATATTTTTTTAAGTAGACAAATCACTTCCAGTTAAAACGACAAACGGTCCTAAGCTTAATAACGTGTACACCTTAATCTCTTCTTTCCAATAAACCACTAAATATAACGACTAGTGGAGGGCATCGCCTGCCTGAAACGTTCTGGCATGTGACGTTGCCTATGCCCGTTTTTCAGTTTACCTTCTAAACATTGGGAGTGATGGTAAAACGGCTGGACGTAACAAGAAGTTTGGGAAAGCTACCGCCCATGGCGTGACGATGTAAGCCAGCCGCACCCATCGTCTCAGTTCTTTAAACGTACATGTTTTCTAACCAACTTGTTTGATAATGTGAATTTGAGTGTGAATATTATATTTTTCATTGTTTACATTGTATTTTACATGTGAGTTTAATGCTGATTTTTGTATCAAGTTATTTATAAATTCTCCAATCGTATTATAATTTGAACAAAATAAAACGCCTCCTCAAGTGGATTTCAACACCGAGCGTCACAGGTAGATACAACTGCCATAAAGCGTGCTCATGTTAAGTTTGTACATCCATAAAATAAAATATATACCTGGCATTAGTAATTAAAGTAAACATTTTCAAAGATAACCTGTTTTACCTTAAACTTCTCCCACTCTTGCTCGTCATTTCCCAAAACGAGCACTACTCCGACCAGCAAGATTGCTAATAGTAACAGGTTCCTCATTGTTATAGGATCACGACCGTGATTACACAAATCCAAAACAAAACACTATGAAACTCAATGATGCTATTTTTCAAACTAGAATTATTTCAGTCAAGTAATGTCATCTAGTCATTCGTAATAATTTCAATAAAGTAATTTTTAGGTTACTTAATTTAAATATTATAAAGAATACTTTGAGTCATATCAAACAAAAAGTCGCTCTTATACATTCATGTTAATTTTATTTAACTGATAAAACTGTTCGACTGGCAGTTGTATCACTATTTTTAAAAATAAATCTTTAATTTCAAACCACTTTCCATTTTAATATATAAAAAACATTAAAAGTTTACAGATAAAATATTATCAAATTCTGAAAGAAATTCATTTATTATCCATGAAGGATTTTTTTTGTAACCCAGTACGTTAAAAAGAACTTTAAAGAAGTTCAACTCCTTAACTGAAGTGTATGTAGACTATATCGACATATACAGTTATACATTTGTAGAACAAGTGTTACAGGTTACTATCATATTAAAAGTATAATAAATACTAAAAAAGAGTATAGAGTAACTAGTTATGGATTTTCTATAAAAAGATACATGATTTTAAAGAAATACAATTTATTTCAAGTCACATCAAGAGCAAATTGATAGTTAAGTTTTATTTTGTAAATATATTGCAAGATTTAAAATATAATTAAAAACACATGAGTGACAAAAATTAAATAAAACTGTATAAATTCATATTCTACAGGTGTTCATTTTAGGCTCCTCACTGTTTTTTTTTTTTTTTTTTTTTTTTTGTATGAAATTTCCATGTAAACATTATTATTTTATAATCATAAGCTACGAATAGTCGTGTAACATTTTTATATTATTTAACATAATAGTTAAGGCGTAAATGTATTTGAAGATAGTAATATTACTTTTCACACAAAAATATATAAAAATACAATAAGTTTTTTATACGGTAAGAAGTCAGTTTAGTTAATACGAAAATCAACATTTTTATTTCATGATTGATTAGTGTCTTGGTTGGGACTCATAAGTAGAATTAATAGTTTATATTTTTAATCTTCAAGATTTAAGATGTATTTATTTGCACAATTTTATGTATTGAAAATGTATATGTAAGACACATATCATATGAAAATAATAACATCTTAAACAATAATTACTAGAAACATTTCTTATTATCGTCTAAAATGAAGTATATCGGCATTAATATTTATTTTTAAATAGTGCCAATAACTATTTAAGGCTGCCAAAGAGCTTCTCCGAGACTTTAGAAAGACCTCCTGATCAAGTAATTCCTCAAACGGGGTTTCATCAGAGTTAAACTAATATTGTTTGACGGTCTCAAATGGTAAACTATAAGTGTTGATATAAATATAGCATGCACACATTAATTCTAAAAAACGTGATACAATGTACATACACAATGAATAAATTACTTATGTTTGCTGAGAGGATGGAGAGTGTTGAGGACGTTCTTAGATTGTACTTAAACCTTAGGTTTATTGTGCTCCATTGTTGTCTACTAGAATGGGGTATCTATTACGAGCGGCTTAGCCAGCTCTAAAATGTTTTTCCCTTGACCAGCCACCATTCTTTCTTATGAGTGATCGTCTCTCCAAATATTCTCCTTCTTCTGAGCTTTCCACTTAGGTAATAGATGTTCGACAGACTCGACTATTAACTGTCTGTCTGTTGAGCCCCACAACAAAACCGTCAACTGGTGTCTTCACTGTATCTTTGCCAGATGTTTCCTGAAGTGGCCGTGTCCAGTAGTGTACAAAATCACAAAACTGATGTCATTCCAATGAATGGTGTTGAGTGATTTGGTCAGCGTATGGTTTGGTCCCCTCACCAGAGATTGTTCAATGACTTGGACGTGAAACCACTGCCACCTACTACACAATGAGTAAAAATAATGCAAAGTTATAACACTATAGGGTATAATTTAATAGTAAAGTTTCACCACCAATTGGAATGATTTTAAAAACGAATTTCACCCAGAGTTTATTACTTATTTAGATATTTTCCACTAATAATTAAAAAGGAACATATAAGTAAGACAGTTAAATTACTGTCAAAACAAATATAATCAACTTAGGTCCTTATTCAATTTGAGAATTTTTATTGAATGAAAATGTTTAACAAAATTAAATAATAAATGTTCAGATGTAACATTTAGTTACAGATGGAGATATATTTTGACACTATTCAAGTAATTATGTATATTACCATTGATTATATAATCCTACATAGATAAACCATCTAATAGGAATATTTGTGGCAGTCATATTGTTAGTTTGTGTGGCCCACAACCACAGCTGGTTTAAACTGCATTACATTTACATGGGGCTACACTAGCGCTCCACAATGGACCACAAAACAGCTGATATTTTGAGACTCAATATTTAACATTGGATGGGAAATCTACAGTATTTGTGTATAAAATCAATGATATTACCAAATGATAAATAACAATAACAACAATATTTTTAATTGATAAACATTACATGTAAATTATGATTTTAAAATTACTTTACTGTAATACTAGTCCTAAATAACTTACGTAATGCTTGGTAGTGACTGAAGGGTAATTTCAAAGTAACGACTACTGCTTTTATATGTATTTTATATGAAACACAATAATTCTTTTGTTGACTCAATGCTCAGTTTGTTGTTTTGTAATTAATTGGAAATATATTAGCTTGAAATCTATAAACTATCCCTTAGTTGGCATTTTATAAAATATTAAAGTTAAATGAAAGCCATAACATCCATTTACTTCGTTAATTGGTATTTTTATTTAACACACGTTAATAAAACTACTCTCTTAATTGCAAAATAAAATTTTTAATTAATCATACATTATTTTATTGCAAACAACATTTATTAAAACGTACATAATATAGAAAAAAAACAATTATAATGAATATTTAACAGCTCCTCTTTCATTTGCTTATCACTATTTAGGAATGTGGGAACACTGTAAAGAGCTCCATCCGTTAGACTTTGAACGACATTTTTGTGACAGCTGAAAACACGTGTAATGAATTTGGCTCCTTATTCAGTTTGAGAATATTTCGTAAATAAAAAAGTTAACGAAATTTAACACTAACTATTAAGATGAAACATTTAATAGTAGAGAAAAACATTTTGACACTATTCAAGTAAAAATTTAAAACTCTAATTTATGACTAAAAATATTTTTATTTTGAATACACTACATTGAAGTTATGTTCTGTACAGTTACATTACTGTAATATTATTTCTTAAGAACTTACGGACTAAAACTGCCTAATTAGTGAAGGAAAATAATTTCAAAGTAACGAATTCTGCTTTGTTAGTTTGATAGACTATTGTTCTTTGTTCACTTTATGTTCCATTATTATCTACTAATTTTAATTGTGCTGGCTATAAATCTATAAATAATATTCTTTAATGGGCTTTAAATGAAACAGAACAGTTTCATGAACCTTACAATACCCAATTACTACGTTAGTTGGGTATTGTTACAATCGTACAACACAAAAATATGAGATTTGTTGGTTTTTTTAATTAAAAGAGAACAGTAAATAATCATAAGTGCCATTTTATGATTTTTTTATCTCGTATTCCATGAACCTACTTGTATTTAGCTTAGCACCAACTAATTAAATAACATAATAAAAATACAGTAGAAAAATACATTTTAACGTTCGTCATTAATGCTACTTATTAATATGCTATACATGCAGTATGTTAAAGCTAAATATGAATTTACGTCTTGAAGAATTAATTTTTTAGTGTTAAATAACGCAGTATTTTTTTAAACGTAAAGAAAAATTGCCTAATTCAAGTTTTTCTTACGGTTTTGTGACCCGAAAAATGTTTAAGAGTTTTTGTTTTTTTATCTCTTTAATTTAAAATGATTCTCCTTTAACTGTGGAAAAGCTTCATTAGCATGTAGAATTTTCAGTGGCCTTATACAAATTCTAACGAGAGTAAAATTTGAGAAGCAAGTGACCTTATTTTTGTTTATTTTTATGATATTCAATAACGTATGATCTAGTGGACAGGGTAAGTAGTTTGTACGACCTCCAAATCCAATCCATTTATTACGAAACTGTTTATTGAAATATATGAAAATAATATTTGAAAACTGTGGTAGTAAGCTTTATGTTTAAAGGTCATAATGAATTTTGACATTTTGAGAAGGATCAGCTGATAACCACCGGCTGTTCATTTGTTATTGGGCTATTAATCAATGACACTTTCTAAGGAATAGTCGGCCTTAGTTTGTAACAATGACTACATTCGCTCATCTACACTCATCACACTCATTCCAAATACATATTTGCCCTTATCTTGACGATCAGCGTCTTATGAATAAATAAAAATAAAAAATAAATAAATAAGACAATCGGCAGTTCTTCTTGAAGTAACTGTAAGTATGCCTCACCAGCAAAGCGACGATAAAAAAAGAACAGTTCAATCAGCTGACCTTGAGTTACACCACACCATATGTTTGTGTTAGCTCACTGTCGAGGGTTTCGTTCAATTGTTACTTGAGGGTTTACTATCGACCATCAATGACGTATCGTAATGTGTTATTTACATATTAGCGAACTATTCACTTGATAATAAGTGTGATGACAATACACACATGAACTGAAATTCAGCTTAAAGCTCTGAAAAAATATTGAACTGAAATGCAACAATTGTTGAACACCTATTATTATTTTATTGTCAACTATGAAATGCATATTTACTGTTCATCATTATTCTATATTTTTATATTAAATAAATCAACAGCACCTAAATGAACTGCTAAGGAATAATTTTTTATTTATTAGCATTATCTTTCGTTACTTGTAAATAAACTTATCAAATATGGATACTACTATACAGAAATTCATATGAATAAGATGCATTCAAAAGAAAAACACCTTTGATTTGTGAGAATAATCTTTAAAAGTATATTTCGATTGGCAAATCACTCTCTCAACTTGCTTATCGTCCTGAATTCTGAAGTATTTATTCATGACAGACGAACATTCAGTTTGTTCTATCCCTAATCTGTCAGAGAAGTAACGCATTTTAGATTTACGTTCTCCTAGTTGATTTTGAATAACATTTTTATCTTTTAGAAATTTGTGTAAAATGTTAATTAATTTAAATACATGAAAATACTCATTCAATGTCACATGATGGTAGTCAACTTTTATTGCACTTAACATTTGTACTGTTACTAAATGTAATATTTCCATATCGACGCCTAAACTATCCAAATTCAGAGCTGAGTTAAAGATATATTGTTGGAATATATTTGGTTCGTAATAGTTCTTTATTTCCTAGTAAAAAAAATCATATATGAATTATGAAGTACAACAATATGACAAACTAAGTTTAGTATGGGTGTGACTGTTTTGATGTGAGTTAAATCAAAATAAAAACAATGAAGTACGTTTAAGTAAATTAAGGTTGAACTTGGATAACGCCCATAACTAGTTTTTATTTATAGACAGTTTTGTTTTTCAAATTCGAGGCAATACATCTTCAGCAAATCAACCTGTTCTACTTGTGAAACTTTATTAACTTGAAATATCCACTATTTTGGTAACGAATTCAGTAATTTAGACCACTCTTTCTCAGTCTGAAACATAAAAAAGTTGTTAATATTTTAAAACTATATTTAAAACATTTTTTTAACTACCTTGACGGTAGATGTTGTACATAAGATTTGTAATACTACTATACGTAATTTTCATAAGGTTTTTGTTGGGAAAATTATTTTTTCTATTTAAATCAACAGCTGTTCAAATTAAAAGAGTTATTTTATTTATTTTTTAAATTATCAACAATTATAAACCCTTACTTTTGATACTCCTTAGGGTTACGTAATTCATTGCGTTCTAAATTTAATGTTATTTCATTAATTGTATTTGGCAATTTTACTATCAATAATAAAAAAATATGTATTGATTTAGTTTATTTAATAAGGTATGACAGATAAAAATCAAAATCCTCTTCTACAGTTGTAGGTAATCGGTATACATTACATGTTCTTACATACTAATACATTGACAAATATTTTACCATAAAAATTGTTTTAATTACAAAAAAATTATAACTACCCATTCAAGCCTTTAATTATCTCTGGTAGCTATGGTTTATACCAATATATTAATATGAACACCTCAGATATACTTAAGATGTTGTTAAAGTTGAGTTAAAGTAGGCATGCTGTATTAAGCACACAACTTTTATAATGTCACATAGTAGATTAGCCTTATTGACTTTCAACAATTTTTTACTTTTAAAAACTTGGCTCATGAAGTTAATAGGGTGTAATAATGACTAAAATAACGTGAGTTTGTCAATCACCAATTAATAATATAAATATTGAGAGTAAATTATTTATCTAAGATAACTTATATAGCCAAAGTTATAGCTACCCAATCAGAATATTCGTTGAGTTCAATTGTGAAATTTTTCTTCTCTTCTTTGAACTCTTTGTTGTGTTTTTGTACGAAGTAAAAGTTCTTCATAAAAACCACTTTTCTCGTGTTTTCTTCTTTTTCCGATTGAAATACTCTGTGGTGTTTTGTCTTAAAACAAATACAGTAACAAATTGATCGATTAAATGATACATGTAATTGTTAAATATTTTAAAAATTCTATGGGAACAAGAGATTGTACAATTTACGTTTTTTTCTGTATATTTATCCTGATTATATATATTTTTCGCAACAACATTATACCAACCTACTGATTTAATGAAGGTTTACCTAAGTCAAATACACATTAATACTTCCTTTAACTAAATTTTTAGTGTAATGTAACTTAATTAGTAATGTATTATTTTTGGTAACCTTAGTAATTAGTTAATTAAATACAATTTCATTTGAAATTGCTGTAGGCTGTATAAAATATTTCATTCAATTTCAAACTAACAATATAAAAGCACATATGAGAGTGTAGTTCTAGATCATAGTATTAGATCCAAATATTAATTTTATGTTGTGTAAATGTTATTTTAAAATCCAAGCAAAATAGTTTTAATAATTGCATTTTAATATGTATTATATGCTATTATATATTCCATTCAATAGAAACACAATAATAAACGTTTTCTGGTGTTATTTTGTGGACTCCATCTTAAATATAACAATAATCATAATTGAATTTTGTAAATGAACGTCCTTATTCCTGTATAATATATATTTTAAGATTGAAATTTAGTATATAGTTGATTATAGTTAATTATCATATAGGTTATAAGGTATTCAAAAAAACAATGTTACAGTTTATTTATGAATGTCCAACCTTTACTTCAGAGCGCTCTTAAGGCAAATGCTAAAACTAAACACAATCCGCTGTCGTTACCATTTGGTAATACCAGTTACCGCGGTGACCGCTTGACTATTTCCATCGCTGCTTGACTCTAACGTTAAATTAGTACTATATTAGTATCAATGGCTATTTACAAACTAGATGAGTCACAACTAAGCACTTTATATAGTAAGAGATTTTGTGGTTATCAAATATTTTATTAAAAAAAAATATATATATTTTGGGAATACACATGTCCCTTCGACAATGACTTACTTCAATACGACGTTCATTAGTTTCCGTTCAAGTTATTGAAACAAGAAGAAAGCTCAGTTACGCATAGCAAAATACCAATTCATACAGCACAAATAATCAAAAATTTTACACAAAATATTATTCATTCTGATGACGAAGTTTTAAATATATATTCCTAATAGGGGACGCTAGGATGTTACGAACGCCACAGAATAAATAATTAAATTAACATGTACCATATATTTAAATTGTGTATACTTTTTATAATTATTTTTTTACCTAAGAAAGAAACCCTAATGTGAAATAAATTTCTGTTATGAAAACAATAAATGTGGTATACCGAAGCTGGTTACCAATATTGTTCGTATCACACTATTAAAAAAATTTCCAGTATGAACCAATAAAAATTCATCTCACAGCGGATTTAAACGCCGAATTTTAGAGCTACTTTCAAACGCCACCAATCGTGCTAATGTTAAGTTGGTTAATTCACTAAATAAATTATAACATTGGCTCTATTAATTAAATACAAACATTTTGTTAGATAACCTGTTTTACCTTAAACTTCTCCCACTCTTTATCTTCATTTCTCAAGACGTACACTACTCCGACCAGCAAGATTGCTACTAGTAAAAACCTGTGCCATTTCCTTTTTATTACATTACCATTTGTGTGCAACACATTTGATACCAGGTACCTCCTCATCCTTATATAATAACTTCCACTCTTACAAAAATCCTAAACAAAATATATAAGATTTTATTGTTGTTAATTAGTAATGTTCTCATATGCAATTATTCCATTAAAGTCATTACTAAATTACTTACATTTAATTTGAACAATTAAACTTAAGGTCATATTACATAAGAGGTTCTCTTATATATTGTTGTTGATATTATTGCTTTGATAAGACTGTTAGAATTATAGTAGAGTGAATAGGTTATGAAACAAATCTTTAAATTCAAACAGTCTTTTTTTATTTGCTAAACGGAAAGGTAAACAGTTAAGTTATGATAGGTATCTGTAAGACAATCGATCTTTTAATAACTATGAAGTTATTCTTTTGTATTCTACCATGTACAAAAATAACCATAGAGTTTCAGAAGAACTACAACTAGGTTCTTCGTAAATGCATATTCCGTATGTTTACCATAACAATATGGTATCACACCCTCTATAGTGTTCACTGTAGTTATCACACCCTCTATAGTGTACACTGTAGTTATCAAACCCTAAAATGTTCTTATGTGAAAAGGAGCTATAAGTTATATTAGACTACATATACAGTAATACAGCTGTGGAACAAGTGTTACTAGTTACCATCATATGAAAAGTATCATAGCTAATAAAACAAAGAGTAAACAGTAACTAATGCATGTTCAGTATGCCGTATCTCTGAAGTTACTGGACTACATCACATGATAAGTATCATAGCTACTAAAACAAAGAGTAAACAGTAACTAATTTATGTTCAGTATGCCATATCTCTGAAGTTACTCGGCTACATCACATGATAAGTATCATAGCTACTAAAACAAAGAGTAAACAGTAACTAATTTATGTTCAGTATGCCATATCTCTGAAGTTACTAGGCTACATCACATGATAAGTATCATAGCTACTAAAACAAAGAGTAAACAGTAACTAATGTATGTTCAGTATGCCATATCTCTGAAGTTACTGGGCTACATCACATGATAAATTTTATAGCTACTAAAACAAAGAGTAAACAGTAACTAATGTATGTTCAGTATGCCATATCTCTGAAGTTACTGGGCTACATCACATGATAAGTATCATAGCTACTAAAACAAAGAGTAAACAGTAACTAATGTATGTTCAGTATGCCGTATCTCTGAAGTTACTGGGCTACATCACATGATAAGTATCATATCTACTAAAACATAGAGTAAACAGTAACTAATGTATGTTCAGTATGCCGTATCTCTGAAGTTACTGGGCTACATCACATGATAAGTATCATAGCTACTAAAACATAGAGTAAACAGTAACTAATGTATGTTCAGTATGCCGTATCTCTGAAGTTACTGGGCTACATCACATGATAAGTATCATAGCTACTAAAACATAGAGTAAACAGTAACTAATGTATGTTCAGTATGCCGAATGTCTGAAGTTACTGGGCTACATCACATGATAAGTATCATATCTACTAAAACATAGAGTAAACAGTAACTAATGTATGTTCAGTATGCCGTATCTCTGAAGTTACTGGGCTACATCACATGATAAGTATCATATCTACTAAAACATAGAGTAAACAGTAACTAATGTATGTTCAGTATGCCGTATCTCTGAAGTTACTGGGCTACATCACATGATAAGTATCATAGCTACTAAAACAAAGAGTAAACAGTAACTAATGTATGTTCAGTATGCCGTATCTCTGAAGTTACTGGGCTACATCACATGATAAGTATCATAGTTACTAAAACAAAGAGTAAACAGTAACTAATGTATGTTCAGTATGCCGTATCTCTGAAGTTACTGGGCTACATCACATGATAAGTATCATAGCTACTAAAACAAAGAGTAAACAGTAACTAATGTATGTTCAGTATGCCGTATCTCTGAAGTTACTGGGCTACATCACATTATAAGTATCATATCTACTAAAACATAGAGTAAACAGTAACTAATGTATGTTCAGTATGCCGTATCTCTGAAGTTACTGGGCTACATCACATGATAAGTATCATATCTACTAAAACATAGAGTAAACAGTAACTAATGTATGTTCAGTATGCCGTATCTCTGAAGTTACTGGGCTACATCACATGATAAGTATCATATCTACTAAAACATAGAGTAAACAGTAACTAATGTATGTTCAGTATGCCGTATCTCTGAAGTTACTGGGCTACATCACATGATAAGTATCATAGCTACTAAAACAAAGAGTAAACAGTAACTAATGTATGTTCAGTATGCCGTATCTCTGAAGTTACTGGGCTACATCACATGATAAGTATCATAGCTACTAAAACAAAGAGTAAACAGTAACTAATGCATGTTCAGTATGCAGTATCTCTGAAGTTACTGGGCTACATCACATGATAAGTATCATATCTACTAAAACATAGAGTAAACAGTAACTAATGTATGTTCAGTATGCCGTATCTCTGAAGTTACTGGGCTACATCACATGATAAGTATCATAGCTACTAAAACAAAGAGTAAACAGTAACTAATGTATGTTCAGTATGCCGTATCTCTGAAGTTACTGGGCTACATCACATGATAAGTATCATAGCTACTAAAACAAAGAGTAAACAGTAACTAATGTATGTTCAGTATGCCATATCTCTGAAGTTACTGGGCTACATCACATGATAAGTATCATAGCTACTAAAACAAAGAGTAAACAGTAACTAATGTATGTTCAGTATGCCGTATCTCTGAAGTTACTGGGATACATTACATGATAAATATCATAGTTACTAAAACAAAGAGTAAACAGTTACTAATGTATGTTCAGTATGCCGTATCTCTGAATTTACTGGGCTACATCACATGATAAGTATCATAGCTACTAAACCATAAAGTAAACAGTAACTAATCGATTAAATATTAAAAATTAATTAATATATTAAAAATTAAATAGCAGTAAATCCATCTATGGAGATGGTGACATTCGTAAACAAAAATTTTAATTCAATATTTTAGCTGTAAACGTACTTTAAAACAATAATATTTTGTTTTTCATTTGGAAACGCACAATAAATCTTATAATGACATTGGATGAGAAGCCATTTGTATTGATTAGCAATAAACATGTTTTGTTTAATCATTGATTAGTGTTTAGAAGAAAAACATTTAATTCACTGCTCACAACACTCATAATCAATTTTCCTCGACTCATAATCAATTCATATTGACAGATTTTAGTTAGTAAAATAGTTATCTAATTTAAACGATAAAATTGATGATGTAACATTTAGTATTTCAGAGAGACACTTTAGCATTATTCAAGTCCAAATGTGTAATACTAAATGATGAATACAAATAGTTTGATATGATTTGATATAAACTAAATCAAAATAACTGTTTCTAAATTTACTTTACCATTATAGTAGTCCTAAACAACTTAAGTTTAAAAGCTGCTGGTGACTGAAGGGAAAAAAGTTCATAGGAACGACTACTGCTTTTATATGAGATTAATAGACAACCGTTCATCTGTCAACTTACGTTCCTTTTGTTTCTACTAATGAATTGTAAATATTCCAGCTATAAATCTATAAATAATTTTGCTTAATTGGCATTAAATCATACAACCAGGTTTAATAAACGTCATTAGATCCAAATAATTCGTTAATTGGTATTTTTATTTAACATGAAAATAAAACTGCTCACTTTATTTCAAAACTAATTTTCATATCGATAAATAATTAATAATTAAGATGGCCTATACAGTTTAAAGTTATGTTAAAGGTTTGTTGTTAAAGTTCTACAGCCTACTTCCCGGCCTCTTACTTTTGTGACTCTTGAAGGCAATATTTAGTACCAAGCTATTAGAAATTCATCGTAAGGAAGGTCATAAAGGATGGTCTTTTATAGAGGGTCTTGGTCTTCTGGGATTAAACTTTCTCCAATCTTGTTCGACGTATGCACTCCTGTTATACCAATCCCAAAGTCTAAAAAATGTATTTAAGCAGATGATATTCCTCTTGGCTATCAACACAATGACTTCACAGCTACTGGAGCAACACTCACAAGTGACCTTGCAGCCCTCGAATGTTATTGTGGAACCTGGAAGCTTAGTCCTAAGCCGTAAAACACCAAAGTAGCCTTCTGGCTAATCGAAAATTGAATATCGTTTTAATTGTTGTAAAACTTCTCCATAGTTATCATCACCAGTACCTGGAAGATACGTTATAGAGATCACGGATGATCCAAATCCATACAGACGAGGATTGTCAGTATATCAGTCATGGAATAAAAGATGTTCCATAACTGATTCCACTAATAAAAAATCATTAGTAGATCTCACAAAAATAATTATAGAAGAATGCCGAAGAATACAGTATATTCAGAAATATTGTTTGGACACCAAAAGTTAATTTGAACACTAACTGTAATATAGCATGAAAACTTAAGGAATATAGTTCCAATATTAAATTTAAGCTGTTATACCTATCGAAAACATTATTTCGAATCAGTGTCCAAATAACTGTATGTTTGACCAAAACCTTCAATTTGGTATAGTACAAATAATTTATTACATTTTAATAATTTAAGTCCTATACATTTGTTTGTGTGTTTTTTTTGTTTTTTTTAATCCATTTTAATACGAATGTAATTATTCCATTTTAATTTCTATTAAATTTATTTCAACCACTTATACTTCAACCTATCTAAGGACATCCAACAGATATAAGTAAGTGTTTTTTATTGTATAAGTTAGATCTTAAAAGTAAGGTATTGTGAAATAACGATTGTAAAACTGTTTCTTAGGGATGACGCCACCCCAGCCATTTAAAAGACTTGAAATCCATAATTATCAAGTAGAAGTGGCTTTGGTTAAAAAAAAATCCACAAATATTACCTTAAATAAAATCAAATAAAAATGGAATTTTTAAAATATTATCAACGTAATAGAGGTAGATTTTTACGACACTGAAAATAAACCTTTTTCTGCTCAAAATAAGAGCAGTGAGATGCTTCTTAGCCTCTGTGAAAAAGCCAAATTTTATAAATTGGGCAAACTAGTGGTAGACACTTTGTCTTCACATTATGAGCAGTAAAATATTTCTCAACCTCGGTGAAATAGCCAAATTTAATTAAGTGGCCAACCACTAGCTCTTCTCTATGGGCAGATAAATCACCTCACATTGTCGCAGTCATTAATAAACATCTGAGTAGCCATGTCATCACGCCAGGTTCTTTTATACAAACATTACTTTGCATAGCTACATACATTATATACTGTTAGTGGATGACCAATGGCTAACCACTAGCTCTTCTCTATGGGCAGATATATTACCTCACATTGTCGCAGTCATTAATAAACACCTGAGTAGCCACGTCATCACGCCAGGTTCTTTTATACAATCATCACTTTGCATAGCTATATACATCATATACTGTTATAAATATTCAGTGAACTAGTTAGATTCCATTTTCGGATAGTTAGCTTATCATGCATATGTTTTATTACATTAATTAAACTTCTAAAATACTGAGAGAAAAACGTTTCCTAATTGTATCATATATTTATAAAAGACACTTGTGATTTGTCTAGGCTGTCTGTAAGAGTAACATTTTATTCGGTAAATTTATTAATGAAATTGCTCCTTATCTTGAATTTTGAACGATTCATTTATGACGGGCCAGCAATAGGTTTGTTTCATCCTGAATTCATCACTTAGGTAATTTAAATAAGTATTAAAATATAATTTTTAAGATTAAGGGTTTAATAAATAATTATTTAATTTATACTTCTTGATTTTTAAGAGAGTTATGATATTTTAAATATTGTTGTAAAGCTTGAATTAGTTTAAGGTGACGCAACCTATTTTGTAATTAGGTTCTATTTCTGAACAATTAGAAACGTCAATAATTTTTTTTTTCAAAGTCATCGCCTAAACTGTAAAGGTTATTCTGTGCTGGGCAAAGTTATTGTGCATATAACTTCGTTATAGTTCTTATTCTTATGTACAATACAGAAAAAAGTAATACATCAAAAGTATACATATATTATATGCTTTATTTAATTATAATACTACTTTAATTTGTGTTAAAGTATAATAGAAACAATGAATATGTGTAGAGAATAACTTGGATAAGTCGTTTTTCATAACTATTTTTATTTATAGACACGTTAGTTGTTCAGGCAAGAGTGACACATCTTTAGCAATACATTCTGTTCTATCTGTCCGACATTATTGACTCAATTGAAAATGGCCAGTACCAGTTAATGGTATCAAACCATTAACTTGGCACGCTCCTTGTTCGTCTGAAACAAACGAAAGGTGTTAACCACATTTAAAAAGATTTTATAAAACTCAACCATAAAAGTAAATCTCATGCACAAAATTTTTAATATTGCTTTACATTATTTTTCTTCCCATGTTTTATTAAAACAATTTTCTGTTGCTATAATTAGGCAATCAAGTTATAACATATTTAAACTGAACACTACTACTCAAGAATCGCTATGAAAAATCAAATATGATAAAAATACTCTTAAAATTCTTACTGTAGCAAAAACAATTTATGTCATCTATCCCACGCTGAATGTATGTTTTTAGGGTTCATACAGGATATATTAATATGAATACGTAAAAGATGCCAATGAAGTTGTTTAAGTTCATCTACCATCCAAGGTTGGGATGTGGCACACGAGCACACTATCAAACACATTCATAATGACACATAGTAGATAAGCCTTCATAACTTTAAATATTTACTAACTAGACGACCTTTACAATAATTGTATCATGAAGTACGAGAGTGCAGTCCTCACCACTAAAATGTGAGTGAGCTGTGGTAAATGTTGTATCTGAACGTAAATGTTGAACTGTGGATAATACGGTCAGGTAAAGAGGGGGGGGGGCTGACAACGGACGCACCTAAAACTTTTCAAAATGTAACGCTTGAACTGAGCTGGAGTTTTAGACGAATAGATCCAGTCAACCGTCTTTGGAAATAAATTAACTATTAATTAACGTAAGGCCAAAATAACATCAATTCGTGATACAAAAAGTTCGGAACTCTGAAAGAGTTCATTCACACCGTATTCAGTGAATTAGAGTTTGAGAAAAATAGAAAGGTGAGAAGAAAGTAACAAACATAAATAGGCTTGAATATGTTTTTGTAATGAAACGTCGTTGTATTAAATTTTGAGTAAAACAAAATTAGGTAGAGCCGATCCTACAAATTATTGATAGCTCTGAGTTTGCACGAATATGTACTTTGTGGCCACCATGTTTTGTATGTAAGTACATGTCTGTTTTATGTGTTATAATTTTAAATCTATTGTATATTTTTCAATCTGACATGATTAATGCAGTGTAAAATGATTGATTTCGTTGTAACAAGTTATTTCATGTATAAATTGTGAGAGTTCATATATTTACTGCCATAAATCTCAAGTCTACAAAAAACATTAAATGTAATAGTGAAATAAAATTGAAACGATAAACAATTTCTGATTTTGAATCAATGTCATAAGGTATTTATTAAGTTAATAAGTTGTACGATATATATATTGAGTATAATAAAATAAGGTGATATAAAACTTACATATCTCAAGTTGCTTTTTATTGTTTATAGTTCATGTACGGAACAATTGAAAAAAGTTAAGCAGGAAGTCTGATGGTTGTGTAGATCGTGTACCTTTATTTTGGGAGTTTATAAGGGGGATTATAAGGAAGGGGATTTACTATGACTGTCTCTATTATCTCAATTTGAGGGTGACACATTAAAATAATATAGTTTTAACTATTTCAGGGGAACAAATTGATCTAGACCATTAGGAGTTAAAGTTTGCCTAAAAAAAAGTTATTTAGCTAAATAATATATTTAGGAACCTGGAATTTATTCTAGAGGTTTATACTCAAAATAATAATTAGGCCCTGTGGAAAAAAGAAAGAAGACAGCCAACCTTCTCCATTACTAAAATTATAACAATAATTTTCTCCGTAGTAAAATTAAAAATTAGCGGTCATCCCTTATTAAATAGTACACAGCAAAGACACATTAATGCTTGATTAAAGCTTTTTCCGAATTTCATTTAACTGTTTACTTCTATTAAAATTCCATAACTTTTCTCTTATTATACTAATACTATAAATGTGTAGTAATAGGCATATGGATTTACTTGATTTAACAATGTATCTACATAAATCTATCTACATACGTTTAAAATAAATATGACCAATTTGTTTGGATAAATAATAGTTAGCCAGAGACTCGCTTGTGTCTATTTTATTCCAAACATAAGCACAATCAAGCGGTTCATTGCCGCTCTGTACAATTAATCGGGCCCAGAAAATGTAATTCCCACCTTGTGCAGACTGCAGATGATTTGTGAAGGATTGTATCTTGTTTATGATAAATGCGGTATCAGCAATATTGTATGCATTGCTAATACCGCATTTATAAACAATATTTATTCTCAAAGTGGATTTGATAAATTATATTCATTGTAGATTAATAAAACAATTAAAAAAATTATTTCTGTACAAAGTGCGCAAGAATTTACTTTCGAAAAGGTAACTGAGCATTTCAATTTGTTGGGATCACCCCAAAAATACCTTTAATAAGTTTCAAAGTTGGTATTTAGTTACAAGCAGTATCAGAGCTACCTTGGACACATGCTACTAGTTTCAATATTGAGAGCAGATAATATAGTATTTGCTTTAATATAAGATAACTTAGATAAACAAATAGTTACCAGATCGGAATATTTATCGATTGCCATTGGGATAAAATACTTCCATATCCTGTGCCTGCGGTTATATTCTTTTATATAACGCAAGTTTCCCAGGAAAATATATTTCCTAATGTTTTCTTCTCTTCTCGATCTATATACTTTGTGGAATGTTATCTTGAAACAAATATTTAACAAGTTTAAATTATTAAAGAATCCATGCAGTTGTAAAATAGTTTTTAAATATTTAAGAAACGAATGGTGTAATCCAATTCTGGTCTTCACATTATTGCTGATTATATTCCATTAACAAAATCTTAACAACTGAATAAATATATTATGTATATTTCATTGTAAACAATGTAAGATCCTACTTACTTTAGTAATATTCCTAAATACCACAATATATTTCAATAGGTAATTATTTATTTATTTTTTAAAAACTATAAATACATTTAAGAATTTAATTTTGGTCCTCATTTATTTAGGTCAAATACACACAAAAAATGAAATATAACATATTATGCCATTTAAGAATACATTATTAGAGCAACTATCTGAGTGGAGAAGTATAAGATTCCCAAAATATCCTACAATCCTAATATTAATCCTAGATAGTGAAAATTTGCTTTTAAAACAAAGTAATTACAACATATTTTTTGTAAATATTCAATGACTCATCTGTCTTATTTCATATTATTTCAATTGTAACAAATGACTAACACTTTCTGGTGACACTTTGTAAATTAAAACGATTCTTGAAATTAGGACTCATAATATCATTCTATAGGCAACCAACCTTATTACTATACAATATATCTTTACGAAAACATTTTAAGTTATATGATTACTGTTTCTCTTTCTCATTATTGTCTGAGTTACAGAGTGTTTCAACTAACGATATTTTTGTTTTTTATCGAATGGTCCAAATTTAATTAAGAGTACTCTTACAGAAAATATTGAAACTAAGCAGATACTGCTGTTTTCCACTTGGCATAACCGGTTTCCACCGTGACCGCTTGGCTATTTCCTGTCCCACTGCTAATTTGTTTATTTACAAAACTTTACAATGCAAAAGTATTTCATGAGGTACAATCATTTAAATTCCGAATATTTATGAGAACAATATATTTATGGCATAAAAATAGTTTTTTGTAACGTTGACGTACTAACGTTTTCAGTATTTTAAATAACAACCCAGATCAGTTATTCTTTGTACAATAACTATTCTTACGTTTCATATAGGCAGGATTTATTTGTAATGCATTATTTATACGTAACGATTGTATTTGATTTTTAAGTCGTATTTACAATTGAATTCACACAAAATTACTACAAATAACATGTTTAATTTTAATTTTATTTTGGCTTGTAAACGGTTCTATATTTAAAAAATGTACGAAATACTTTTATGCGTTCTTATCCCTGATTTATTTCAAATTTGTTCATATAGAATCAGTAAAAAGACAGATTCAATTAAAATGCATGATCAGTCTTTATTTGCATTTGACAATTCAAATTGTACATTTCCTCTATGCCTTCTGTTTTTTAGTAACTGGATGTAACATTTCGTGGAGGTTTTCTCCATTTTAAAACGTTCTTACAAGTGACGTTGCCTGTGTCAAGGTTTAGCCCACACATGTTAAAGTTAAAAGTTAAAGATTGTCTTATTTTACCAGGCGAAATTGGGCTAAGAAGCCCTCTCTAACACTTAACCCGGGGAAAAATGGCTTAAGAGTGATTTCCGAACCACCACCATCAGTGACCGGGCAGGTGGGCAGCGTGCAAGGACGAGATCTCTCAGACGGTCACCTATCCAAAGGACGGCCACGATCGATGTTGCTTGACTCCGTTATCCTCCGATAACGTCGGAACCTCCCTGTCAAGGCCACTGGCAATGTAAGAGGTAATGATATAACCGTTGGAGTCTACGAGCCGTTTGGGAATGCTACGGTCAGTTGCAACCATAGCAAAGTTGCACATGTTTTATATTCTACTTGTTTGATTTTGTGAATTTAAGTTTGAATAAACATATTATCGTGGATTTTCATTTTGTTAATTGTCCATTATATTTTTGTTTACAGTTTTTACAGATTGTTTGCAATATTTAAAATTTATTCCAGTGTGTTATATTTTAAATCGATGATTCATTTTAGAGTGGATTTAAAAACCGAGTGTCACAGCTTCATTTTAAAACCACCTAGCATTTAATGTTAAGGTGGTAAAGCCATTATATAAACTATAAATCAGGTCTAGTGATTAAATGAAAACACTTTCAAAGATAACCTTAAAGATACCTTAAACATCTCCCACGCAAACTGGTCACCTGCCAATACGTTCTCTGCTCCGATCAGCAAGATTACTAATAGTAACAGATTCCTCATTCTTTTAGTATCACTTCAACTCTTACACAAATCCTAAAAAAAAACATTATTTATTTATTCTACCATCGACTCAATAAAAATAGGAGAAATTTAAATAAATGTATTGTTTGTAATGTACTGCTTTAGATAGACTCACACGTACACTTAACAGTAGGTAAATTTGGGTTTAAAACCTTTAGGGGTAATGTATATACTTTGTTATAATTCAGCGTTTCCAAAAATATACCACGCACACACTCTGCATTATGCTATTAGTGTTAATATAAAAATTACCATACTGAAAATGTGAAAGTATAATTAAAAAACTTAAATACAAAGAAATAGCCAGAAATGATTTTAAAAAATTTGAACACATTCACTGTGTACTGCTGTTATAAAATTATGAAACAATGTTATTCATTCATTAAAAACCTATACAATCAGTAAAAAAATCAATCCAAATTTGTAATACTAGAGGGAATAATTAAATATCAATGTAGAACTACCAAATAGAAATATTTTAAAGACACATTTTGTACATATGTTATTTCCTCTTATGATAAAAGATAAAACAAGTAAAATGATATAAAACCAACTATTGAAGTAAGAATCTCAATTCACTGCTGAAAACATTCATTATAAAATTTGGCTTCTTCTTCAATTACAAACTTTTTGCAAAGTAAAAATTAGATAACACTATTTAAACTTACAATTGAAGTTGTAATAATTAGTTCTATATACAACAAATTTGTCACCTTACTCATATTATTTTCAAATGTATAATACCAATTGATGAATAGCGACTTTTGATTTGATTTGGGGCACACTATACTAAAGTTAATTTGCTAATGTTTTCTAAAGTTAATTTGCTATATCAGGAGTCTTAAACAACTTACGTAAGAAAGCTGACTAATGACTAAGATGACTAATGACTATGTTGGGTATTAACTAAGCTGACTAATGATTAGGCTGACTAGTGACTAAGCTGGTTAATGAGTGAAGGGATTTAATTTCAAAGGAACGACTACAACTATTATATGTACCATAGAGAACTGTTATTTGTCATCTTGTCACCCTGATAGAAACATAAAAAATCTTATAATTGGCATTAAATCAAACAGTCAACTATTTAATAAAAATCCTAAAATTCAATCATTTATTTAATTGTTATTTTAATTTAATAAACAATAAAACATATTTACTCTATAAGTATTCTTTAAACTAATCATAAATGTCTTATTAACCATTAATACATACATCATACATAAATCAGTTTACAATAATAATGGATATGGTAATTAAATGAATTTAAAATATAAAATAATAATTTTTCAGTATATAGCTCATATAAATACAACAGTGCTTTTGGAGTTTCAGAACAGTTTAAAAGGCTACGTTCGTTTGCAGCTTTCTTAATAGTTTATTTATAATTTTTTTCACTTTTGTTCATGGCAACATTTACAGAAAGCAAACAGTAGTTTGGTTGTTTAATTATTGGTGTTACATTAATATTGCACACAGCTAGTTTTAAATATTATCTAATTGTTTTACTATGTATATACAGTGGTGTAATTACTTTTTATGGTTAAGAGCTTGCCTTGACTTTTGGAAAATGAAAGTTATGATATTAATTAATGTGAAATAAGTAAATATCGAAATAGAAGGTTGTTGTTATAAGAACAACGGATTATTTTATAATGTGGTTTATTAGAAGATTGTAATTTAAAAACAAATCAGATAACATAATTATTTATTTTACCTTCAACTTTAAAAATATCAAAGGTCACAACGTTTTTGCAAAATAAATAAGCACCTAAGAGGACAACTTATTTTGAATTGCTATTAATTAATAGCAATTAATGGATAAAAACCAAAAATATATAAACTAAACTAAAGGTACCGAGGTGACTGAAATTCTAATTCCAAAAGACATAAAAAAGATACATAATTCGTTCTATGTGTTTAAACCGAAACAATTGGGACATTTCAATAATTAAGAAATACATTTAATAAAATAATTTATTTATACGCAAACTAAGCCCATAGCTTTTAATTGTGGCAAGATATCAACCATTCCCTAACATATTGATACATTTTTCCTATAATTAATTTTATCATTTCCATGTGTAATGCAATAAAGATTCTTGGACCATTAAAATAAGACAATTTTAGGAACAATGCTAGGTTAGGCTGTTGTACATTCATCATTCTATGATCTATGACTTATTCTATACGATTTTGGTTCCATTATATTATAAGGAATTCGTGGTTTAAAGTTAATGTATATATATTTACAAATTTAATATGATTTTAACGAAATATTCGTATAACCAGGCTCAAATGAACCTTATTGCAAAATTATTAAAGTTACTAGTGTCACTTAATTTGACACTTCATCAAAGTACACCACTTTGACGTCATCTATGGACTTCAGTGCATTGGATTATTGAAGTACAGTTGTAAGGGTTGGTTCAATCGTTTTATCTTGATTCAATAATAGTCTATTACTTGAGATATTATACTGGTACTTAAATATAGTTGAATTCCTTTGGAATTATTCAAATACAACTTCTCAAAACGTTCTCAGTGAAATGTTATATCGGAAAATCCTATTTATTTTGGACAAGGATGATTAATTACTATAAGTATGTAGATGTACATTTCCACAATGTATAAATAGTACCGTTTTACTTGTACGAGACAGTGGGTGGATCAGTACCACCGTGCGTACTGTTTGAACAAATAGTCTGTACGAGTGGCAGTGTTGCTACTAACCCTATTAATAACAAAATTACAATACAAAATATCAGCCAATAGTAATGATATATCTATAAAACACTTTTTCAGCACAACTGTTTGAGTAAGCTAATATTTTCATAAAAAATCCCCCTCTTCAGTCTTCACCTATATCCAGCTGTCACTGGTTGTGCGTTCAGAGACTAACTCTGCTCTCTGTCAGTCAGGAGTTATGTTGGATTTTCCAAGAACATTTTGTGCTGAGAAAGTTTAAAATTTTATGACCACGACTTATTTTTATTACGATTGTGCATGTGTGGGAGGGTGGGTTTGAAAAAAATTGACTGGTTAAATTGTCGCTTATTATTTTGTATCCGACATATGTTTATGACCTACTCATGTTCATTTCGTAGAATACAGGCTTTCTTCAACTGCGCAAAAGCCTGAATTACCTTGTTCAAGCAGCACTTCAAGAGAATTTATTGTAGCCTTTTTAAAATTTTCCTTTATACATCGTCATATGCAAAATCCAATGTCATATGATCTGGTGATATATGTAGTCATTGATTACCACGACCAGTCCATTTATATGGAAACTTCTAATTTAAAATATGTGGAAATTGTATATAAAAATTTGGTGGTACGCCTGATGTTGACAGTGCATCTGACGTAGCGTTGTAAAATACACATCTTGAAATAATCGACAGTTATTCCAAAAGAAACCGTAAGTATGTTTGATCAGATAGGTTATCTTTAACATAAACGGTTTAATCAGGTGACCTTATTTGCATTTATCCACAAATAAACTCTTATATAACAAAAATAATGTTGCGTAAAAACAATAACACCATTAGAAATATAGCAATATTTGTATAATTAGGAATGTTTAAGCATGAAGAAATCCACTGATTAATGCAGAATCACCCCCTAAAGGCTTTTCCCCTCTAAGATTTTAGACGAACTTAATTACACGAACCAAATTTTATAGAATTTGAAATTTCGTTGTCTAGGCCAACAACCTGATTTGAATTTAAAAATGTTTAAACAAATTTGAATACAGCCATTTTCCTATATGTTTTTACAGTTTTCCATTTTTCTACGACTAAACATAAAAAAATAAATAAATAAAAAAAGTAAAAAAACTACAATAATAATAATTTTCCAACTATTTAAACATGATTTCCCTTGGCACCATCCAAAATTAGACGCTCATTATTTTGACAGTAGAACTCTTTTATCTATGTATACAAAAAATAATGTCAACCAGATAGTTTCAAAACTGTTTTTACACAGCTATAGTCTGCTTATAAGATACACTCAACAGCATGCTTAGCTATGGTGTAGTTATCTAAAATTAGCGCAATCAAATTCTGTTTATAAACTAATATGGTATGTTTTATTTTTAATTGAATATACTTATACTTAGGATCAACTAAGGATAGTACTATACAGAGTGTCATTTTAATAAGATAAATTTTAAAAAAATCCACCTGTGATTTTTCCAAACAATTTTTAAAAGTACAGTTTGACTGGCAAGTTTCTTTCTCAACTTGCTTCTCGTCCTGAATTCTGAACGATTTATTCATGACGAACCAATATCGAGTTTGTTCTATCCTTAATTTTTCAGATAGGTAATGTATTTCAGATTAAAGCTGTACTAGTTTATATTCAACAAAGTTTTCAACTTTTACAAATTGGCGTAAAGCTTAATCAGTTCTATTACACAAGGAGAGTGTTTTTTCAATATCACTTTAGGGTAAATAACTAATATTGCTCTAAACATGGAAACTGTCACAACAGTAATGTTCCATGTCATCGTTTGAACCATCTCATTTAGAGCTGAGTAAAAGAAATTAAAAAAATATATTTAGTTCTTTACAGTTCTTTATTTTCTCGTAAAAAATAAAACAAACAATATAATGTACAATGTTATGGAAAACTAAGCAACGTTATGACAAACTAAACAACGTTATGACAAACTAAACAATGTTATGACAAACTTAACAACGTTATGAAAAACTAAGCAACCTTATGACAAACCTTCATTCATAGTCATAGCAGTTACTTTAACACTAGATAAATTAAAATAAAAGCTATATATTACGTTTAAAGAAATTAAGGAAAATCTTGTATGGTGTTCTAAACTAATTTTATTGTAGACAGTTTGGTTTTTCAAACAAGAAGCAATACACTTTCAGCATTACAATCTGTTACTCCGTCACCCTATAAAATTTGCAATACCCACTGCGTTTGGTAACACATCGTACATTTTAAACCACTCATCTGCGGTCTGAAACATAAAAAAGGTGTTAATACTTTTAAAGTAAATTAGGAACATTGTTTAAAAAGCATCATTGACGGTAAATATCAAATACGATATTTGTAATGCTACTTTATGTTAATTTTATTCATAATTATTGGTAAAACCATTGTTTTTACATTTAATCTACAGTTATTCAATTTAGATCAGTTTTTTTTTAAATTCTTCTCATATATTACCAATATTTAAATCACTTAATTACTAAACATATTAATAAATTGTAGCCTCTAGAAAGTGTATGATAAATTAAAATAATAATAATAAAATACTGTTGACACATTTCTTCATACTTTTTTGGTACAATGTAGATTGTGTAAAATATGAGAAAATATGTTAAAGGTTTTTTAAACGTATAAGTGTTTTGAAATTTGTCTTCAAAATTTAATGTTATTAATTTATATATATTTTAAAATTGTTTTCGTTATTAATAAAAATATGTCTTGTGATTTGTTTATTTAAAAAGTTATAATAAAAATCTAAATATGAATTCGAGGTAATACAGGTAAAATAAATGTTCTTACATGCTAATGCAACGAACAATCAATTAGTAGGACAATTGTTTCTAATATTATTTACTGAAACAAACTGAATGAAAGACAACCCATCCTAGACGATTTATGTCTACGGTTGTTATGGTTTATACCGATATATTAATATTAACACCTCAAAGATACCTAAGATGTAGTTAATATTGAAGAAACCTAAGATCTACCAGCCATGAATAGCATGTTGCATTAGATATCACAATCAAACCTTTCTTAGTCACGCAGTAAATTAACCTCATTAACTTTAAATATTTCTCTTGCTAGACATCTTTTACAATAATTGAATCATGAAGTTAAGAGGGTGTAATAAACACTACAATAGCGTGTGTTTGCCAATCAGTAATCTAAATATTAAGATAATATAATCTAATATAAGATAAATAGTATAGACAAAGTCATTGTTACCCAATCAGAATATTGGTTGATTTTCACTGGAAAAGTAGCCTTCCCTGCCATGTAGTCTTTGTTGTTTTGTTGTATAAAGTGTAGGTTATGAATAAATATATTTCTTCTCTTGCTTTCTGCAAATGGCGTTTTATATACTTTGTTGTATTTTTCCTGCAAACAGATACAGTACACAAAATGATCGATTTAACTATCCATGTAATTGTAAAATATTTGTAAAGTATTAATGGAACACATGAAGGTGAATGGTGTAGTCCAAACTTTTTTTCTATACATTCTTGATGATTACATTGTTTTTACAACAACATTAGGCTTACCTATTGTTCACACGAGGATTTTATCTTTACCCTTAATAATCTAAACGGAACTAAGGTTTACAGTGCTTTTTCGTTGCTAGACCTAATTTACTAGTTTACGAAATACAATTTTAGTTTATATTTATTTTTTCCAGGAAGAATTAACTATATAAATAATTGTATGATATTTGAAGCATCCAGTATAATAAAATATAAGAGATTGGAGCTGTACTAGTTTTATAGGAATAGATCTTAATATTAATTATAGTTTTTGTAAATGACGTTTTAAAATGCAAGCATAGCATTTCTAATAAGTGAATTTTAGGGGATATTATATCCTATTCTGCATGAATTCAATAGTACTACAATAATGAATATTTTCGAAGGATGATTTTCAAATTGGAAGATTTTAAAAACCTTACACAACTTATTATCGTTATTAATAATTAAATTAATTTTCTTTATTTCAGTGCCGATTTCATTTACAAAACAATATAGAAGATTACATATTACTGTTTCACTATCATTATTACCTGGGTTATAAAGTATTGTAACTAACGATGTTTGTTTATTTCTTTAATGTCCGACCATGACTTTAGAAGTCTTTCAGCATATGCTTAAACTAACAGAAACTGTTGTATTTACAAGTAGTAAATTCAGTTACCACCGTTACCACTATTTCCTGTTCCCCTGATAATTTTTTTTTAGTCTTTATAAGTCACAATCGGGCACGTTACAACAAATAAACAGTTTTACAACGTTCAAAAATGTTACCCAAAATTCTTAGAATAATAGATTTTTGGAAAAAACACATGTTCCTTCAACTACGAGGTTACTTCAAAACGATAGTTACAAGTTTCTAATATTTCAGATAAGAAAAAAAAAACATAAGTCATTTTTAGTATATTAACCATTCTAAAAATATTAATGATCCTTCGGTGGAACACATAAATATATGTTATTCAAAAAGGCACGCGAGGATGTAACCAAAGCCACAAAATATAAAATTAAATTGTCTTAAACCATATATTTGTAATGTATTTAATGGTTATAAATAATGTTTAACCTAAAAAAGAAAGGTATTACCATGAAATAAAATTCCTGTAGTGAAAATGATAAAAAAGGTATACAAAACTGGTCAACATATATCTCCAGGGCTTACATTCTGATCACAAGTATTAGATAGCGTAATACCTAATAATGTGGTTAATGAATTATTAACCTTTATTAATTTATGAGTGAAGTATAATTTTACTCATTTGTTTTTAAGAATTATAAATTAAATCTTGTTATTATAAATATACATTTGGATTTACAACACTTGGTATGAATAAAGTTTTAGCAATTTTTTTTTTTATTCCGATAAACGATACATAAATAAAATGGTTTATTTGAATAAAAACACTCTTATTATTTTTAAGGTGACAATGTATCATTGAATTGGTTTTGAAATTTGTAATCAGTAAAAAACGAATTTTAGATTAAAAAGCTTGACAGTTTTTAATTCGTATTCAACGAAAAAATTCATTTACTGATTGGAAAGAACAGAATAACTTGTCCTTACAACTTATTCAGTTCTGTCCAATTAGTTACTGAATGTAATGACTACAGGAGATATTCTCCAGCTTAAAACGTCCTTGCGTGTGACTTTACCAGTGTTAATTCTCCAGTTTAGCCCGAAAACATAAGAGGGGAAAGTAAAACAGCTTGACTTTACGAGTGGTTTGGGAATAACGGTCAATGGCGTGGCAATGTATGTCAGCCGTAACCATAGGAACGTTAAATCGGTTAAATTCTGTAAACGCATTTCTTTTATATCCTACAAGTTTGATATTAAAAATTTGAGTGTGAATACATTTATGTCCTATTGTTTTCATTGCCTTTTATATTTTTATTAACGTTGTTTGTAGAGTTTGTATCACATTATTTATAAATTGTTCTATTATATTATATTTGGACTAAATAAAGTACATCTTCAAGTGAATTTCAACACCGAGCTACATTCAAATGCCACTAAGCGTGCTCATATTCAGTTTGTACTTCCATTAAATAAATATTAACTCTGGTTATAATAACTAAAGACAAACATTTTCCAGGATAACCACTTTTACCTTAAACTTCCTCCACTCCTCGTCGTCATTTCCCCAGACGAGCACTACTCCGACCATCAACATTGCTACAAGTAACAGGCTCCTCATTCTTTTAGAATCACTTCCACTCTTATACAAATCCTAAACAAAACAATCCAGATCTCAATGATATTGGTTTCAAAACGAGAATTATTTTTAGATTTACACTCATTCCATTTAAGAAATTACCAAGTCACTTTACGTTGAATGTATATAAGAATACTGGGAGTCGTATTACACAAGAGGTTGCTCTTATACATTATTGATGATCTTATTGCTTTATTAAGACCATTAGGCTGGTAGGAGGATTAGTAGGTTATGAAGTTAATATTTAGTTTTGAACTATATTTATTTTAAAATATGTTAAATATTGAATGGTTAACGGATAGAGTGTGATAAAAATATGTAAAAGAAAATTAGTAATGTTTTTCCTAAGAAGATTTTGTTTATTCCAGTACGTAAAAAATAAATCATAAACTTCAGAAAGTAAACTTCATATCATAATCCAAAAATATACCGAAATGATTAATCGTATTGACTGAAGTTAATTGTGGGCATATACAAGGATTCAGTTGTGTCATAAAACAGTTTTCATCATAAAGTACAGATTAAAATTTCTTACTTGCCCCACATCTATATAAACGCTAAGGTCTCTAAATATGCTTGCTTTACTTTTTTAGAATATATAACTATTGTATAGCTGGATATGGAGCCAGTTAAGTTTGCTGGTAAAGCAAATAATTGGATTAATGGTTAGTAAATATTTAATAGTTTAAATTCAATATTAACTATCATAACTTTGTATGGAAGACATAAATAATACAAAATTAACAATAACAACAATTAATACTATTATGTTTTATAATTATGGCCAATTATTATATATATATCAAAATTTTATATGTCAACTGTTAAAGTGTGTTTTAAGGTATTTTAATAAAGATAAAACAGATAATACCCCTACCTAAGGAAAAAAAATATTATTATATAAAGACTCCCGATTGAAGTTTTCAATAGTAAATTTGTTTTTAAGTGTTGGTTTATATGCCTTAAGAGAAATATCTACTTTTAAGTGAGTGTTGCTAAAAATATACCATACGCACATTAATTTGAACATACGTTATGGTATTAGTATTTCTGCCGATATTAAATAAAAAAGTTGTACTTGATGAGTCCAACAGAAAAAGTCAAAAACAATTCCTTACCTAATAAACAATGTTACAGCCCAATATTGTTTTCAAATTTTAAACATCTTCAGTGTATACAGGTATTATATTTATCTATTAATAAAAAAACCACAGTCAGTAAAACTAATGCAACGCTTTACAACATGCAGAAACGGTTTATTACTAAGGCATCATCAAAGTTTGGAATTATTTTAACAATTTATTTTTTACATATTTAATTACTTATGTAGGCTTCTACCACAAATGATTAAAACGAACATGGAAGAAAGGCATTTAATGGACTACTGAAAACATTCATGAAACTTTTCCCCCTTATTTAATTTAAAACTCGTTAGTTGTTACAAAATAGTTTCACAAGTAAGCTATACAATTTAATATATAACATTTAGTAATATAGAAATAAATGTTTCCCTACTTAAGAACAAAAGTATGAATCAATGTATTTTGATTTTATTTATTATACTACATTGAAGTTATTTTTTTCTATAATTACATTATCGTTTATAGTTGTCCTAAACAACTTACGTATGAAAAGTTGCTAGTGACTGAAGGGAAATAATTTTAAAGTAACTGCTACTGCTTTTTATGAGTTTCATAGACAACTATTCTTTTGTCAACTTTATCTTCCTTTCCTTATCTTCTAATTAACTTTTAATGTACCAATAGCATACTGTAGAATAATAGCAATATTTCTTAATTTGCATTAAATCTAACAATCAAGTGCAATAAATGTCAGAATACCAATTACTTCATTAATTGGTATTTTTACAATACAGTACAAGTAAACGTCACACAACACAAGTCAAAATCTTTATTGGACCAAATTAACAATAACAATTTGCATTAGCCAAGTCATACTAATGTTAACTAAAACTAAACATCATAGCTCGTAGAATTTAATATGTGACATCACTTAACCTATATGTAATGACAAACCTGTAATATAAATATCACCTTCCTGACAAAAACTCACAAACATTGTAGTTACTAAATTGACTAAATGGCCTTTTAGACGTTTTCTAAATTTTGATGTGTCTGACTCCAGCCTAAGAGAGAGTGGTAGTCTATTGAAAAAAAATCCCACTATATACTGTATGGTTTTTGAAAAAGATGTTTTGTGTTTGGGGATTGGTAGTGTATTTTGTATACGGAGAGAATAAGAAGTTTTATGTGAAAAGTTAAATTTTGAAAAGTTTTGACTGACAAATGTCAACATTTCTAGGATGGTAAAGTTATTATTTCAGTACTTCGAAAGATTTCTTTCACGATTGACGTCTTTTCATATTATAAATAGTCCTCGCAGCCCGCTTTTGGAGTTTAATGAGAAATATAGTTTGTTTACTCTCGTGACCCCTAATAGGGCCGCACATGCTAAGTGGGGATATATCAGCCCATAATATGTTGCCTAAAGGACTTCACTGTTTACATAATTTTTAAGGCTATACAACACAAATATTCAAGAACTAACTTTCTTGGATACATATTCAATATGGTTTTGAAAATTAAGTTTTGCGTCCAATACTTATCCCAAAACTTGAAACTACTGCAAGGATAAACTATGGTTTCGTCTATAAGAAGGTTGTAATCACGCCTAGATCTCTCTGTTAGGCAAAATGTTCAGCAGTTGTATCTTTTCGGAACTGACACAAAGCAAGTTTTTGTCAAAACACTGCAGCAAATTGATTGGCTTCAAAAACGAGTTTTGTTCTAGATCACTAAAATACAGATGGATATTGAGAGAGAGGTATTGTCTGCAAATAGTGACAGTTTAGTAGTTGAAGAGGATACAGGAAGATTAGTTATAGATAAAAGAAATAGTACTGGACCCAGGATGGAGCCTTGTGATACACCCCTCATGATGGAGGTCTCATTAGAGGAGTAGAGACGCACTTGCCCAGCATAATCGACCACACTTATCGCTACAAACTGCCTCTTCTCTTGTAGGTATGAAGTCACCCAGACCAAAGCCACTCCCCGAACACCCACGTCATTCTTTTTTGTAGCAACAAGCTGTGATTAACCATAACAAACGCTTTGCTGAAATCAAAAAATATCCCAGCTGTGTAGTTCTTAGAGTCTAATTGTATTACTACATAATGAAATTGAACATAGCCGTAGTTGTGGCCTCCTTTTCATAAAATTGCTGGTTTTTTTGATGTAATTTTATTTAGTTCCAGAAAGTTCCATAATCTTTTCGCCATAGCCTTTTCAAAGATCTTTGAGAAAACAGACACCAGTGATATTGGTCTATAACTATTACACCTTAATGTGTTGTAGTTTTACCAGTGAACTTGAATCTATGAACGAAATTAATTTGTTGGATCTAAATATAATTTGTGATTATAACAAACTTTCAGATAGAATTATCAGAACGTTTATGTTGTGTGACGTTTACTTGTACTGTGTTATGCTCATTAAAAAACTATTTTTTTATAATATACCAAATTTATTGTGAAAACAATTTTCAAATTATTAATATTTATTTTCATTGTATTCAAGACGTATTACAACATACATCATGCCTCAGTCTATTTATAATAAAATGCATAATTGTAATAATGCAATATAAACAAAATGTGAAAGGCTACATTCGTTAGACCCATTCTTAAATTTTTCTTAAATGTTGATTCGCTTTTTAAATTTTTCACATATGGAGGGAGTTTATTTATCCGCTAGGCTCTGATATCAGATGTAGAGCTTCAAAAGCTGAGACACTCTGATGTGAAACCCTAACCTTGTCAATGCCTCATGTATTGAACCCGTATTTATCCCTTCCTCAGATGGCCGAGCGCCATCAGATCCAAGTCGATACTGTCCACCCTTAACCACGGATCTGCCTCTCGTATTGTACCCCTTTTCATTCCTCCCTTATGTTTGACTGCATGCTAAGTAAAATAATTAAATTTTCTATAATATACTGATGGCATTATATGAGTAATACGAGTATTTATACTAAAATTTACTTGTAACTAAAATAGTTAATGTCATATATACGACAGTGAAATTCTATGGCTTGGTTCAATATAAACACATGTTATAACATTGATTATACTCGTATTATTTTGAATTGATCAAATAAGGGAAATGTTAAGAAAATAAGTAACATATAATAGTTATACTTAAATTCCAATCATAAAAGCATTGGTTTCTAGAATTTCGTAGTTTTAATAACATATTCGATCTAATTTCATATCTGTCATCATATTATTTTGAAAGGAAACTAATTATTGTCCTTATTACACGTTATTTCCGTTGTTAAAAAAACATTTCCTTACCCATATGATCATATACTAAATCTATAATAACTCTTCGAATCTGGTAAAATATTGTAAATTAACCTTATAATTTATGTAAAATAATATGTTGTGTTAAATAAAGAACGGTAAATTGTCAGTGACAAGAGTTTTATTTCAGCAGTCTGAAAGCTTACAACTGAAGATTAAGTTGGCTGCGCAGGTGAAGTTAACTTACATACCAAGTCTGTAACTGTGGGCGTGGCATTATCTGATGTGTTGACGGGAGCTTACACAGATCACTGCAGTCCACTGACTGACGCATGATGTACGTTTGTAACTCATCTTGCAGTATAATATTTTCTTAATAAATTGAAAATCAGTTTATCAAGTAACCGATAATTTATTTTGGGGGTAACGTATTTTTTACATCGTCATGTTAAATAAATAACATATTTGTCTTCTCATAGAGCCACCGGCAAACTGCCCCAACTTCCCATCACAAACATACATTCCTACACGGTAAGTAGGTCAGAGCGACACTGAAAGTGAACCATAGCCGGTGTACCACTGCAGCTGACCTTGTTTCATCATCAAACGTGGGGTGGGTAAGTGTAATAAACACCGGTTGCAGATTGTTGCAGGACGGTCAATGATTTATAATCTGAATTAGGTAAGAAATGTGAATTGGTTTGGATGACGTGAGGGTAGGCATTGTTATGGTGCAAATAAATGCCTATGATTCACCATTGGGACTCATGGTGAGTGGTCCTCGGAGGGGCTCGTCAGTGTGACTACAGCTGGGAACTTGACAGAACTTACACCTATGGTACGTACTGCGTATAGACTAAGAATCGCTTGACCACGATAAAGGAACTAAAGAGTGGATTTTAAGTAATTTTAAGTAACATAGACTTCCATGAATTAGTGATTCCCTCGGCAAAAGAGCTTTTAATGTTGAAAGGAGTGTAAATTAAATAACTCCGCTCTGCGTTATAAGGCTGGGTGCTAAAACTGTTTCCTTTGTCAACTAGTGTAAAATAAATAGCTTCACTCTGCGTTATAATGCTGGGTGCATAAACTGTTTCCTTTGTCAACTAGTGTAAAATAAATAGCTTCACTCTGCGTTATAACGCTGGGTACATAAACTGTTTCCTTTGTCAACTAGTGTAAAATAAATAGCTTCGCTCTGCGTTATAATGCTGGGTGCATAAACTGTTTCCTTTGTCAACTAGTGTAAAATAAATAGCTTCGCTCTGCGTTATAACGCTGGGTGCTTAAACTGTTTCCTTTATCAATTAGTGTAAAATAAATAACTTCGTTCTGCGTTATAACGCTGGGTGCTTAAACTGTTTCCTTTGGCAACTTGTGTAAATTAAATAGCTCCACTCTGGGTTATAATGTTGGGTGCCTAAACTGTTTCATTTATTAACTAGTGTAAAGTAAATAACACCACTCTGTGTTATAACGCTGGGTGCTTAAAATGTTTCCTTTGTCAACTAGTGTAAAATAAATATCTCCACTCTGCGTTATAGCTTTGGCCACTTAAACTGTTTCCTTTCTCAAGTAATAAAAGTTAAATAGCCCCACTCTGCATTATAGCACTGTGGTTAAAAACTTTTTTTTTAGTCTTCGTTTATTTAAGATAGCTTTTCTCTGCTTAATAGCACTGAGGGCTCCTTGCGCTCTATCCAAGAAAAAAGGGAGCAACGGGTGAAAATACTTGGATTGGTAAGTCATTTTAGGTAGCATACGGTTGGACGATGATGAGAAGCTTGTGAGGGTGAATTCTCCACCTAGGCACTTAATGAGTCCAATTCGTTCGAATTAATTCCTTCGCGCGTATACAAGTTTGCCGAATCTTCGAACTACCTCGCTAAAGTATCTTGAAAATAAAAGCGAAATGTTTTTAATTGAGGGATATAATCAAATCTTACATGAAACCATCAGCTCTGACTATACAACCGTATATGCAATAAATCTGTTTGTTATCGTGTTTCATAAAAAAAACTAATATCGAAGTAATTGGATATTGTGACGTTAATTAACTTTAATGTTTGGTTTAGTGCCAACTAAGGTATAATTTTATGGATCTCTAATCAGTACATTTACAGTTCATTATTAGACAGTAAAATTAATATAAAGTTGACAAAAGAACAATTGTTTTTAAAATACATATAAAAGCAGTAGTCATTCCTTTGAAATTATTTCCCTTCAGTCACTACCAAGCTTTTGTACGTAAGGTATTTAAGACTAGTATTACAGTAAAATAATTTTAAAAATAGAATTTACATGTAGTGTATATAAAATCAAAACTTTGTCATTTATCATTTGGTATTATACATTTATGCTTGAATAGTGTTAAAATATAGCTCTGTTATTAAATTTTATATCTGAAACTAAATCACTAATAATTGTTAACTAGTTTTTATTTATAGTAAGTTTAAAACTGAATAGGGATCTAAATTGACTATGAATGTTTTTAGCAGTAATTCAAATCCCTTACCTATATTTTCTGTTTTAACTGTTTTCATAAAAAATTTAGACCTGTTATTACCCTAGTAAGAACTATGTTTTTTAAATAGTTCCAAACGGTGGTGATGTGTTACTATCGAGCTATCTCCACTCGTGCTGTAACTCTACATTAGTGACACTCATGTTGTATGTTTTATTTTATTAATACATTGTATCATAAATTATTATTATTACATTGCGGCATATTTAAAGTGAATACGATTTAAAATTAAGATTTATTTCTAAGCTAGTGACCCTTCTAGCAGCCTAACAGTATTATAAGGGACAAACTCTTCTGTACTACGACTTCCAGTATTCCTGCTCTCACTTAACGTATGTAACTTGGAAAGTACTGAAATTGTATGATAAAAAAACCACAAAAATAATTCCTTTTTTAAAAATTACTAAATTAAGTTCTGGAATGTTTTTTTTTAGGATTTGTGTAAAAGTAGAGGTGATTCTCTAAGGATGACGAGCCTAAGAGTAGGGGTCGTCTTCGGAAATGACGAGGAAGAGTGGGAGAAGTTTAAGGTAAAAAGGTTTACTTTTTCTTCTCTAACTATGAATTAAAATAAGGTAATATTTTCTGTTAATTTTATTAAGAGTAGGCATTTATTAGTGTGTATTTTATTTTTAGTCTCATCAGTAGATCAAACTTATTAAGTAAGCAACTATTGTTGCTATTATTTAAGTAATTATTATTTTTTTTATATTTTAATATTTATTTGGGGTAATTGTGAAAAAGCCTAGTTTCCCAATATGCGACCTTTTGTAATTTGTAAGTGTCTAAATAAAGACATTTATTATTATTATTATTATTATTAGGTACTGTGTTTTCAATGTAAATGCATAGATAGTCTTGGTGACTGATCACAGTATACTACATACACCATTTTTACAAGTGATTTTTGTTGTATTTTTAAAAAACCTTCACTCACCAGTTCACATGGGCCTACAGGCCTGTGCGTAAACTTTATTCTACGATTTAAGCACCAACCGTTGGCTCAGTGGGGATTCGAACCTTGTAATGCTTTCAACATTCCAAAGCCTTAGCCACTGAGCCACCACGCCAGTATTTTCACATTATAATTCACAACATCTCACATTACAATATTTTTATCTTAGATTAAATTTATTTATAGATATTATGTACATTTTATATATACACCATTGTTGTTAATTTAATTATTTATTTTGTGACGTAAGTTACAGCCAAGCGTGCTTTTTTTATGTAACGTATACGTCTTTGTTCCGGCGTAGAGTTAGTATTGTGTTTAATAAAACATTTTGGTTATATCTACTGTGAATTGTCGCTATACTAAGAACAATTGAGCTTTGTTCCTGTTTTAATTAGTTAAAACTAATAACCATCGTATTCAAGTAGGACATGTTTCAGAAAAATAATCTTAAACCAATAAATATATTTTATAATAGATATTTATATCCCCATCCAATATTTGAGAAACAAAGGAAGATATAATTTTAGTGTCTGGAGGAAAACACATGATTGTTAATTGCCCGATTGTGACTCATCTAGACCGGAAACTAATTAGAAGTGGGATAGGAAATATCCAAAAGGTCACGGTGGTAAGAGGTGTTCCCACGTGGTAAACACAGCGGATTGTGTTAAGTTTCAGCATTAGTCGTAAGAGTGTCTTAATGTCAAATTGGATCATTCAATAAACCACTTTCAACCTCTTTTGTTCTTCAAAACTTAATAGAATGTTAAGGGGTGGAATAAAAGTTAAAGATTTATTTGTTTTGTTGGTCAGACCAATTTTGCTGTAAAATTAAAGTTATCATCATAAATAAACTTAAATAATGTGGAATATATCATTAATCATCTCAGTTTCCCTTAACATTTTTCCATTATGTAACAATTACATGGATCATTTAATATAGAAAATTATTTACTTTATCTGTTTGAAGAAAAAATACAACAGAAATTATAGAACACCAGAAGAGGAAAGCATGAGAAAAGCTATTTTTCTGAAGAACTTGCACTTGGTAAAACAACACCACAAAAAGTACTTGGAAGGGAAGGCATTTTCCGATGTAGAAATCAACCCTATGTCCGATTGGGTAACTATGACTTTAGTTATATGATATATCTTAGATTAAACTATCTCCTCTCACTGTCTAGTGTCTAACTTACTCCTTTAAGATTGGCAAACTCACATTATAGTAGTAAAGATTGTACTTTCCCAACATCATA
Source organism: Stictocephala bisonia (assembly GCA_035578905.1). NCBI lineage: Eukaryota > Metazoa > Arthropoda > Insecta > Hemiptera > Membracidae > Stictocephala > Stictocephala bisonia. Next base: position 109,132 of record JAQJVL010000874.1, read on the forward strand.
ATCCAATCGATCTAAAGGTTGTCTAATCAACAAATATTTACAATCAATAAGATATCTACTATGTGACATGAAAGTATTTGATAGTGTGCTCAAACATACCATTCTTGGCTGGTAGGACAACTTAATCAAACATCATTGCCATATTTGAGATTTTATAATAATATACAAAATCTAAATAAACTGTAATAACGGGACATTAAGTCCCGTATAAACTGAATAAACTGTACATACAAACAGCTTGGATATTAAGTCATAGATTCCTTTTATTACGCTAGAGAAGTGTTAGAGAATTTTGTATCTGTTCTATTCTATTCCTACGCCTAAAACATTTGTAAGTTAATTAAATGCCTATACTTTATATTTTAACACTTTTAATTAAAATTGTAAAAGAAAAACTAATTCTAGAACTAACTACTTTATAAGGATATTAATTGACATTGACAGCATAGAAACAATGAAATAAACCTTTCAAATGATATAATTAAATAATGAATAAAAAATTGTTTCACTAACACCTAAATAAAAATTGTCGTAAAGTAGATTTACAAATTATTTGTAGTAGATGTACCTTTAAGGGTATATTTTATACCAATTCTTACAAATTACGAGATTATAACGTATTAACAACTGTTTTATGTTTTAGACCCTAGATGAGATAAATAAACTTATGGGATGGTCAAATGACACGGAGTAGCTCAAGTCAATAAAGGGTGACAAGAAGAACAGGATGTATTACTGAATATATATTTATTTTTGCTTGAAAAACTGAACTGTATGTAAATAAAATTGGTTATAAACATTATCTAAGCTTTTCCTTTATTTATTCAAACACAGTTCATTTTTTTATATTAGTTTGACTCACGATAAAGCTGCCACAATATGACAACTTAGGTTATCATATTGTTGTTTTTCAGATGTCATATAGTTTGTTGTATGTATAAAAAATAAGTAAATATGGCGAAAAAATTATTTATTCATTTTGTTTTATTAGCCTCCAGAACTGTTATATTATATAAATAATAATAGTTTAGATTACCTTTTTCTGTCGTAACAGTTCATCAATTACATTACTGCTATATACATCACAAAGCATATAAAGCTTCATAATCAGGCTTGAATAACGTCACTGATTAAAACATTAAAACACTAAAATTATAAAACATTAAAACATTTAACCATATTAAAACACGAGTACAACACATTTTCCTGCCGGCGATAGACTCCAACTGTTGCCGCCCGGCAAATGTGTTGTACACGTGTTTTAATATGTTTAAATGTTTTATAACTTTCGTGTTTTAATGTTTTATAACTATAGTGCCTTAATGTGTTAAACAGTGAATTTTTGGATGCCTGATAATGAAACTTTATATGCTTTAAAATGTACATGGCAGTTATGTATTTGAAGAACTGTTACGATAGACAAAAGGTAATCTGAAACAATTAAATTTGAATAATATCTTTGATTACGTTTAGAATGAGATAGTTTATGTGATGATATGGAACTAATACTTTTAATGACATTTTGCATGTTTACTAGAGGTGGACAGAGTAAGATTTGGACATTTGGCTCACGAGATCGCGTGGAACTAACCCAAGGGCAATCTAATATGGATAACCAATGAGAGCTTGATTTTGATATGGAGTGATGTGTTTTCTTGGGTTAGATCACTCCCTCCATTAATTTTAGGTAGTGTTATATTTAACAGAAATAAACAAATTATTAAAATTACATAATATATCACATGTATACAATTGTCTTATTAACTAACAATAGTAGTTATTTAACCTGACGTGAATATTAATGAACTGTCTTCACGTGTGATAGAATCGATTATAGCTTTAAACAATATGTAGAGATGAACTCTTTTTGAAAATCAAGTAACGGTATTTAAATATAAAGTACGTTACTTCCTTATAAATTCAGGATCGAAAAAACTAAACAGTAGACCGTCTTAAATAATTCGTCCTAAATTCAGGACGAAGAGCAAGATGAGAAAGATTCTTGCCAATAAAAGTCTCACTCTAAAAGATAGTTAATACAAATCTCAGGAGACTTTTATAAATTTACCTTATGGAAATAAAACTCTGTATAGGATTATCTAAAGCATACAAGTAGATGTGATGCAATTGAGGTTAAGCCTAATAATTTATTTGTCTATAAGTAGAATTTTACTAGTGAACTAAATCAAGTAGCTTAGCAAACTGTTCAGGTTTTGCCATATCTTATTAGCAAACTATGATGGTATACAAACGGATTTTAAAATGTTCTTATTGACCTCAGTTTTTCCTAAAAGATAACATATATTTATTGTCCAGAAAAATCAATAAGTGTACCAAGAAAAGTGCACAAAGTACAGAAATTGTCCATAAATTAGTGGTTTTTCACTAAGTTTAGTTTTTACTTCCGATATGAAGATTGATATATTTTAACAGATATTTAGTTTTGTCTTCAAATTTTGGTTTGTTTTATTGGGTGTAAAGTTTTTTTTAAATTAAAATACATTTAAGTCACATTTAATGGACTTAAAATAGCCGTTTTGCTTGACTTACACAAATTTAAAATCTCTCTGTATTCAAACGAAAAGAAAGAAGGTCGTAGACCGAATAAAATATATTTATGATTGACCTTAAAAATTGAGTTTAGTAGTACAAAGTACAATAGACTTGCATTTGTAAAAACCAGCGTTAATAGAAAATATTTATTGGCAAAAACTTTATTTGTAATGTTAGGGCAGCTAGTTTTTCCTTTTAAAAACAAATAAATATGAATAACTATTTATAAGTTCATTGAAAATATTATTTTGAACAAAATCTTATATCTAAAGGGTACAGAAAGTGAATAAATACATTTTAATTAAAAACAGTAACTGAGCTTTAATTTTAAATGCGTTACCTTTATATATAATTCGTCCAAGATACAGGACGAAGAGCAAGATAAACGATTCTTCTAAATGATAATATATATATATATATATATATATATATATATATATATATATATATATATAATGATGAGGGCTTGAGCAAGCCAAACAGTGAGTGTATCATTATGATACTTCATTGAAACAATGACGATATCCTTGCATTCCAAGAGAAACATATATTGAAGATGATAATAATAGTGCGAGATGAAATATTAATGTTTACAAACTTGTTGGTTCTATAGGGCATAGGCCATACTGTATTGCAATTTACATAAAGCATGACATGGATAAGGAAGATTCAATAATTAACTTTTAGAAACTATTTTTCAATGACAAAAATCGTATGCCTAATAAAATAAACCTGAATTTTCAGATAAAAGTAAATTTTTTTAGAAATATAGCTATCTTCATATTGTAAGGAAAGAGTACACTTGGTGAAAAAACACTTATATATGTACAATGTCTCTACTTTGCTTCCACTAAAAGTATACTTAGTGTTTTTTCTCTACAATTACATTTTGTTATCTTGGACAACAAACTGATATTAATTAGGACATTTAAAAACTCGTTTATATGCAGTCATAATTTGCTAATAAGATAGGGCAAAACCTCACCAGCTTGCTTAACTAAGGTACCGCAAACTGCAATTGGTTCACTAATTAAATTCCTTACAGAATAAAAATTAGTTTTCTTTATATTTAACTGCATTAAGTCTACTTATATACGATGGATATCACTGTTAAGAGTTTTATTTAAATACGATATAATTTTAAAGTCACCAGAGATATTCATATCAAATTACATTAATAGCAATGTTCAGGCTATGTAATACATTTAAGGTAGGTAGTGAAAACAAATGAAATTTCCTTAATTCTTTGCTGTTATAAGAGTAGTGAGGTGGCCTCATGTTCCCACTTTCTCCAAATTAATTTTAGCGTTACTTTTTTCAACTAGAAAGCCTTAATAATTTTCTTTAATTCCAATTTATAAATTTAATAGAATACTAATTGCTTTCTAGTATTGTTTAAATGATTTAGTAAATAATTCTGGTGTACAGTTAAAAAAATAAATAAATGAATAAAATAAAAAACAAATCCAGCAGCTATGTAGCTATGTATCTACTATGTTGTTAACATTTTATATGTTAACAAATTGGTAAGGAAATGTGTTTTAGGACTAGGAGAGAGTAGTGTAACATGCCGGTTTAAGGCCAACCTTGGCTTCATTTAACCTATCGTTGTCTTATTATTGGTTGACCTTGACCTAATTTAACCTATCATTATCTTATATGTGGTTGTTCTTGTCTTTTCGGCGGTTGAGTTAGGTCAGTTTTGTTTTACCCTGACGTCACAACCTTATCTTATCAGAGGTTAGATTTTTATTAAATAAATGCTTCTCATTTCTGTTAGCCTGATACTTTGAATTCATTTTTTGTCGTTCACATTTCAAATTAATGCTTTTTCCCATGTAAATTATATAAAAGTAAAAATGTGTTAATTTTTGGGGGTTTCTTCTTCTTTTTCTTTCTATGTGTGTATACTAGGAATACAGAAGACATCACGCTAGAAACATTTGTCAAATGGCCTAAGTTGTATCCAAATATTCAAAATCTGGTGGACGCTGGATATTACTACACAGGATTTGAAGATGCAGTCGTTTGGATTCATGCATTATTAAATAAATTTAGTATCAACCATTATTTTACTTATTTTGATAAAAAAGCTTCCATTGTTGAAATATTTATTGACACATTTAAGAGCAACATGCGGAGACATTTCAGTCAGCAGGGTAGTTTCAAATGGTTAGATATACTTCCTAAGCTAATGAAAACCTACAACAATACTGTTCACCTAACTATCGGTGTTAAACCTAATCAGGTTAATAGTGAAAATGAAAAGGAAATCCTACTAAGAATAGTTAAAAACAGAAAAGTTTACAAAAGTGGTATAAAGTTCTCGGTTGGAGATCGAGTGAGAATTAGTAGATTGACTAAACAATTTAACAAAGGCTATTGGCCTAGGTGGAGTAATGAAATCCATGCAGTATCTAATACATAACCGACATAGCCCGTTACGTACATTCAAAAAGATGATAAAGATGATTTAATTCAATGTGGATTCTATGAAAAAGAATTAAATAAAACATGATTTGGAGATACATATATGATTGAAAAGGTTGTAAAGAGAAAAGGTGATAAGCTGTTAGTACGTTGATTAGGGTTTGTTAAGACTAATGATTTGTGGATAGATAAACATGATTTACAGTGATTATGAGGTTTTTTAAGCATTCCTCGACTTTAACAATTATTAATTTAGATATATTAGACAAGAAAAAGTTGAAGAATAGTGTGAAAAGGCGTGGAGATTTGTTTCAAGAAACAATAAGATGTTTAATAGTAGGACCTTCCATTGTGGTAAAACCAATTTACTTTTAAATTTATTTGTTATTATTTTCCCCTCAAGGTTTGTTTTTTAATAATATATACATATTATCAAAATCATTACATCAAAATAAATATAAATTTTAAGAATGTGTGTTCTCAAACCTTGATGAAATAGGTTACCATAATGTTTCAGGCAATGATTAAGTACCTCATCCAAGTAATGTTAAACTTAATTTAGTGATGATACTTGACGATATTGCTTGTGGTATACAGAACAATATAAAACATTACTTTTCAATGGCTCGTCATAACAATATAGATACATTATATGTGTGTCAGACTTACAGTTTCATACCTAAACAATTAGTCATCAGAGATAGCAAATGTATTAGTCATTTTCAATCAAGATGATCGCAACTTAAACTATATATTTAAAGATCACGTTAATCCTGATATGAATTTTATTAAATTTAAGGAAGTATGTCGTAGAGTTTGGGCTTATTACAAAAATGGTTTTACTCTCTTAGACAAGGATAGTGATTTAACAAAGGACGGTATAGTAGTGGGTTTGATATTTTTATCAGACTAATGGTAAGATGGTGGGGAGGTATTAAAATTATTTATAATCTTCTGTAATTCACTCATTCAATAATTAGTAAACAAGATAGACGTCATAAAAGCATCCACATCACTTTCCATAAATACGATATTTGCCAATAAGAGCAAAGACGAGGTAATAAAAGTAATACGTCAAATTAAGAAAAAATATTAAACAGAAACACAGATCTACGAAAAGAAATATGTTAGATAGTGAAGAAATGTGGACACACAACTAAAACCTATTGCTGAACCATATAAGAGGATTGCAGAAGAAAGTGAAAAACTATATTAACAACAACAAGTTAAAGAAGAAGTATTAGAAGAGTGTAATAGTAATCGCAAGAGAAAAGGTGAATTAGAAGATTTTGAAAGCCCTGTGAAACAATATACACCTGCCCCACCAAAAAGCGTAAAAAGAAAACAACATGAAAAAGTAAAAGTGTCTCTACCTGCTTAAAAAATAGTGGCTATACCAGATTTCCATATGAACCAAGATGTTAAAACTGATTATGTTGATAATATGGAACATGATGAAAATCCACAGAATACCGAAGAAAAAATAATTGTTGAAGAAACGTATGTTTCACCAAATGTGGTAACAGGAAAGGGACTTTAAAAACACCTCAAGGCAATAAATTAGCAAGAGATTATATATTAAGTGAATTTAAGGGAAGACTAGCAAAATAATATTATTAAAAATTGCCTAAAGGTGGTAAAGAGATAGATCATAACTATGGTACATGAGTTGAAGGTTATGGATGATTAATGACAAACCTTTATAATATAATATAGCTGATTTTAATATAAACGGGAGAAGATAGTATGGTACACGGGGTTTGTACGCACTTTTATTTATGAATATTCCAAATCCGTATGTATACACTGAAGAAGGTTTTGATAGGTATGCAATGATTCTTCGATATACTAATGCACACAAGATTAATTATTCACCTAGAGGAAAGGTCAAGTCTAATGAGGGAAATAAATATAAATACATTATATCTCAATTAGTGACACGTGAAGACGATGTATTGAACAATCTTATGAGTACATACTCGGACATAATGAGAGCTACTGTTACTGGAAGTGATATCATTTTAACAGAACTACACCTAATTTTATATATTATGACGACCCCAATGAATTAGTTGACAGACTACCAATATTAAAAGCTTCAGAAGAAACAGTACACACAGGTCATCTCAACGAAATTAACTAAATTTTAGAAGAATAATAAGAGTTAGAATCACAGTGTATAAGTACTACTGGTAAAAGTATTGTAGAATAATTAATTTTAATGTAAATAAAAACAACCATTTCTGAATGTATATAGTTTTTATTTGTCTAGATAATTGTAGTCATAGTATTAATAAAATATGGTTTTACAATTTTTAAATTAATCCAATCCTTTTTATTCATAGTATTCACAGGATTATCTTGAGTTGACAAATCCTTATACATGTCGAATACCATACCACTCAATATTCTAACTAGATAATTAGATGTTAAATCATCTTGCATATCTATTGGGTCACTGACATGTATTAGGCTCTTGTTACCAAAGTTCATCGGAGATGAGTTGGATAGAAGTGAATTGTTATTTAAATACTGTAAACTAACTGCATCGTGTGATTTTACAGGCTTACCGATATCTATTAACCGTTTATGATTAAAAAAAAAACATCCTTCACCTGATAATATGGTATTTTATTGTCTACATACGATTTATTAGTGGTATCATTACACTTTGCAGGCCGTCCTATATAAAATATCACATAACCTTTAGCATTGAATGTTTTACTATCCTGATGTTTCAGACACATATTTGAAGATGATTTAAAATGTTTAAAAATTACTGCATCACCATCTTTCTAAGGTTCCCTTACATTAGAGAACCTCTTGATGCATATGTCGTAATAACCTTCTTCAGTCAATTTAAATCCTTCCCCCTTTGGACCCTTAAGGCCCGTAATACTATTACTACCGTTTTTACCCAAACTTATCGATACCCATCATTGTAGTGACATTATAAAACAGTAGCTCAATAAGGGTAGACGTGACAGTACTTATCGTGGCACTGGGCTGCTAGGCACGCTAGGAAGAATGGCTGGAACAGTTATTAACAAAACTATAGATATAATACCAACTGAACTCCATTTGCCAGGTGGTTATCAGTGATGTGGGCTAGGGACTAAGTACAACAGATGTTATCTCGTGGTGTCAAGGAATCAATAAAGTAGAGTCAGCTTATGAGGAACATGACATTGCGTATGTAAAATACAAGGGTAGTGAGCATAGATCAATGGCTGAAAGAATATTAGCGGAACGAGCTTGGGAAAGAGTTAAATATTCAGATTCCAGTCTTGGCGAAAAAGCATCTGCGTGGTTAGTTACAAACGTAATGAATGCTAAGAGTAAACTCGGTGGGAGTTTTTGTAATAAGATAAGACGGGGAAAGACTCAGAAAAGACAGAACAAAAATAATGTAATTAATAGAAGGCGTTAGAAATGTCTAACCAAAACTGAGGCCAAAAAGGTAAAGGATTTTATTTAAAACCTTCTAGAGGTTTTGGATAAAAAAAATACTGATTCATCACTAATCATTTGTAGTATTCCGTATGTACCACTAACCAACAAAGATATAATTAGATACGCAAAACTATTGAAAATACTACACTTCAGAGGTGTGTATGAGGGATTTACTACCTAATACCATTAATGAACATGAATATGATGTTGTTAATTTAGATAGTGTAAAAGAACTGGCTACACTTTTGGTATGATATTTAAAACGAGGATTCAAAATTTATTTTTTTGATAGGTTTGGTAATCTAAGGCCTTCACCAGAACTACAAAGATATTTCAATAGCGGCCTGTATAGAGTAGTGATTAGGTATAGTTAATTTTCACAACAAAGTTTTCGGCACAGTGATTTGTGGTCATTTGTGCTTAGACTTTCTAGCAAGACGGAGATGATTTGTATTACGGGAAGAAACTCAAATCTAAAGTGTACACTCCTTCCACCTTTAGATCTGTCATCGGCTGAGGAATGGAAATGGGATTAACGGATCTTATAACTTACAACTCAATTCTTAATATTGAACACGATGTTAGTAATAAAATGTACATTGGTAATGATATTGTAATACATCTACCAACTGCTGCATACAAAATAGATGACATAAATAAGTTTGAAATTGAAGAGTTAAAGTTAAAATCATCCACAACACAATTTTAAATTGAGGCTAGTAACGATACGTTAAAAAGTCAATTGAGTTATTTACTGGACATTGATTTCACTAAAAAGAATACTATATGACCATTATTAGGGTTTAAACAAACTTTAAATTAGAAACTAACAAATTGCACATATCACATAGCCAAGTGATCATTAATAAAGTTGACATCGTAAGTGTTACATGTAATGTAGTCAGTGGGTCTTATAGAGACGGAGTTGAAGGTCACGTATTACACGAATTCTACCCTAATGGTTTCAAAATAGTAGAAATACCTAAAACTGTGAAATATTTACTGATAAATAAACTATTGAATAAAAATGAAATTTACATAAATTTCTAGAATCAATCTGGTAATTTAGTGAATTTAGAGAAGAACTTATCATCATAAGAGTAGATATCAGACAAAGACAAAAATAATGGGTCTAGTATTTACAGCTGAATAACTTTAATCTAGTAAAAAATTATTAGACTGTAAACAAGAGATCGCTGTAATTCGTAAACAAGCGGTTAAACAGTTAACACTGAGAAACAAGATATTCATTCGTACACAGATATCATCTTTTAAAAGTAAAAATGATTATTATTTTAGATATAGGTATAACTAAAAACTGTGATAATTCCATTGTTGATGTAGAGTTGCATTCTCATAATATATATACATCTAACTCTTACAGAGCAAGTGATGAGATACGGATACCAGTTCATAAATAAGATATGTACACATAGCCTAGCAGTAGTTATCTACTATTGGAAGGTAAAATAATCAAATCAGACACTAATAAATCTGAGAATACTACAACGCAACTGGTTTGTAATGTTATGGCATTTTTGTTTGATGAAATTAGATATGAACTGTGTAGAAATGAAATTGATAGAGTTAAAATGTGGACATTTCAACTACAATTAAATTAATTCTCACCTCAAGACCTGGAGACAAGTACTGAATACCGAACGCTTCTTGGTAAATGTACACTATGAATGTTATGAATGATAAAACGTAATTTTCTTGTTGTATTCCACTTACAATTCTTCTAGGGTTTGCTGAATATTATAAACGTATTTTATTGAACGGTAAACAAGAATTAGTACTGTTGCGTTCATCTAATGATACAAATGTTGTATTTAAACCAGTTACATATCTATTTGTCTTTCAAATTTAACTTAATAAATTAGTTTGGAAATGCCTTATGTTCCTGTTGATGAAAAAGTGAAATTATCTCTTTTACGGTTAACTGAAATACGTATGATAATTTAAATGCAAACAAATTAATATTATATGACATGTATGCAAGATTAAAATCATCATATTTTATTTTAAGAAGAGATGATTATACTTATTTTGATTAAGAAGAGATCATACTTGATTAAGAAGAGATGATCAACCTTGTTTGAATAAATTAACATTTCAAGAAAAATACCTTTTTGATTGGTTCAAAACAAGTTGAGACTTTAAAAACTGTATAATTATTCGTACGCATCGAGATTTAAACAACGACCGATATACCAAAGGATACAATGGCCTATTGCTCGATCATTCATGATACATTCGTCCAATATACACCACCGTCTGGTATTCTAAAAAAGATTATTTAAAATATAAATATCTACAGTATTTACTCTTTCTTATTTTAGTAATACCTTGAGCAATTTCTCTGCTGACTTAAATGATAAATGGTAAAATTGAAAAAAAAACCGAAAAGAATTTGTGAATATAATACATTTAATAACATATTATAACTGAACATCTTAATAACAATGGTACATACAATACCAACTAAAAAGTACTGTTTTGATTTAAAAAAGAGAATAGAAACTAAGTTTGAGAAAAGTACAATAGGTATGAGTATAGATGGATCCACTATTAAACATCTGATTGTATTTGGTAAGTTTGTATACCACCTGTTCTATTCGATGGTTGAGACTGGAATGATTAGTTTAATCTAGACTGCGATACAAACTTTCGTGGGGGAGAAACAATTCTTCCTTTTCGGGTTAGGTTCATCAAATGTGTCTTGAAAAGATTCAAGCCCAAAATGGAAATGTACATATTACATTTTTCAATATTTCTGGATCATTACTAAAACTGTCGGGAAGTCTATCAAATATCAATTCTAAATTTTCAGTATGATTAATTATAAAGATTTTCGGTAAATATTTTACTAATTCAGGTTGTACATTTGTATATCCTCTTTGATAGCATTCTCCAAGAGCGATATTTACAGTCTTAGCCTATCCTTAACTAATTTATCAAGCTTAATCCCTTGAAGTAGTAAATGAACATTAATATATGCAGAGTTTAAATGATCATTATTGAATATACATTTTTCATCACATTAGTCTGAGTTTGATTACTGACAATACTTAAACTAGGATATCCTAAATATTCTAAATTAATTACCTCAACTTTAAACTCTGACAAAAGGTCAGTTACAAGTTGTTTCTTCTCATATCCCTTAACATACACATTAAAATTTGTAAGCACATTTTTAAGTTGATTATATTCTCTAAGCCCAGAACTAAAATACAGTACATTAAAGTATTTTTCTAACCATACAACTTGCTTCTGCACATCTTATGATAACTGGTTGAAGTGACAGGGTGGTTGAAATAGTTGTAATTCATAGACTTGCTCATCGGTGGATATTACAGCCAACCCTTTTACAATAAACTTGTTGTCTTGGTTTTTGAATCATTGAAAATCCAAAATGAACTCCATTTTCGAAGATGGAGACCTTACGAAGATGAGGTCAATAAAAATCATGATGTTGTACTGCTCTTTATATTTATAATCATCATTTGTGACCCAAATCAATTATGTAATAGTTTAAAGGTTTTAATGATGTAATTATGTATTACTTTCTAAAAATAGTATCCTGGAAATGTTTATTGATATATTCTTTAAAATGGTTAAAAAGTAAAATAAGTCACAAATTATAATCAAGTTATTCTTCATTACAAATTTATCAGTAGACGTTACGATATTACATTGAAATCTTCCTAAAGAAGGTAAAAAGTATTCAATGGTTTGGTTATTATAATGTTTACAACCACCATTGATCCACACAGTTGACGAAACACGTATTCATAATGAAGCCTCTCGTAATATTCTTGATAACCTTTAACAATGTATTAATTTAACAAAGATCGTTGGTTATTCATAGCTATTCGATGTAGTTTAATACTTAGACAGACTCGATGACACAACTTTCTTTGACTTATATACACTGCAAGTACTCACAATGTGCTGTCTGATTTTTCAGCTTTCATATTAAGAAGTTTCAATTGTAGATTAGCACTTAATATATCAATAAGCCATCTAGTATCAGGTCTTCGATCCTCCTCAGGTAAATTATAAACTTTTACTGTATCAGAAAATTGAACTTTCTTCATTGTTTCTAAAGTTGTAGTCTGTATTCGAGGTTAACATCACTATAGTATTTAATATAAGTATCCTTCCAAAAAATAAATGGTAAAAATTCTTCTTTATTAATACTTTCCTTCTTACAATGTAAAAACAAAAGTATTCACACTCAATACAACGGACTGTTTCCAAAGGAAAATCGAAAAACAACTCTAATTTAAGATTGAATGGGAGCTTACTTGTTTAATCTATCAGTAACATAATGATACTAAGACATATATTGATCATCTTTCTCTACTAATTCTAAGGTAATCGCTTATCTTTTTCATGACGTCATATTTGGCGTTACTGTTAAATCTAAAATTAAACTTGTTACTTAAGGTAAAATTAAACTCGCTGTCTAAGATAAAATTGAATTCACTTTTATACTAAATTATTCTTCTTTTTTTGCTCGTCTTCATCACTATCATCAAAAGAATCTGAAACCATCGATTATTCTTCCCATTCATCTACTTCTGATACACCCCAATCAAATTCTGTGGAAAGTTCTATCTATATTCTATCAAAATCCTTTACATCCATAGATTTTTTTCACTGCTTTTAATTATTTACACAAAATATAATCCCACCCAACTACAACTGTTATGTTTTTTATGTTATGGTTTTTTAAATAAAACCATAACATTGCCGTCTACGCCCATAACAGTTTGAAATAAAAAAAAAAAAAAAAAAAAAAAAAAAAACACTTCTAAAAATGGTGTATGTAGTATACTGTAATCAGTCACCAAGACTATCTATGCATTTACATTGAAAACACATTACCTAATAATAATAAATGTCTTCATATAAAAACTTACAATTTATAAAAGGTCGCATTTTGGGCCACTAGGCTTTCTTACAATCAACTTAAAACAAAATCCTAAACTAAAAAAAAAAAAAAAAATAATAATAATAATAATAATAACAACTATAAATTATAACAACAATATTTGTTTACATTAATAAGTGTGATCTACTGAAGAGACTAAAAATAAAATACACTCTAAGAATAGCTACTTAACTGTTTATAAAATAAACAGAAAATATTAAATTATTTTAATTCATAGTTAGAGAATAAAAAGAAAACTTTGTTACTTTAAACTTCACCCACTCTTCATCGTCATTTCCCAAAACAAGCACTACTCCGACCAGCAATATTGCTACTAGTAACAGGCCCCTCATCCTTAGAGAATCAGGTCTACTAAAAAATTCCTGTACTCAATATAGTAATTTTCCAAAAAGGAATTATTTTCATGGTTTTTTTTATCATACAATTTCAGTATTTTCCAAGTTATATACGTTTAGTATGAACAGAAATACCGGAAGTTGTAGTACAGAAGAGATTGCCCTTATAATACTGTTAGGCTGCTAGAAGGATCACTAGCTTACGAAATAAAATCAGCTTAGTTTTTAAACCGTATTCTCTTATAAAATGTTTACAATGGAACAATAATAATTTATGATACAACGTATTAATAAAATAAAACATACAAAATAAGTATAACTAATATAGAGTTACAGCACGAACTTAAATAGCTCAATAGTAACACATCACCACCGATTGGAACTATTTAAGAAACAGTTCTTACTAGGATAATTACATATTTGGATTTTCGACGAAAACAATTAAAACAAAAAATAAAGGTAATGGATTTAAATGACTGCTAAAAATATTCATAGTCAATTCAGATCCCTATTCAATTATAGACTTTTTAGTAAATAAAATATAGTGAACAAAATTTATCGATTTAATTTCAGATTTATAATTTATTAACAGAGATACATTTTTACACTATTCAAGTATAAATGAATAATACCAAATGATAAATGACAAAGTTTTGATTTGAAATACACTACATGTAAATTATGTTTTTAAAATTAATTTACTGTAATACTAGTCCTAAATAACTTACGTACGAAAGCTTGATAGTGACTGAGGGGAAATAATTTCAAAGGAACGACTACTGCTTTTATATGTCTTTTAAAGACAATAGTTCTTTTGACAACGTAATGTTAATTTTACTGCCTTATTGTGAACTGTAAAAGTACCGGCTAGAGATTCATACAAATTATTCCTGAATTGGCACTAAACCAAACATTAGAGTTAATTAACGTAACAATATCCAACTACTTTGGTAATACTGTTTTTATGAAACCTCTAATGGTAGACCGTCACCAGCTCGGAGTCTGTTCTGTTCAGTGATAACCATGCATCTGCCTCTTATATTGTACCCGTGTCCATCCCTTCCTGATATAGTAGAGCTTCGTCAGCATAGATTCTATGCTGTCTACCCCTAACTGTTAAATCAAAGTTTAATACATTATTTGTTTTTATAATTGTTTAGTTTTAATTTATATTCGATTTAACTACAATCTAAATTTTCCGGAGACAATTGCGTCAAGGTACTATCTAAAATATTTACAAGATAACCAGACATTTCGCCCATATTGTTGTGTAGCATTTTTCAACTGTGTTTTTAACGATGTTGATGTTTTAACTGTGAGAAGAAGAGATGGACGAATAGGCCACTATCTATACCGGAAACCTACACATACCAAAATATTTTTAAATGCTGTTTCCCATCATCACCCTACACAGAAGAATGCAGTCGTGAACACTTTAGTTAATCGAGTTAGTTATTTCGCACCTAAAAGGTTGGAAGAAAGAAGGGCAAATATTACATTCAACATTATAACAGAATGGAAATTTAGTTACAGAAATCAATAGAACTATTGGATAACAGCTAGAGAGGAAAGAACAAGATAATATAATGGATACAGGACCAGATAAGGATAACTAAAAAAAGGCATATCTAACTTACATAATATGAACAACGGAAAAGATTGTCATGATATTAAATGAAGAAAATATAAAAACCATTTATAAGCCACCAAATAAGTTAAAGAATTTTCTGAGGCCAGTTATTATTTTAGCTATGCCTGGAGTATATGTAAGATTCTGTAGTTATGGATCAGTCTACATAGGGGAATCAAGACGTTCCTTTCCACAAGGATTAAGGAACATATGAGGCATACTAAGATACGGGAAAGCCGGCATTTTCTGAACATAGCGCTAAACGTAATCATGAACTTTATTTGACACAACTAAAGTCCTTGCTAACATCCCGCATTACTATCTGAGTATCTTAAGGGGAGCTATAGATATATATAAAAGAAGAAATCATTTTAATAAGGCTGATAGTATACGGCTTCCAAATACATGGGAACCAATATTAAGTAAATCGAAATAAATGATAAGTCAGCCATATTGATTTTATTCTGCCAATGACCGTATATCACGTGGGTTATGCCTCCGCCCCTCTCCAGAATACTACCCCATCACCTTTTATAAAAGCTGTAAGATCATTCACCGGTCTCAGTTTCTAGAGAAACCACTGAGGATGCCACATTACAGTATGGGCGAAACGTCTGGTTATCTTGTAAATACTGTAGATAGTAACTTGATGCGGTTGTCACCGGAAACTGTAGATTCTGGCTATCAAATTGGCCGCTTAAGCCTAAATTCTAATATTATATTCGATATCATTAAATCTAATACATAAAATGTATGAAAAGGGAAGCAAATATTGTAATTAATAATATCAATATGGGTCGATAAAGCATTAGCTCTACTATATGGTCATATACATATTTCTGACAAGAGGAATTAGAATTTATTAAAGCTAATAAAGTAATATTATACAGGTAAAAAGCATTCTTATAAGAGGTATAAGTGTTATATGACTTACATAAAATTATCTTTGTTGATTTGTTAATAAATAAAAAACAGTAAATAGTTTTCAGTGCCAGCAAAATTGGTTCAACTAAGTCTTTAAAATCTTAGTTCACTGTAAAAATCCATCTTCGAAAAACAGCAGCTAAAACACCAGCGCTTATACATTATATCATATTGCCGGAACAACTTGGGGAGCCAACGCACACGTCCTGCGTACTACTGCTTTGTAACTGGTCTATTCAGCTTCTGAATATAGAGCTCCCGTTTGGATAAATAGTGTTCATACTAAATCGGTCGATGTCCAACTTAATAGGGTCATGAGAGCTATTACTGACACTCTCATGTCAACTCTACTTTCTTGGCTCCCAGTGATGTTCAATATAGCTCCTCCAGAGATAAGATGTCAGGAGGCACTACTCAAACAATTCAATAAGATCTGGAGTACCCCGAACCTATCCATTATACAACTGTACGTACTGCTTTCGATTTGAGCAGATCAAATTTTGTCCCCCACTACCAGCTGGACCATAGCGTGGAACAGTTTTGATGGACGTAATATGTTAACGATCTGTCAATACCTGTAGGTGAATGAACCTCTCTCTTAGAGAGTGGGCTCTGTTAATTCGGTTCCGAACTGGCAGATGCAGTTGCTGGAAGTATAAATGGGGATTGGCCGTAGATCAGTCATGTGATTACGGGGAGTCTATAAAAATGGATCACGTAGTTACAGAGGGACCCTGTGCTCTTTTATGGAGGGATTTTTCAGTATACTCAGAATCATTGAGGCAGGTCTTAGATGGCTCGATGGACTTTGTTTTGTGACAGGAGATTACTTTACATTTTATAATCAATGAATTTACAATCATGACTTTTGGTTATTTATCCAAATATATATCGCAACTTTAAAATTAACAAACCATACTACATATAAAGACAAATAGAGGAAATCTGATATTATACTACCTATGTAGCTGTTTAATAGTTTTAAAATTGACAATTATAATAAACTGGTTAATATAACAAATTAAATACCTCAAAAAAACTTTAAAAACTAAATGCAGATAGGAAGCAAATGTGTAATAATAGCTTCTAATGACACTTAAAATCCATAATAATCATTGTTTACAGTTGTAATTTACATGACAATTGAGGACTGGAAAGCTGAATCTTTGTCCACAAAAAATACTGATATATCTGATCCGTCTTTTCCTTAAATAAACATCATTACTTAATTTTAGGCTTTATATTTTCTTTTTAAAAGAAGATTTTAAGAGAAAAAATAAAAAAAACACTTATACATATAAAAGAAAACAAAATAATAATTGGAATAGTATAACATGGACAAAATATTCAAATTCATCAATTCATTATTTTTTCTCTTATAGGTATAAGTTTTGTTTTCTTTGACACATAATAATAACAATGATTATTATTATGTGTCATTAGAAGCGTATTATTACACCATTGCTTCCTATCTGCATTTAGTTTTTAAAGTTTATTTGAGGTATTTTATTTTATATTAACCAGTTTATTATAATTTTAAATTTTAAAACTATTAAACAGCAACATAGGTTTATATTTTGTATAACATCATATATCCTATATTTGTCTTTATATGTAGTATGGTTTGTTGATTATAAAGTTGCGATATATATTTGGATAAATAACCAAAAGTCAAGATTATATATTCATTGATTATAAAATGTAAAGTAATCTCCTGTCACAAAACAAAGTCCATCGAGCCATCTAAGACCTGCCTCAATGATTCTGAGTATACTGAAAAATCCCTCCATAAAAGAGCACAGGGTCCCTCTGTAACTATGTGATCCATTTTTATAGACTCCCCGTAATCACATGACTGATCTACGGCCAATCCCCATTTATACTTCCAGCAACTGCATCTGCCAGTTCGGAACCGAATTAACAGAGCCCACTCTCTAAGAGAGAGGTTCATTCCACCTACAGGTATTGACAGATCATTAACATATTACGTCCATCAAAACTGTTCCACGCTATGGTCCAGCTGGTAGTGGGGGAAAAAGTTTGATCTGCTCAAATGGAAAGCAGTACATACAGATGTATAATGGATAGGTGTGGGGTACTCCAGATCTTATTGAATTCTTTGAGTAGTGCCTCCTGACATCTTATCTCTGGAGGAGCTATATTGCACATCACTGGGAGCCAAGAAAGTGGAGTTGACATGAGAGTAATGTAATGTCCAACTTAATAGGGGTAGCTCTCATGACCCTATTAAGTTGGACATCGACTGATTTAGTATGAACACTATTTATCCAAACGGGAGCACTATATTCAGAAGCTGAATAGACCAGTTACAAAGCAGTAGTACGCAGGACGTGTGCGTTGGCTCCCCAAGTTGTTCCGGCAATATGATATAATGCATATGCCCTGGTGTTTTAGCTGCTGTTTTTCTAAGATGGATTCTTATAGTAAACTAAGATTTTAAAGACTTAGTTGAACCAATTTTGCTGGCACTGAAAACTATTTACTGTTCTTTATTTATTAACAAATCAACAAAGATAATTTTATGTAAGTCATAATACTTATACCTCTTCTCAGAATAACTTTTACGTGTATAAGGTTACTTTATTAGCTTTAATAAATTCTAATTCCTCTTGTCAGAAATATGTATATGACCATATAGTAGAGCTAATGCTTTATCGACCCGTATAGATAATATTAATTACAATATTTGCTTCCCTTTTCATACATTTTATGTATTACATTTAATGATATCGAAAACAATCTTAGAACTTAGGCTTAAGTGGCCAATGTGATAGCCAGAATCTACATTTTCCGGTGACAACCGCATCAAGTTACTATCTACAGTATTTACAAGATAACCAGACGTTTTGCCAAAACTGTCATGTGGCATCCTCAGTTGTTTCTCTGAAACTGAGACCGGCGAATGATCTTACAGCTTTTATAAAAGGTGATGGGGTAGTATTCTGGAGAGGGGCGGAGGCATAACCCACGTGACATACTGTCATTGTCGGAATAAAATCAATATGGCTGACTCTTCCAATTTATTTCGATTTACTTAATATTGGTTCCCATGTATTTGGAAGCCGTATACTATCATCCTTATTAAAATTATTTCTTCTTTTATATATTTCTATAGCTTCCCTTAAGATACTCAGATAATAATGCAGGATGTTGGCAAGGACTTTAGTTGTGTCAAATAAAGTCCATGATTACGTTTAGCGCTATGTTCAGCAAATGCAGGCTTTACCGTATCTTCATTCTTAGTATGCCTCATATGTTCCTTAATCCTTGTGGAAATTAACCTCTTGATTCCCCTATGTAGACTAATCCGAAACTACAAAATCTTACATATACTCCAGGCATAGCTAAAATAATAACTGGCCTCAGAAAATTTTTCAATTTATTTGGTGGCTTATTAATGGTTTTTATATTTTCATCATTTAATATCATGCTAATCTTTTCCATTGATCATATTATGTAAGTTAGATATGCCTTTTTTTAGTTATCCTTATCTGGTCCTGTATCCATTATATTATCTTGTTATTTCATCTCTAGCTGTTATCCAATAGTTCTATTGATTTCTGTAACTAAATTTCCATTCTGATTTAATGTTTTATGTAATATTTGCCCTCCATTCTTCCAACTTTTTAGGTGCGAAATGTGAATGACTCGATTAACTAAAGTGTTCAAGACTGCATTCTTCTGTGTAGGGTGATGATGGGAATCAGCATTTAAAAATATTTTGGTATGTGTTGGTTTCCGGTATAGAGAGTGGCCTATTCGTCCATCTCTTCTTCTCACAGTTAAAACATCAACATCGTTAAAAACACAGTGAAAAATGCTACACAACATTATGGGCGAAACGTCTGGTTATCTTGTAATTATTTCAGATAGTACCTTGACGCAATTATTGTCTCCGGAAAATTTAGATTGTAGTTATATCGAATGTAAGTTAAAACTAAACCATTATACAACAAATATTGTATTAACCTTTGATTTAATAGTTAGAGGTAGACAGCATAGGATCTAATCTGACGAAGCTCTACTATATCAGGAAAGGATGGACACGGGTACAATACAAGACGCAAAGACACATTGCTAGGGGTAAACTGCATAGGTTCTAATCTGACGAAGCTCTACTATATCAGGAAGGTGTGGACACGGGTACAATACAAGAGGCAAAGACACATTGCTAGGGGTAAACAGCATAGGTTCTAATCTGACGAAGCTCTACTATGTCAGGAAGGTGTGGACACGGGTACAATACAAGAGGCAAAGACACATTGCTAGGGGTAAACAGCATAGGTTCTAATCTGACGAAGCTCTACTATATCAGGAAGGGATGGCCACGGGTACAATATAAGAGGCAAAGACACATTGCTAGGGGTAAACAGCATAGGTTCTAATCTGACGAAGCTCTACTATATCAGGAAGGGATGGACATGGGTACAATACAAGAGGCAAAGACACATTGCTAGGGGTAAACAGCATAGGTTCTAATCTGACGAAGCTCTACTATATTAGGAAGGGATGGACACGGGTACAATACAAGAGGCAAAGACACATTGCTAGAGGTAAACAGCATAGGTTCTAATCTGACGAAGCTCTACTATGTCAGGAAGGGATGGACACGGGTACAATACAAGAGGCAAACACACATTGCTAGGGGTAAACAGCATAGGTTCTAATCTGACGAAGCTCTACTATGTCAGGAAGGTGTGGACACGGGTACAATACAAGAGGCAAAGACACATTGCTAGGGGTAAACAGCATAGGTTCTAATCTGACGAAGCTCTACTATATCAGGAAGGGATGGCCACGGGTACAATACTAGAGGCAAAGACACATTGCTAGAGGTAAACAGCATATGTTCTAATCTGACGAAGCTCTACTATATGAGGAAGGGATGGACACGGGTACAATACAAGAGGCAAAGACACATTGCTAGGGGTAAACAGCATAGGTTCTAATCCGACGAAGCTCTACTATGTCAGGAAGGGATGGACACGGGTACAATACAAGAGGCAAAGACACATTGCTAGGGGTAAACAGCATAGGTTCTAATCTGACGAATCTCTACTATATCAGGAAGGTGTGGACACGGGTACAATACAAGAGGCAAAGACACATTGCTAGGGGTAAACAGCATAGGTTCTAATCTGACGAAGCTCTACTATATCAGGAAGGTGTGGACACGGGTACAATACAAGAGGCAAAGACACATTGCTAGGGGTAAACAGCATAGGTTCTAATCTGACGAAGCTCTACTATATCAGGAAGGGATTGACACGGGTACAATACAAGAGGCAAAGACACATTGCTAGGGGTAAACAGCATATGTTCTAATCTGACGAAGCTCTACTATATGAGGAAGGGATGGACACGGGTACAATACAAGAGGCAAAGACACATTGCTAGGGGTAAACAGCATAGGTTCTAATCTGACGAAGCTCTACTATGTCAGGAAGGGATGGACACGGGTACAATACAAGAGGCAAAGACACATTGCTAGGGGTAAACAGCATAGGTTCTAATCTGACGAAGCTCTACTATGTCAGGAAGGTGTGGGCACGGGTACAAAACAAGAGGCAAAGACACATTGCTAGGAGTAAACTGCATAGGTTCTAATCTGACGAAGCTCTACTATGTCAGGAAGGTGTGGGCACTTGGTACAATACAAGAGGCAGATGCATGGTTATCACTGAACAGAACAGACTCCGAGCTGGTGACGGTCTACCATTAGAGGTTTCATAAAAACAGTAATAACAAAGTAGTTGCATATTGTGACGTTAATTAACTTTAATGTTTGGTTTAGTGCCAACTAAGGAATAATTCGTATGAATCTCTAGCCGGTACATTTAAGGTTCATAATAAGGCAGTAAAATTAACATTACGTTGTCAAAAGAACTATTGTCTTTAAAGGACATATAAAAGCAGTAGTCGTTCCTTTGAAATTATTTCCCTTCAGTCACTACCAAGCTTTCGTACGTAAGTTATTTAGGACTAGTATTACAGTAAAATAATTTTGAAACATAATTTCCATGTAGTGTATTTCAAATCAAAAATTTGTCATTTATCATTTGTTATTATACATTTATACTTGAATAGTGTAAAAATGTATCTCTGTTATTAAATTATACATCTGAAATTAAATTGATAAATTTTGTTCACTATATTTTATTTACTAAAAAGTCTATAATTGAATAGAGATCTGAATTGACTTTGAATATTTTTAGCAGTCATTTAAATCCATTACCTTTATTTTTTGTTTTAATTGTTTTCGTCGAAAATCCAAATATGTAATTATCCTAGTAAGACCTGTTTTTTAAATAGTTCCAATCGGTGATGATGTGTTACTATTGAGCTATTTAAGTTCGAGCTGTAAATATACATTAGTTATACTCATTTTGTATGTTTTATTTTGTTAATACATTGTATCATAATTTATTATTGTTCCATTGTAACAATTTGAAAAGGGAATACGGTTTAAAAACTAAGCTGATTTATTTCATAAGCTAGTGACCCTTCTAGCAGCCTAACACTGTACTGTGGTTGGCGTATAAGGGCAATCTCTTTTGTACTACAGCTTCCGGTATTTCTGTTCATACTAAACGTATATAACTTGGAAAATACTGAAATTGTAAGTTAAAAAACCCTGAAAATAATTCCTTTTTGAAAAATTACTATATTGAGTCCTGGATTTTTTAATTTAGGTTTTTTGTAAGAGTATACGTGATTCTCTAAGGATGAGGAGCCTGTTACTAGTAGCAATACTGCTGGTCGGAGTAGTGCTCGTATTGGGAAATGACGATGAAGAGTGGGAGAAGTTTAAGGTAAAAGTTTTCTTTTTCTTCTCTAACTATGAATTAAAATAATGTAATATTATCTGTTCATTTTACTAATAGTAGTAATTTTTAGAGTGTATTTTATTTTTAGTCTCTTCAGTAGATCAAACTTAATAATGTAAACATAAATTGTTGTTATAATTTATAGTTATTATTATTATTATTTTTTTTTTTTTTTAGTTTAGTATTTTGTTTTAAGTTAATTGTAAGAAAGCCTATTGGGCCAAAATGCGAGCTTTTGTAAATTGTAAGTTTTTAAATAAAGACATTTATTAATATTATTATTATTAGGTACTGTGTTTTCAATGTAAATGCATAGATAGTCTTGGTGACTGATTACAGTGTACTACATACACCATTTTTACAAGTGTTTTTTAATTGTTTAAAAAACTTCACTCGCCAATTCACATGGACATACAGACATGTGCGTAAACTTTATTCAAAAGAGTGAAGTACCGATCGTTGCTCAGTGGTGATTAGAACCTTGGAAACTGCTCTCCCCAGTCCAAAGCCTTAGCCCCCGAGCCACACGCCAGCAGTTTAACATTATATTTTACAACATTTCACATAAAAATATTGTTATCTTCCTTTAAAATTAATTATAAATATTATATAAACTTTATATATACAGTAGATGTTGATTTAATTATTTATTTTATGACGTAAGTTACAGTCTAGCGTACTTTTTTATGTAACGTATTTGTCTTTGTTCCGGCGTAGAATTATTATTGTGTTCAGTAAAAATATGTTGGTTGTATGTACTATGAATAGTCATTATACTAAGAAGAACTAAGCATTGTTCCTGTTTTAATTAGTGAAACACTAACAACCATCGTAGTAAAGTAAGCATTGTTGCAGGAAAATAATGTTAAGCCTATAAATATAATTTATAAAAATCTTTCTATCCCCATCGAATATCTGAGAAACAAAGTAAGATATAATTTTTGTGTCTGGAGAAAAACATATGATTGTTAATTTCCCGATTGTGACTCATCTATACCGGAAACTAATTAGCAGTGGGACAGGAAATATCCAAGAGGTCATGGTGGTAAGCGATAATGCCACGTGGTAAACATAGCGTATTGTGTTAAGTTTCAGCATTTGCCGTAAGAGCACACTGAAGTCAAATCAGATCATTCGATAAACCACTTTAAATATTTTTTGTTCTTCGGAATCTCATGTATTGTTTAGGTGTATACTAAAGGTTACACATTCATTTGATCAGTAGGTCAGACCAATGATGCTGTGAAAACAATATAATCAGCATATATAACCGGAAACAGTGTTAATAATTTAAAATCTCCTTTCTCTAAACATTTATCGAATATTTAACCATTACATAGATCGTTTAATAAATCAATTTATGTACTGTATCTGTTTGAAGGATAAATTCCAAAAAAAATATAAATCACCAGAAGAAGAAAGCAAGAGTAAGGCTATTTTTATAGAAAACTTGAAAATTATAGAAAAACAACACAAAGATTACTTGGAGGGGAAGAGTTCATACGATATGGCAATCAACCATATATCCGATTTGGTAACTATGACTTAAGTTATGTAAGTTATCTTAGACTACATTATCTGCCTTCTCTATTTAAATTACTGCTTGGTGATTGGCAACTCACGTTATAGTAGTGGAGATCGCACTCTCCCAACCTAATAATAAAATCATTCTAAAGGTTGTCTAGACAAAAAATTTTTAAAATTATTAAGGTTAATCTACTATGGGACATAATGAAAGTATTTAAAAGTGTACTGAAACATACTATTCTTGGCTGGTAGGACAAATTTATGTTGAATTATTGAAATATTTGAGGTGATCATAATAATATATATGTTCTGTATAAACCAGATATCTCTCTCTCTCTCTACATATATAAATGGGATCATATACATATGATGGGAAGTCATAGATTCCTTTTGTAAGATAAAGAATAATTGTGTTAGTAGTTTTGATGGTATTTGATTTTACATTACTTTAGTATGTAGGAAAATATAATGTATTTGGGTTTTTTTTACTTATATGAATAAGGTGTTGCTATTAATGAAACATTTTTATATTATTTAAATGTTTATACACTATCTTTATTAGTAATAAATAAAACTGTAAAAAACAAATTAATCATATTACATACTAATTTGTAAACAAATTATTTAATGTTCAAAGCTATTAAAAAGAAGCGTTTGAAATTATAAAAATATAGATAGAACTTGAAAAAATCTTTTAAATTATATAATTAAAGAATGAAAATCCCTAAAAAATAGCTTCCCTAACACCTAATTGGAAAAATATGGTAATGCATTTTTACAAATTATTTGTAGGACATTAACCTTCAAGGTTGCATTTCATACAAATACTTACAAATTAGTTAAAATTTATTAACAATTATTTATGTTTTAGACTACATTTGAGTATGAGATACACTCAGGTTTGGGTCCAGAAGGACGGTAGGCAGTTCAAGTATCTAAAGTGTAATTAAATAATTAAAGTCACTAAACAAAGTAGATTTAAAAATTGTTTTTAGGAAATGTACTTTTAAGGTTGTATTTTGTACCAATTCTTACAAATTAGTTATAATATATTAACAACTTTTGTATGTTTTAGACCCAAGATGAGAAAAATAAACATTTGAGTTTGATCTAAAAAGACAACAAGTCTTAAAAAGGTTTGGCTAAAGACAATAAAATGTGACAAGAGGAACAGATTGTATTGCTGATGATGTATTGCTTCTTGCTTGCAAAACTTAACTGTCTTTAAATAAAATTATTTACGGCTACTATCCGAGTTCTTACTTTACTTACTTAAACATATTTTATTGTTTTATTTTAATTTATGTCACGTTTAATCAGTCACACTGTAACTAAACTTAGCTTGTCATATTGTTGTTCTTCAGATGTCATAATGTTTGTTATTTGTATAAGATAATTAAGAACTATGACGGAACAATGAGACTAATATCTCTGACTCAGCTAGAAATTGGATAGTTTAGGCGATGCAATGACATGGAAACATTACTTTTTATGATAGTTTAGAACAATATTTTTGGGGTTGAAAGAGTTAATAACACTGAGAATAAAAAGGAGGGCCACTGCTCTGCCGGAGCAGACAAGAGACAAAGAGGCAGAAATAAAAGAATCAGAGAATATTGACTCACCCCAGAGGCTATTTGACCTCTTTTTGAACATGAGTACTTAGTAAAACTTCAGAGAATCCAGTCCAGTTGTAATTCTAGAATATTGACCAATGGCTGCGGAAGAATATAGGTATGACGAATGTCCGAAAGACTGAACGCGCATCCCAAAAATGAAGATCCTGGAAGTAAATTGAAGGACGCTAAAAAGAACTACGTTTACCGTTAAAATAATTGAAAATTTAGAAAAATAAAAACTTTATTAATGAAAGAAAAACTATGCATCAAGGGTAAGATAGGCCATTGACAGCACAGCTAGACGTGGACAGAGTAAAATTTGGACAATAAGTGAGGCTCACGAGATTGCGTGGACCTAACCCGAGGAAAATCTAATATGGATAAACAATCATAGCTCGATTTTGATGTGGAGTGATGTGGGCTAGATAATTTCCTCTCTCCATTTTAGTTAGAGTTAATTTTAAAAAAAATAAACAAATTATTAAAATTACATAATATATCACATGTATACAATTGTCTTATTAACTAACAATATTAGTTAATTACCCTAAAGTGAAATTAAATTAGCAATCTTCTAGTGTAATAACATTTACTAAATCTTTACACCAATATGTAGACATAAAAACTATTTTTAAAGACAAGTAGTGGAGTTTAGATCTGAAGTGATTTGAGAATTCAGGATGGAACAACGTAAATTTTGTTCCGTCATAAATGACTCGTCCAAGATACAGGACGTAGAGCAAGATAAACCATTATTCTAAATGATAGAAAATATATATATGTCAGGTGACTTTTAAAATTATATCATGTTTAAATAAAACTATGAGCAGTGATATCCATGGTATATAAGTAGTCTTAATGCAGTTAAATATAAAGAAAACCAATTGTTATTCTGTAGAAGGAACCTAACTAGTGAACCAAATGCAGTTTGCAGTACCTTAGCTAAGCAAGCTGGTGAGGTTTTGCCATATCTAATTAGCAAACTATGACTGCATACAAACGAGTTTTGAAATGTTCTGATTGATATCAGTTTGTTGTCCAAGATAACAAAGTCTAATTGTAGAAGAAAAAAAAAACAGTAAGTTTACTGTAGTGGAATCAAAAACAAAAAACCTGGTCAAAGAGTTCATATTTTAGTTATTGTACTAAACAGAGTTGGTATTTGTCTCGCAAACCAGGATAAACAGGAGAAAAAACGGTTGTCACAACCGT
Organism: Stictocephala bisonia; assembly: GCA_035578905.1. NCBI lineage: Eukaryota > Metazoa > Arthropoda > Insecta > Hemiptera > Membracidae > Stictocephala > Stictocephala bisonia. Next base: position 136,623 of record JAQJVL010000874.1, read on the forward strand.
TTTTCAAAAGCCATATTATATATATAGATAATCTAAGGATTTTTATTTTATAAATATAACCGGTATGAATGGAATGATCCAACGTTTTGGTTTACAGACTAAAATTATTTATTACTGCTAAGAAATAAGGGATCTAAGGTGTAGGGACAGAAGCAAATAGGATTGTGCATACACTTATGCACATACTCATCCATGCATTACACTTATGTATTTTTGTAATTAATTGTTTTTGGAAAATAAAAATTATTATTATTATTATATCAGAAATCTGGTATATTTATGTTTAAATTGTATAACCTGTAAACCTAATAATCTGAACAGCCAAAAACCTGAAATCACGAAAGCCTCATCTAAGCCTCCCTCATCATCCAAACTATTAAATATTTTTATTTGCTCATCTCCTGTATCAATTTCCTCTCCGACGACTCACTAATCTTATGTGAATTAGAAGAAATATCCTCAATATCCCTCAAAACCCCACCAACAATATATTTTATTTATTGGATTGGAAATCTCTGAGGATTTTTAGAAGAAATTTTTTTAGAACGGTTTTTAGAAGTATAACCGGTGGACTAGTTATATTAGCCAAATAATTGAAATATTTTCATAATATTGAAACATTTGTAACCCTACAAGGGCTTTTGAGTTAGAAGAAGGCACAAAACAAGGGTGGAGAGAACAGTCTGAGACTACTGTCAAAAGGTCCAAAGTACAGCCTAATTCAACGGATGGAACGGGAACTGTAAACGTTCATTGGGAGTCATAGAGAAACCACACAATGAGGGGAGGTTAAACAGTCTGGGATTATTGCCAATAGTTCCCAAGTACAGTCTGAACGTATTATCAATTAGAGGATGGTAATTACGTAGAAGAGTGGCCCTGTCGATTGTTTGGCAGACAATTTTTTCATAGTAGATACGTAGATAAGGAACAAGAATATTATCGTTTATTAAGCGGAAAAGCCAGAACAAATAAGAAAACGAGAAAAAACGCTCAAAACAATAAATTTATTGTTTCTTATATAAATATCTATTATGAGAAAAATAATTTATTAAAAAAGTCGATAAGGCATCTGTTATATATTATTACCAGAGGGTTAAATATACATTTCCACTGTTAAAGAGAGTTTTGGAGAGATCACAAGTGGGGGTTATTGGAAAAAGTATGGGTTTATTATCAAAATATACCCAAGTACAGTATAAACGAACTTATCAACGGTCGAAATAAAATTACCTCTATTAGGACTTTGGGATTTGTAAAGAGGCCACACAATGAGGGGTGAGTAAACTGTCTGGGATAACTGAGAACTGTTCCCGAATACAGTCTGAACATATTTAACAATGGGAGGATTAAGTGAAATTACAAAGTACTTATGTACTACAAGATCTATACGATAAAGCTTTTTACAGTGATCCCGTATTCTTAAATAGCCATATGCGAATGTGAGGGGCCTGTAATAAATAAATTTTAATTAATTTTTTTTACTTTATTGCTTAGTGATGTTAATAAATATTACTAGACTATAAATAGACTGAGGTATTATTTACGTTCGTAAAACATGTTAATTAGAATAAAGAATTAATTGTAATTAAAACATTAGTTTTGCAAATAAGCGTGTAGTTTTAGTGGCGTATTAAATCAAAATAACTATTAATAATGTGTATAGTACTTTTTTTATTTCTGGTATTTAATTATAAATTATCATTACATTTAAGTGTTTGATTTAATGCCAACAATGGGGTATTGTTTATAGGTACATTTTTAAATTATTAGAAGATAACAAATAGAACATAAAGTTGACAAAAGAACAATTGTCTATGAAACAAATATAAAAGCTGCAGTCGTTTTCTGAAATTATTTCCCTTCAGTCACTACCCATCTCATGGTGGTAAGTAGTTTAGGTTTACTATAACAGCAAAGTATTTTAGAAAAATAACTTTGATGAACTTTGTACTAAATTAAAATATGTTCATTAATATTTTTGTAATTTAAATTTTACTTATTTATTATTGTCAATTTGGATTTCTCTAATTCTAATTTTTAAAGTCTAAGTTAACTGATTCAAACTATACTGTGTTAAGTTTTCTTAAAAATTTATATTTAATAAAAAGTCTCAAATGAAATAAGCAGCTCAATAGATTATGATTTTTTTTCTGCAGTCGATTACAAACTTGCAGTTTGTACTTGAATTATAACTTTGCATTAGCTTTATTGATTGTGTAGGCTTTTTCAATAATACATTGATTTATAAATATAATAGCAGTACCTAGTAAAGGTTTTAAATTTTGGATTTAATTTTGGACTGTTTCATTGTATTTTAGGTTTTGAATTAATATTTGGCCTTTTCAGTAATACAAATTAATAGAATTATTGTTTTTCCTATAATGCATGTAACATAAATATATGATTGAAAAGTAAAATTGAAAACTTTACAAAATTAAGTTTTAAATTTAGGTCTAAAATATTTGACTTTACGGTCTCAAAATATAAAAAAAGTTTTTCTAATCTGAACAAAACCAACCAGTTTTAGGATTCACTAGCATATGAGGGCTTTGTATATTCTTGAAGTGTTATTTTATAGATTTAAATTGTGGTATTACCTTTTTTTTTTTTTTACTAGATAACATTAAATCTAATTTCATACAACTGTATTAACTAACGATTTATATTGATTCATATATCTACACAATTGCAGGCCATATACACTAAATTTATAATATTAACTTGTTATTATAGAAGAGCTATTAATACAATTTCTATTTAGTTTCGCTCATAATATGGTTCAATAATCACCCTTAACTGAAGGGTAATTCCACCTCGTCTCACACCTATGATAATTGATACTTTTCGTTTGATGTTGCCCAGTAACCTCACCAATATGATATAATATTATATGTCCATAACAAGTTAGTATTTACTCGTTGTATTAGTAAGTATGATACGTTTTATACAACGCTAACCTGTAACACTTGTTCCACAACTGTATTACTGTATTTGTAGATATAGACTAGATACATGACATATGGGGGTGAGATAACTTCAATGCAATGTTTCCATTAAAACTTAAGAAGTATACATTTATGTAAGAACTTAGTTTAACCTACATTCCAGCTCAAAGGTATTGTTAAATAGTTGGAATAATATATCTTTCTAGGTAATAATTGATTGATTTTCTTTCATATTTTGATACATTTTAATCCGTAAGCCACTCAATATATAATGTATTTAAAAGGAGATATGGTTTAAAATTAAATATTTATTTCGTAAAGTAGTAACCCTACAAGCAGCTTAACAGTCTTATTAAAACAATAAAATCAACAAGAATGTATAAGAGCAACCTTTTGTGTAATATTAATTACTGTATTTATGTTCATATTTGACGTATGTAACTTAGTGATGACTGAAATGGAATGATACAAATTTAAAAAAAATTAAAAAAAAAAATGAAATTACATAATTGAGCTCTGGAGCTTTTGTTTAGAATTTGTGAAAGAGAGGAAGGGATTCTTTTAAAATGAGGAACCTGATACTACTAGCAATCCTACTGGTCACAGTAGTGCACGTCTTGGGAAATGACGAGGAAGAGTGGGAGAAGTTTAAGGTAAAGAGGTCGTCTTTTTCTTCTTTAACTATGAATTTAAATAATGTAATTTGTTCTATTAATTTTATTCAATAGCCATTTATTACAGTGTACTTCATTTTTTGTCACTTCATTAAATCAAAATTATTATTGTTAACAAATATTGTTGTTATAATTTATAATTATTATTTTTGTCTGTTGTCTTTAGTATATTTTAGTATTTTGATTAGGGTTAATTGTAAAAAAGGCCTAGTGCCCTTAAATTCGACCCTTTGTAAATTGTAGGTTTGCAAATAAATACATTTATTGTTAATATTATTAGGAATTGTGTTTTGAATGTAAATACATGGACAGGTATGGTGACTTTTTACAGTATATTAAATTCACCATTTTTACGAGTGATTTATTTTTTTTTTCTATTTAAAAAAAAAAACTTAACTCGTCAGTTCACCCATGTGAACGGCCTGTGTGTGAACTTTATTCCGCAAATGAATTATCGACCGTTGGCTCAGTGGGGATTCGAACCTTAAACTTTGCCTTCCACAGTTCGAAGTCTTAGCTACTGAGCCACCACGCTGGTAATTGCACATTATATTTCAAAACATTTCTCCATGAAATATTTGTATCTGAGGTTCAACATTATTTATAAATATTATATACATTTTAACATAGAGCATATATTAATTTAACTATTTATTTTGTGACATTGGTTACAGCCTAGCGTGCCATTTTATGTAACATAAACGTCTTTGTTCTGGCGTACGATTAGTATTGTGTTTAGTAAAAAAATTGTGTTATATGTACTGTGAATATTCATTATACTAAGAATAACAGAGCTTTGCTCCTGTTTTAAATAGTGGAAAATAATGACTATCATGTTGATGTAGGGTTGTCACAGGAAAATAATGTTATACCTATAAATATATATTTTTTAAAATATCTACTATCCCAATCCAGTATTTTCGAAACACAGAAGATATCATTTTTGGGCCTGGAGAAAAAACATATGATTTTTAAAATAGCTTTTTAATTAGCATAATACGTGTTGGTACATAATATAGTACAAGTATCAAACTACAAACATTTACTAAAATATAAGCACAAAATGCACAAATATATTACAGTACAAGTACAAAATGCACAAATATTATGGTTATCGATTTCGGTGAACCGCGCTCACCTTCCTCAGAGCAGAGGGATTCACAAAAGAATAGAAAATGGTGTTCAACAACTCAATTTTTAAGTCTATGATCACGTGACCTCATTGGCTGGAATCGTCAAAATGGCGGCTGCTGTGATATTATTGGTTTAACACCCCTATTGGCTTCTGATATTTTAGCCACCGACATGAATGTAATGTATCTCAGTTAAAAGATTGTAACAGAAACGAAATTAGATATGATATAAGTAAAATATGTAAAACAATAAAGGTTTCTAATTAATAAATTGAAACAGGTTTTAGATTATAAAGTTTGTTTAGATGTAAAACATAAATTACAGAACGAAGATCTAGTCACAGTTAAAGCGGATAAGAGCAACGCAATTGTAATTCTGAAAAAAGAAGATTATATTACTAAAACCGAAGATTTTATCAAGGAAAATAAAGTTCAAGAACTAAAAGGTGATCCTGCAAAAATATCAGGATGAAGTTAATAAAGTTGTAAAATTTTGTACAAAAATTAATACTGATAATGTTCGTTTTAGAGCTGTTAGAATAATCCTAAGGCACCCACAATTAATGGTATTCCGAAAATTCACAAACCTAATATGCCTATTAGGCCCCTGATAAATTTCAATTCTGCGCCTACTTATAATGTATCAAAGATATTGTCCAATATTTTGACTTCTGCTTTGATCCTTGAAAATAAATATACCATTAAGAACAGTATTGATTTTGTTGATAAGGTTAGTCATGTAAAATTGTGTAATAAGACTAGGTTAGCCTCATTTGACATATGTAATCTGTATACTAATATTCCAGTTGATGAAGTGATTAACTTAGTTACAAAAAAACTTGTAGAACAAGAATAAAAAATTTTACGTTTCAATAACAAACGTTTCAATAAAAAATTTTACTTACAAACTGATAGTTTAGCTATGTGTAGTCCACTGTCAGCCATTTTATCAGAAGTTTATTTACATCATCATGAAGACTCAATTTTAGATAAATTAAGAAAGGAACAAGATATAATATTTTACACCCGTTATGTCGATGATATTCTGGTTTTGTTTAGCGAGAAATCATATAGTGACTTGGATAATATGTTAAATATACTTAATTGTCACCACCAGAAAATTAGTTTTATCAGTGAACTTTAATCTATGAATGAAATTCATTTTTTGTATCTAAAAATAATTCGTGATCATAACAAACCTTCATATAGAATTTTCAGGAAACCTACTCAAACCAATTGTACAATAAATAACAGTTCTGTCCATCCCCCGTCACACAAAAACAGCTAGCTTCAGAAGTATGTTTGATATAGGGGCGTATTCAATACCAATAAGTGTTGCAGATAGAAAACAGGAAATAAATTTAATAAAATCATAGCTATTGCAAATGGATACAAGGCATCAATGATTGATGGAATTGGAAGTACAATGAGAAAGAAAATAGAAAATATAATCCGAGACGATAGACGAACAACACTTAAAAAAGAAAAATCCGATAAAAAGCAAAAAAGTATGTATCCCTCCACTACAATGGACGATTTATACAAAGAGTTGGTAATAGATTTAAGAATTTTCAATTTATCAGTAGCTTTTAAGACTTGTAATGCTACGTCCAAAATTTTACGACCGAATATTGAAAGTGAAGATAAATTCAATAATTCAGGTATATATAGGATTAACTGTAATGATTGTATGTTTTACATAGGTCAGACTGTAAATTTTAGCAAAAGATATAAAAATAATGTCTCCACCTTTAAAAAAAAGAAACCTAAAATATCTAATGTAGCTAAACACCTTCTGAATTTTAGCTACAGTTTGAATAAAATAGACGAAAATGTAGATATTCTTAAAGTTTGTAAGAAGGGTCGTGTTATGAATGCTCGGCAGGAGTTATTTATTAAAAAAAAAAAAAAAATATGTAAGGATCATGATAAACTAATGAATGAACAGGTTAAGTTTGATTCTGAAATAGTTTTTAATAATGTATTTTCAGCAACTAAAAGAACAGAAGTAACAGCCAATAGGGGTTAACAAATAATATCACAGCAGCCACCATTTTGACGATTCCAGTCAATGGGGTCACGTGATCATAAGCCTATAAATTGAGTTGTTGAACACTATTTTCCATTCTTTTGTGAATCCCTCTGGTCCGAGGAAGGTGAGCGTGGGTCACCGAAATCGATAACTATAATATTTGTGCATTTTGTACTTGTATTGTAATATATATGTGCATTTTGTGCTTATATTGTAATAAATTTGTGTTGTGTGACGTTTACTTGTACTGTATGATTTTTAAGTGCCCCATTATGACTCATCTAGACCAGAATATAAGTAGCAGTGGGACCGGAAATATCCAAGTGGTCACGGTGGTAAGCGGTGTTGCCACGTGGTAAACACAGCGGATTGTGTTAAGTTTCAGCATATGGCGTAAATGTACCTTAATGTCAAATTGAATCATTCAATAAACCACTTCAAACCTCTTTTGTTCTTCGAAATTTTACAGATTGTTAAGGTGGTGATTAAAAGTTATACATTTATTTGTTTAGTAGGTTAGACCAATGTTGTTGTAAAATAAAATAATCCGCATAAATAAACCTTAATATTGTGGAACATATAGTTCAACATCTAATTTTCCATAAACAATTTCCCATTATTTAACAATTACATGGATCATTTAATAAAAAAATTTATGTACCGTATCTGTTTGAAGAAAAAAACCACAGAAAATATAAAACACCAGAAAGGAAAGCATGAGAAAAGATATTTTTCTGAAGAAACTTGCACTTGGTAAGAACAACACCACAAAGAAGTACTTGGAAGGGAAGGAATTTTCCGATGTTAGAAATCAACCCTATGTCCGATTGGGTAACTATGACTTTGGTTATGTGAGATAGTATTAGATTAAACTATCTGCTCTCCCTATCTAACTTACTGCTTTACGATTGGCAAACTCACATTATAGTAGTGAAGATTGTACTTTCCTAACCTCATAGTCCGATCATTCTAAAGGTCGTCTAGTCAACAAATACTTAAAATTAATAAGATATCTACTATTTGACAAAATTAAAGTATTTGATAGTGTCCTCAAACATACCATTCTTGGCTGGTAGGACAACTTTTATCAACATCATCAACATATTGGACGTTTTATAATTATAAAAATAATAATAATAAATTCTTTATTTTTCTCTCAATTAAAGGAATTATTGCTACATTCAAATAACATTTAACTAATGTATTAAACTTATAACAAAATAGTAAGTATAGTAATAAATAAACAAACAGTAATAAATAAACACAGTTGTACATTTTTTTTTCTTGTATACCTATCCAACAATAGTATGTTATATTAAAAAACCAAACAAATAAATACACAGTTAAACATTTTTTTTTTTTTTATACCTTTCCAGGCTGACCAAAATAACTAAACATTTACTGTTTTAATAATTTACATAAGAGAGAAAAATAATAGGGCCCCTAAGACTGATAAAGTCTGTTCAGGGGGGTCCTTCATTCAAAAAATAAAAATATATTTGGTATATAGAGCTCAAAAGCAGAATAGTTTACTTTGTGTACACTGAATTGGACTACTTAGAATTATCTTTAAAAGTGTGCTTTTACCCATGTTTATAACTAAATAAATTTTTATTAAACGTTTCTACAAATTAATCTATTTCTAACATAGATACATACAATAATATCAAAAACAAAACGAAACAAAAAAATTGACATGAAAAGAAACAAACAATACAATATATTACTAACTTATAATTGGAAACATTTCCCCAATGTTTTGTTTGCGACAATAGCCATTCACGTAAGTATTTTAAAAACCTATGTACATTGCTTTCTGTTTTGATACTATATGGTAATTAGTATGGTACTACATGGTAAAATTAGATACGTGGTACTATAAAATTAAATGTTCGTATATAGAACATTAAATTTGGTTTAGGTACAGAACTCAAATTAGCATTTCTTAATCTAATCCTACAAGGGTTATCATTATTCAAGAGCCTACCATTATTGTAATATACTTTTAGGACCTTATATATAAAATGAGTCCTTATGGGTAAAATCTTTAAAAGCACAAAACATGGGGAGGACGGTTCAATTTATTCTTCTTCATAATTACTCTAACAAACATTTTCTGTAAGGTAACAAGCGGTTTTTAAGTTTGTATTGTAAGTTCCTCCCCAGCATATTATCCCATATTCCTAGCCTACTATTAATCAGCGCAAAATAAAGAGATCTTAGCACTACTAAGGGACAAACATCCTTCAAAAAATAAAACAAACAGATGCTAATAGTAATCTTACTTTTCAATCTTATGATTTGCGCTTTCCAGTTTAATTCACTATCTAAAATTATCCCAAGGATTTTATATTTGAACGTCTGCCGAATCTTGGAACATTGATTGCCAAAGGCTATTGAGTTAGACTAAACACTCCATTGCATTTGTAGTAGATATCTCCTTCGAATTGAATGCTCTTCCTTTGTGAAAAATTTATGTACATTGTCTTTTCTATACTCAATACCCAATTTATTATTTAAAACCACAATTGATAAATTTGAATCCTCATTCATATTGGAACAAACTGTTTTCCAAATCAGGCGACAATATAACTTAGGGCGGTGTCATCAGCAAAAGCTGTAACGTTCCCCTGAATTTACCATTACACAAGTCATTTATAAAAATTAGAAAAAGAATTGCCCCCAACACTGATCCCTGTGGGACTCCAAAGGATATTTCACCCATTTGACTAAGTTTACCATTTATATTTACACATAATTCTATACATAATCTGTATAATTTGTAATAACAGGATACATACAAACGGCTTATATATTAAGTCATAGAATCCTTTTTTTTACGCTAGAGAAGTGTTTTTGTTATTGTTCTATTCTATTCTTAAAACAGTTGTAAGTATTTAAATGCCTGTACTTTTTTAACACTTGTAAATAGAGTTGTAATAGAAAAGTTAATCTTATAACTAACTACTTTATAAGGATATTAATTGACGTTTAAAATTATTAAAAATGCAGTGTTTAAAATGATAAAACAGCATAGAAAGAAACGAAATAAACCTTTCAAATGCCTTAATTAAATAATGAAAGTCACTAAAAAATAGTTTCACTAACACCTAATTGAAACATGTCGTAAAGTAGTTTTACAGATTGTTTGTAGGAGATGTACCTTTAAGGTTGTATTTTGTACCAATTATTACAAATTAGTTATAACGTATTAACATCTTTTTTATGTTTTAGACCCTAGATGAGATAAAAAAACTCATGGGATGGTCAAATATCACGGAGTAGCTCAAGTCAATAGTGTGACAAGAAGAACATGATGTATTACTGAATATGTATTTATTCTTGCTTGAAAAATAAACTGTCTGTAATTAAAATTAGTTATGGACATTATCTAAGCATTTCTTTTCTTTATTCAAACATATTTCATTCTTTTTATTTTAGTTTGACTCACGATAAAGCTGTCACAATATGACTTAACTTATTTTGTCATATTGTTGTTCTTTAGATGTAATATTGTTTGTTTAATGTACAAAAAAAAAATAAATAACCTTTGCGAAACAATTATATATGAACAATATCTTTGATTAAGTTTAGAATGAGATAGTTTATGTGATGATATGGAACTATTACTCTATGACATTTTCCCTGTTTACTAGAGGTGGACAGAGTAAAATTTTGACAGTAAGTGAGGTTCACGAGATCGCGTGGACCTAACCCGAGGGAAATATAATATGGATAACCAATGAGAGCTCGATTTTGATATGGAGTGATGTGTTTTCTTGGGCTAGAAAAATCCCTCTATCCATTTTAGATAGAGTTATATTTCCATGAAATAAACCTACATAATATATCACATGTATACAATTGCCTTATTAACTAACAATATTAGTTAATTACCCTGACGTGATATTTAATGAACTGTCTTCACATGTGATAGATTATAACTTTACACAATATGTAGAGATCAACTTTTTTTTAAATCAAGTAACGGTATTTGAATATAAATTACGTTACTTCCTGACAAATTCAGGATCGAAAAACTAAACAGTAGACCGTTTTAAATAGTTCAACCTAAATTTACGACGAAGAGAAAGATGAGAAAGAGACTTGCCAATAAAAGTCTCACTCTTAAAGATAGTTTATACAAATCTCAGCAGACTTTTATAAATTTACCTTATGGAAATAAAACTCTGTATAGTATTATCTAAGGCATACAACTAGATGTTATGCAATTGAGGTTAAGCCTAATAATTTATTTGTCTATACACATTTTATTATAATTGTTAATTTAAAAACCATTAAAAAGCCACATAGGTAGATATTTTTTCATAATGTCATATTTCCTCAATTTGTCTTTTTATATATATCGTATGGTTTGTTGTCAGCTACCATTTGTTAATTATAAAGCTGTATAGTTATATAAATATGTATATTTAGATAAATAATTCATTAATCATAAAACGTAAAGTGATCTGTCACAAAGCTAAGACCAATCCATCTAACCATCTAACACCTGCCTAATTGACTCTGTATATGCTGAACTATCCCTCCATAAAAGAGCGCAAGGGGCATTCTGTAACTATGTGATCCATTTTTTGGATGGACTCACCGCAATCACATGACTGATCTACTGTTATTCCCCATTTATACTTCCAGTAATTGCATCTACCAACGCTAGTTCGGAACCGATTTAACAATGCCCACTCCCTACGAGAGAGGTTCGTCCCACCTACAGGTATTGACGGATCGTTAATAAGGAACTTATTACGTCTATCAAAACTGTTCCACGCTACGGCCCAGCTGGTATTGGGTGAGACGTTTAATCTAATAAAATAGAAAGTAGAACGTAAAGTTGGGTATCGAGATTTTAAGTGACCGTTCTAAAGTGGGATATTCTGTATAATGGGTAGGTGCGGGGCATTTCAGATCTTATTAAATTCTTTGAGTAGTGCCTCCTGACGTCAAATTTCTGGAGAAGCTATACTGCACAGCACTGGGAGCCAAGGAAGTGGAGTTGACATGACAGTGCCACTAATGTCTCTCATGACACTATTAAGTTGGACATCGACCGCTATAGTATGCATGGGCAGATGCATACTAGAATACAAGAGGCAGATGCTCGGTTATTATTGGATAGCACGGACTCCGAGCCAGTGAGGATCTACCATCTGACGGGTCATAAAAACACTAATAACAAAGTAATTAAATATTGTCACGTTAATTAACTTTAATGTTTGGTTTAGTGCCAATTAGGGAATAATTGTTATGAATCTCTAGCTGGTACATTTACAGTTCATAATAAGGCAGTAAAATTAACATAAAGTTTACAAAAGAACTATTGTCTTTAAAAGACATATAAAAGCAGTAGTTGTTTCTTTGAAATTACCCTTCAGTCACTACCAAGCTTTAGTGTGTAAGTTGTTTATGTTGTTTATTACAGTAAAGTAATTTTAAAAACACAATTTATATGTAGTGTATATCAAATAAAAACTTTGTCTTTTATCATTTGTTACTATACATTTATGCTTGAACAGTGTTAAAATGTCTGTCTGGTATTAAATTGTACATGTGAAATAAAATCGTAAAAGTTTGTTAACTATTTTTTATTTAATAAAACGTCTAAAACTGAATTGGAATCTAAATTGACTATAAATGTTTTTAGCAGTGATTTAAATTACTTACCTTTGTTTTCTGTTTTAAGTGTTTTCCCGAAAATCTAAATATGTGATTATCCTAAGCTATTATGTGTATAAGGACTATGTTTTTTAATAATGCCAAATGGTGGTGATGTGTTACTATTGAGCTATGTAAGTTCGTGCTGTAACTATACATTAGTTATACTCATTTTGTATGTTTTATTTTGGTAATACACTGTATCATAATTTATTATTGTTCCATTGTAACGTTTTTAATAGGCAATATAGATTAAAAATCAAGCTGATTTATTTCGTGAGCTAGTGACCCTTCTAGTAGCCTAAGTATTATACTGTAAGTGCAAACTCTTCTGTACTACGACATCCGGTGTTTCTGTTCATACTTAAGTTATGTAACTTGAAGAGTGTTGAAATTGTTTGGATAAAAACCACGAAAATAATTCATTTTTGGAAAATTACTAAATTGAGTCCTTGATTTTTTATTTAGGTTTGTTTTTTTGTAAGAGTACAAGTGATTCTCTAAGGATGAGGAGCCTGTTACTATTAGCAATATTGCTGGTCGGAGTAGTGCTCGTTTTGGGAAATCACGACGAAGATTGGGAGAAGTTTAAGGTAAAAAAGTTTTCTTTTTCTTCTCTAACTATGAATTCATATAATGTAATACGTTTTGTTCATTTTCTTAACAATAGGAATTTTTAGAGTGTATTTAATGTTTAGTCCTTTCAGTTGATCAAACTTATTAACGTGAGAAAATATTGTTCTTATAACTTATAATTATTATTTTTTTTCTTTTGTATAGTTTGGTATTTTATTTAGGGTTAATTGTAAGACCCTAATAGTCTTGGTGACTGATCACAGTGTACTACATACACCATTTTTACAAGTGTTTTTATTTTTATATTTTAAAAACTTCACTTACCAGTTCACACGGACATACAGACATGTGCATAAACTTTATTCAAAAGAGTGAAGTACTGACAATTGGCTCAGTGGGGATTTGAACCTTGGACCTTACTCTCCACATTCCGAAGCCTTTTTTAACGCGCTATTTTAAGTAAAATATATGTATTTGTTCCGGCGTAGAGTTAGTATTGTGTTTAGTAAAAAATTTTGTTATATGTAATTTGAATTGTCACTATACTAAGAACAGCTGAGCTTTGTTCCTGTTTTAATTAGTGAGAACTAATAACCATCGTATTAAGGTAGGACAAGTTTCAAGAAAATAATGTTAAACCAATAAATATGTATATTTTTAATATTTATATCCCCATACATTATTTGAGAAACAAAGGAAGATATAATTTTTGTGTTTGGAGAAAAGCATATAATTTTTAATCCCTAATTGTGACTCATCTAGACCGGAAACTAATTAGCAGTGGGACAGGAAATATCCAAGCGGTCATGGTGGTAAGTGGTGTGTCCACGTACACAGCGTATTGAGTTAAGTTTAATTTGCCGTAAGAGTCATTGAAGTCAAATATCCAATTTGATAAACCACTTTAAATATTTTTTGTTCTTCGAAGTTTCAACCACAATCTAGTGTGGAATAAAAGTTACACCTTTATTTGTTTAGTAGGTTAGACCAATTTTGTTGTAAAATTAAACTAATTATCATAAATTAACTAAAATAATGTGGAATATATCATTAATAATCTCATTTTCCCTAAATATTTTTCCATTATACAACAATTACATGGATCATTAATATAGCAATTTATCTGCTTTATCTGTTTGAAGAATAACTACAACAAAAATTATAAAACACCAGAAGAGGATAGCATGAGAAAAGATATTTTTCTGAAGAACTTGCACTTGGTAGAACAACACCACAAAAAGTACTTGGAAGGGAAGGAATTTTCCGATGTAGAAATCAACCCTATGTCAGATTGGGTAACTATGACTTTGGTTATGTGAGATAGATTAAACTATCTGCTCTCCCTATCTAACTTACTGCTTTACGATTGGCAAACTCACATTATAGTAGTGAAGATTGTACTTTCCCAACCTCATTGTCCGATCATTCTAAAGGTCGTCTAGTCAACAAATATTTAAAATTAATAAGTTATCTACTATTTGAAAAAATTAAATTATTTAATAATATGCCCAAACATACCATTCTTGGCTGGTAGGACAACTTTTATCAACATCATCAACATATTGGACGTTTTATAATTATATACATAATCTGTATAATTTGTAATAACGGGATACATACAGACGGCTTGGATATTAAGTCATAGATTCTTTTTTTTACGCTAGAGAAGTGTTTTTGTAATTGTTCTATTATATTTCTCTATTCTATTATATTTATAAAATATTTGTAATTAATTAAATGCCAATACTATATTTTAAAACAAAAGTAAATAAAATCGTAAAAGAAAAAATAATCTTATTATTAACCACTTTATAAGGATATTAATTGAAGTATATAGGTACTAAAAATGCAGCATTTGAAATGATAAAACAGCATAAAAAAAATGAAATAAACATTTCAAATGATATAATTAAATAATGAAAGTCACACAAAAATAGTTTCACCAACACCTAATTAAAAATTTTTCGTAAAGTAGTTTTACAAATATTTTGTAGGAGATTTACCTTTAAAATTGTATTTTGTACCAGTTATTACAAATTAGTTATAATATATTAAAAATTTTTTTATGTTTTAGACCCTGGATGAGATAAAAAAACTTATGGGATGGTCACATATATCGAAGTAGCTCAAGTCAATAAAGTGTGACAAGAAGAACAGAATGTAATACTGAAAAAATGTATTTATTCTTGCTTGAAAAACTGAACTGTCTGTGAATAAAATTAGTTATGGACATTATCTAAGCTTTTCCTTTATTTATTCAAACATATTTCATTGTTTATAGTTTAGTTTAACTCACGATAAAGAAAAAATTTTCAAGCTTAATTTATTTTGTCATATTTTTGTTCTCAGATTTCATTTTGTTTGTTGTATGTAAAAGAAATAAATAACTATAGCGAAATAATTATATTTGAACAATATCTTAGATTGATTATAAAATGAGATAGTTTATGCGATGTTATGGAACTATTACTTTAATGACATTTTCCATGTTTACTGGAAGTGGACAGAGTAAAATTTGGATTTTAAGTGAACCTCACGAGATCATTTGGACCTAACCCGAGGGAAATCTAATATGGATAACTAATGAGAGCTCGATTTTGATATTGAGTGATGTGTTTTCTTGGGCTAGATAACTCCCTCTATTCATTTTAGAAAGAGTTATATTTTAAAGAAATAAACCAACAACCAATTATTAAAATTACATAATATATCACATGTATACAATTGTCTTATTAACTAACAATAGTAGTTAATTAACCTAACGTGAATATTAATGAACTGTCTTCACATGTGATAGAATCGATTACAGCTTTACACATATGTAGAGATCAACTTTTTATGAAAATCAAATATTGGTATTTAAATATAAAGTCAGTTACTTCCTGACAAATTCAGGATCGAAAAACTAAACAGTAGACCGTCTTAAATAGTTCGTCCTAAAATTATGACGAAGAGCAAGATGAGAAAGAGACTTGCCAATAAAAGTCTTACTCTTAAAGATAGCTTATACAAATCTCAGGAGACTTTTATAAATTTACCTTATGGAAATAAAACTCTGTATAGGATTATCTAAAGCATACAACTAGATGTGATGCAATTGAGGTTAAGCCTAATAATTTATTTGTCTATAAATAGAAATTTACTAATGAACTAAAATTAGTATCTAAGCAAACTATTCAGGTTTTGCCATATCTTATTAGCAAATTATGACAGTATACAAACGGGTTTTAAAAAGTTCTGATTGACCTTAGTTTGTCCTAAAAGATAAAAAATATTTATTGTCCAGAAAAATCAATAAGTGTACCAAGAAAAGTGCATAAATTAGAGAAACTGTCTATAAATTAGGTGGGTTTTCACTAAGTTTAGGTTTTACTTCCGATATGAAAATTTATATATTTTAACAGATTTTTAGTTTTGTCTTCAAATTTCGGTTTGTTTTATTGGGTGTAAGGGTTTTTAAAAATTAAAAATACATTTAAGTCACATTTAATGGACTTAAAATAGCCGTTTTGTTTGACTTAAACAATTTAAAATCTCGCTGTATTCAAACGAAATGAAAGAAGGTCGTAGGAACAAAGTCGCAGGCCGTATAAAATATATTTATCATTTACCTTACAAATTGAGTTTAGCAGTACAAAGTACAATAAGGTAAGCAGATTTGTAAAAAACGGCGGTAATAGGAAATAATTGTTGTCAAAATTTTTTTTGTAACGTTAGGCCAGCTAGTTTTTTTCTTTATATAACAAATAAACATGAAGATATGTTTGTAAGATCGTTACAGTACCTTATTTATTTATTTCCAACGGTTACACCATTTTGTTAAAACAATATCAATATCAAGATGGCAAAAATAAGCTATTATAGAGTATACAAAAATACACATACAAGAATATATATATATATATAAACAATTGCTAATACTAAAATGTTATACTACAGAATAATATATAATCATAACAACATATCAACTTATTGTAAACTATATAACAATATCATAGATCTATGGCTACAAATTATTGCTAACAGCTCATTAAAAACAAAAATTATAACAATAAAAAATTAAGTTAATCAACAATAATACTTTAGGATATAATCTAAGATATAATAATACTATAGTTGCATCATGCTGACAAAAATATGAAAAGAAACTACATTAACAATGCAAAACTCGACAAGGTCAAAAAGAGATTCAATATCGACAAAGAGACAATCAATATCAATTATCCCCCAGAAAAATGTTTTTGACAATTCTTTTAAATGAGGGAAGCTTCATGTCAAAAAAGTCAACTTCACTGGATAAGCTACATCCAATCCTCTGTATCCGTGCCATACAACTGTTCTGGCTGTATGAAGTAGAATGCTTCCCCCTACCAAACAATTCTCGTGATCTGGTGGCCATAAGTGGTGCACGGATATGTATCCTCTGAAGGAGTTGAGGACAGTCAATGGCGCCTGAGAGCAGTTTGTAGAGGAATAGTACGTCCAGATTTTTACGTCTATCCTCCAATCCAGACAATCCCATTTCCGAGGCTAAGGCAGCAACATTAACCTCTCTGAAGGGGGTTCCCAGCCGAACTCCAACCATTCGAACCAATTTATCCTGAACATGCTGAAGAGCTTCAATTTGTCCAGCCTGATAAGGTGTCCAGGCCACCGAGGAAAATTCCAAGACTTGCCTGACCAAGCAGCAGAAGATAACGCTTAATGCCTTTGTGCTTGATATGCCCCTGGTTAATCGAATAATAAATCCAAGAAGGCGATTTGTTCGACTCATTAACTCACTAACTTGAGGTGCCCTTGACAGATCCGATGCCAGCAGAACACCAAGTTCGCGAATGCCAGACACTCTCTTCACCAACACACCCCCAAGCTCGTACTCAAATTCCAGTGTGGACTTCCTCCTACAGAACGATATAAGAAAACATTTCTTCTTATTAATGGACATACAATTATTCAGGCACCATGCTTCCAAGTTGTGGATGTCCTCCTGGAGAAGTAAACAGTCCTCCAAACCCGCAACCTCATGGAACAGCTTAATGTCGTCTGCCAGCATCAGAACCCCAGTATGAAGACAATCCACCACATCCGACATGAAAAGACTAAATAAGTATGGGCCCAAATGTGATCCCTGCGGAACACCAGATGTTGACACCATTTCTTCTGACTGCGCAGACTCCCATCTAACCACTAATCTTCTGTCTGTGAGATACGATGAAAACCAGTCAAGAAGAGGGCCAATAATTCTTTACCCACTCAGCTTCTTCAATAATATAGTGAGATCGACGCGGTCAAATGCCTTTGCAAAGTCGATGTAGACAGCGTCTATCTGTCTATCTGGCTTGATCTAGTAATGGCGTCTAATACATGCTCCTGGAAAAGAACCAGGTTTGTTGACACTGAGTGGCCGGGGTAAAAACCATGCTGAATGTCAGGAATCATGGATCGTAAGGAGGCACCAATCTTATCCAGCAATAAGCTCTCAAAAACTTTGGCTATAGAGGACAATATTGTGACTGGTCTATAATTAGTAACGTCACTGGGATCCCCTGACATAAGGATAGGCATGACATATCCCAACTTGAGTACATCAGGAAACACATCCAGCCTCAAAGAAGAGTTAAACATGTATGTCATAGGATATGCAAGTTGATGACTGCAATACTGAAGGATTGCACCGTAAGACCGAAGGAGGAATCCCGTCCAGACCACAACCCTTAGTCACATCCAACTTGTCAAGCTTCCTCATCACGTCTGTCAATGAAAATTGGCATGAGGACCATGTGACGTTGTTATATCTTGGTTTAAGACCTGGACTACTCTGCGAAGGCGGGGAAAAAACAGAAGAAAAATCTAAACTTAGGCAAGTTACCTTCAAATTTAAGGCAACCTCAATCAATATTTGAGAAATAGTACTTTCATCCTCCCGTTTAGCTCCATTTGGATCAGACATCTTGCTTTCCTTCAAACCATGTACTATAACATTACGTTGTCTAACCAATCTATCATTGAGTTCCTCTATTATATCCTCCTCAGACATCAATTCTTTGTCCTCTACTTTACTTTTAAAAATCTTTAGATCTGCCAACATCCTCATTTAACAAAGCTATATTATTTTCATTTGATGCAACCCTTGGTTCAAGCATTTTCAAGCCATTCTTAATTTCACTCATCTCTTTCTAAATTTCTTGGACCCCCTTAGCTAGTTCGTCCAACTTCTCCAGCTTACCCAGTTTGTTAGTGACCAACTAAAATTTCCCATTTAGCTAAGCTTAGTTAAGCAAACTGGTGAGGTTTTGCCATATCTTTTTAGCAAACTATGACTGCATACAAACGAGTTTTGAAATGTCCCGATTGATATCAGTTTGTTGTTCAAGATAACGAAATTCAATTGTAGAGAAAAAATACTAAGTTTACTTTTAGAGGAAGCAAAGTAGAGACATTGTGCATAAGTAAGTGGTTTTTAACTAAGTTTACGCTTTCCTTACAATATGAAGATTGCTATACTTCTCCAAATTTGTACTTTTGTCTGAAAATTCAGGTTTGTTTTATTAGGCATACGATTTTTTTTCTTGAACAATAATTCCTAAAAATTAATATATTCAATCTACTTTATCCATGTCATGCTTCATGTAAATTGCAATACAGTATGGCCTATGCCCTATAGAACCAACAAGTTTGTAACCAGGATTATTTCATCTCGCACTATTATAATCTTCAATATATGTTTCTCTTGGAATGCAAGGATATCGTCGTTGTTTCAATGAAGTATCATAATGATGTACTCACTCTTCGGCTTGCTCAAGCCCTCAGTGTTAAAACATAGTATATTTTTGTAAAGAGAACATATTATTTGAAAATTAATTATTTTTGTCCTCAATAGGGCCTTTTTTATGATTGTCAGCTAAATGTGGATACAATTTATACTTTCGTAGAATAACTCGTGGATAGGAATTAAAGTGAATAATTACATTCATATCAATTTTCAGGCTATGTACTTCATTTAAGTTAATAAAAGAAAATGATATATCCTGAATTCTTTAGCTGGTTATAAGAGTAGAGAGGTGGTTTCACGCTACCACTTTCTCTAAATTAATTTTAACGTAATATTTTTAACTAGAAAGCCTTAATAATTGTTTTAATTGCAATATATAAATTTACTACAGTTCGAATTGCTTTTTCTTATTATTTAAATGCTTTAGTAAATAATAATGTTCTTAACACTTTATATGTTAACAAATTGGCAAAGAAATGTGTTTTACGGCTAGGCCCCTAATTTATTATTTTCTTTATAAGAATATAATAATTCTTAATAATTAATATTACTATTTTAAACCTTTGTAGTTAAGCTTAAAAATTAATTAAACATTTTGAAGATTTGTAAATATATTATAAATTCAATGTTAAATATACT
Organism: Stictocephala bisonia; assembly: GCA_035578905.1. NCBI lineage: Eukaryota > Metazoa > Arthropoda > Insecta > Hemiptera > Membracidae > Stictocephala > Stictocephala bisonia. The sequence goes on from JAQJVL010000874.1 coordinate 157,070, forward strand.
GACTCTTTTAAATTTAAATCAACATTTTTAGAAGTTAGTTTATTTTAGTATCCTGTTAAAAAGTAAATATAAAGCCTAACATTAAGGAATGATGTTTATTTAAGAAAAAAACAGATCAGATATATCGCTATAATTTTGTGGACAAAGGTTCAGCTTTCTAGTCCTCAATTGTCTTGTAAAAAACATTGATTAATATGGGTTTGAAGTGTCTTTAGAAGCTTAATATCACACCACTTATTCCTATCTCCTATCATCATTTAGTTTTGAAAATTTGTTTGAGGTATTTTATTTGTTATATTAACCAGTTTATTATAATTGTCAATTTAAATCTATTAAACAGCCACATAGGTAGTTATTTTTTATAATATCATATTTACTCTATCTGTCTTTATATATACATATATACTATGGTTTGTTGTCATCTACCATTTGTTAATTATAAAGCTGTATATTTATTTAAATATATTTATATGGATAAATAATCAAAAGTCATGATTATATATTCATTAAAAAATATTAATTATGTATAGTGATCTGTTACAAACCTAAGACCAATCCATCGAGTCATCTAACACCTGCCTCACTGACTCTGTGTAAGCTGAACAATCCCTCCATAAAAGAGCGCAGGGAGCACTCTGTAACTATGTGGTCCATGTTTTGGATAGACTCCCTGCAATCACATGACTGATCTACTGTCAATCCCCATTTATACTTCCAGTAATTGCATCTGCCAACGCCAGTTCGGAACCGATTTAACAGTGCTCACCTCCTACGAGGGAGGTTCATCCCACTTACAGGTATTGACGGATCGTTAATAAGGAACTTATTACGTCCATCAAAACTGTTCCACGCTACGGCCCAGCTGGTATTAGGCGAGACGTTTAATCTGATAGAATGGAAAGGAGAACGTAAAGGTGGGTATCGAGATTTTAAGTGACCGTTCTAAAGTGGGATATTCTGTGTGGGGCATTTAAAATCTTATTAAATTCTTTGAGTAGTGCCTCCTGACGTCAAATTTCTGGAGAAGCTATATTGCACAGCACTGGGTGCTAATAAAGTGGAGTTGACATGACAGTGCCAATAATGCCTTTCATGACCCTATTATTGGCGGACATCGACCACTATAGTATGCATGGGCAGATGCATACTAGAATACAAGAGGCAGATGCTTGGTTACTAATGAATAGCACAGATTCCGAGTTAGTGAAGGTCTACCATGTGGGGTTTCATAAAGTCACTAATAACAAAGTAATTAAATATTGTTATGTTAATTAACTTTAATGTTTGGTTTAGTTCCAATTAATGAATAATTTTTATTAATCTCTAGCCGGTACATTTACAGATCATAATGAGACAGTAAAATTAACATAAAGTTTACAAAAGAACTATTGTATTTAAAAAACTTATAAAAGCAGTAGCCGTTCCTTTCAAATTATTTCCCTTCCGTCACTACCAGGCTTCCGTACGTAAGTTATTTAGGTCTAGTATTACAGTATATTAATTTTAAAAACTTAATATACATGTAGTGTATTTCAAATCAAAACTTTGTCATTTATCACTTGGTATTATACATTTAGGCTTTAATAGTGTTAAAATATGTCTCTGTTATTACATTTTCCATCTGAAACTAAATCGGTAAATTTTGTTAACTATTTTTTATTTACTAAAAAGTCTAAAACTGAATAGGGAACTAAATTAAATATAAATGTTTTTAGCAGTCATTTAAATTACTTACCTTTATTTCCTATTTTGAGTGTTTTTTTTTTTAAATCTAAATATATAATAACCCAAGTAAGAACTATGTTTTTTAGATAATTCCAATCGCTGATGATGTATTACTACTGAACTATTTAAGTTCGTGCTGTAACTCTACATTAGTTATACTCATTTTGTTTGTTTTATTTTGGTAATACACTGTATCATAATTTATTATTGTTCCGTTGTAACGTTTTTAATAGGTAATATGGTTTAAAAAGGAAGCTGATTTATTTCGTAAGTTAGTGACCGAAGCGTAACAGTTTTATAAGTGCAAACTCTTTTGTACTACTATATCCTGTGTATCTTTTAATACTTAAGGTATAACTTGGAGAATACTTGTATGATAAAAAAACCACGAAAATAATTCACTTTTGGAAAATTATTAAATTGAGTTCTGGATTTTTGTGTGTAGGTTTATTGTAAGTGTGGAAGTGATTCTCTAAGGATGAGGAGCCTGTTACTATTAGCAATCTTGCTGGTCGGAGTAGTGCTCGTTTTGGGAAATGACGAGGAAGAGTGGGAGAAGTTTAAGGTAAAAAAATTTTTCTTTTTCTTCTCTAACTATGAATTAAAATAAAGTAATATTTTCTTTTTATTTTATTAACAGTAGTCATCTTTAGAGTATATTTTACTGTATTTTTAGTCTCTTCAGTAGATCAAACTTAGTAATAAAAACAAACAATTTATTATTATTATTATTTCTTTTGTACAGTTTAGTATTTTGTTTAGGATTAGTTTTAAGAAAGCCTAGTGGCCCAAAATGCCACCTTTTGTAATTTGCAAGTTTGTAAATAAAGACATTTATTAATATTATTATTATTAGATAATGTGTTTTCAATGTAAATGCAAAGATAGTCTTGGTGACTGATTACAGTGTACTAAATACACCATTTTTACAAGTGTTTTTTTTTTACGTTTTAAGAAAACTTCATTCGCCAGTTCACACGGACTTACAGGCCTGTGCGTGAACTTTATTCAAAAGAGTGAAGTACCAACCGTTGGCTCAATGGTAATTTGAAGCTTTAGCCACTGACCCACCTCGCTAATAGTTTTACATTATATTTTACAACATTTCACGTTAAAATATTTGTATCTTCAGTTTAAAATTATTTTAAAATATTCAGTACATTTTAAATATACAGTAGATGTTAATTTAAGTATTTATTTTGTGAAGTTGATTACAGCTTAACGAGCTATTTTAAGTAACGTATAAGTCATTTTTACGGCGTAGAATTAGTATTGTGTTTAGTAAAAAAATGTTGGTTATATGTAATGTAAATAGTCACTATACTAAGAAGAACTGAGCTTTGTTCCTGTTTTAATTAGTTAAAACTAATAACCATCATATTAAATTAGAAAATGTTTTTTAGAAAAGTAATGTTAAACCAATAAATATTTTTTATAAAAAATATATATTTCTCCATTCAATAATTTAGAAAGAATGTAAGATATAATTTTTGAGTCTAGAGAAAAACATATGATTTTTAATCCCCTATTGTGTTTCATCTAGACCGGAAACTAATTAGCAGTGTAACAGGAAATATCCAAGCGGTCACGGTGGTAAGCGGTGTTCTACGTGGTAAACTAAGCGTATTGTGTTATGTTTTAGCATTTGCCGTAAGAGCACACCGAAATCAAGTTAAGTTATTTGATAAACTACTTTAAATCTCTTTTGTTTTTCGAAATTTCAAAGGTTTTTAAGGTGTGTAATAAAAGTTACACATTTCTTTGATCAGTACAGCAGACCAATGTTGCTGTAAAATTAAAACAATCAGCATAAATAAACTACAATAATATTGAATATATATTTCAACATCTCATTTTCCCTAAACATTTTTCATTATTTAACCATTACATCAAACATTTAATTAATATATTAATGTACTGTGTCTGTTTGAAGAAAAAATACCACAGAAATTATAAAACACTAGAAGAGGAAAGCATGAGAAAAGCTATTTTTCTAAAGAATTTGCAGATAGTAGATAAACACCACAAAAAGTTCTTGGAAGGGAAGGAATTTTCTGATGTATCAATGAACCCTATGGCCGATTGGGTAACTATGACTTTGGTTATGTGAGATATATTAGATTAAACTATCTGCTCTCCCTATCTAACTTACTGCTTTACGATTGGCAAACTCACATTATAGTATGATGATTGTACTTTCCCAACCTCCTAATCCGAGTATTCTAAAGGTCATCTAATCAACAAATATTTAACATTATTAAATTATTTACTATGTGGCATAGTGAAAAAATTTGATATTGTGCTCAAACATAACATTCTTGGCTGGTAAGACAACTTTATCAACGTCATAGACATATTTGAGGTTTTACAATGATATACATAATCTGCATAAAATTAAATAACGGGACACATACAAACGGCTTGGATATTAAGTCTTAGATTCCTTTAGTTAAAAAAGTTTTTTTTTGTAATTGTTCTATTTGATTCCTAAAACATTTGTAAGTTAATTAAATGCCTGCAGTTTATTTTTTACCACTTTTAAATAGAAAAATAATCCTATAACTAACTACTTTATAAAGAAATTAATTGACATTTATAGGTATTAAGAAAGCTATGTTTGAAATGATAAAACAACATAGAAATAAATGAAATAAACATTTCAAATTAAATAATGAAAGTTACTAAAAAGTAATATCACTAACATTTAATTGGAACATGTTGTAAAGTATATTTACAAATTGTTTGTAGGAGATGTACCTTCAAGGTTGTATTTTGTACCAATTATTACAAATTACTTATAATGTATTAACAACTGTTTTATGTTTTAGACCCTAGATGAGATAAAAAAACTTATGGGATGGTCAGTTATCACGGAGTAGCTCAAGTCAATAAAGTTTGACAAGAAGAACAGAATGTAATAGTAAATATCTATTTATTCTTGTTTGAAAAATAAACTGTCTATAAATAAAATTAGTTATGGAGATTATCTAAGCTCTTCCTTTACTTATTGAAACATATTTCATTGATATTTTTTAGTTTCACTCACGATAAAGCTGTAACAATATGACTCGACTTATTTTACTAGTGAACTAAATCTAGTAGCTAAGCAAACTGTTTAGGTTTTTCCATATCTTATTAGCAATATATGACGGTATACAAACGGGTTTTTAAATTTTCTGATTGACCTCAGTTTGTCCTACAAGATAACACATATTTATTGTCCAGTGAAATCTACAAGTGTACCCAGAAAAGTACGTTACTTCCTGACAAATTCAAGATCAAAAAACTAAACAGTAGATCGTCTTAAATAGTTCGACCTAAAATTACGACGAAGAAAAAGATGAGAAAAGACTTTCAATATCTCCCACTTTTAATAGTTTAAAAAAAAATCTCAAAAACTTTTATAAATTTCCTTATGAAAATAAAACTCTGTATATATTATCTAAAGCATACAATTTTACATTGAAAATTTTTTCATTTTAATCTCCAAAGTTTTTCAACATATCAAAAATAATTAGTAGCTTTAATAAGACTACTTAACGCAACTCTGCTGGTTGAAAAAGGGAGAGACTTTTAAAAAATAAAGAGTGTGTGCTTATTCCAAATTACTCAACCAAATATTAAAAAAAAATTAAATATTACATAATTGAAAGATGGTCCCAAAGGGTGACTTTCTCCAAAGAAAAAATTTATGATAACACTTTAAGAGGAATAAAGTAGAAGACACATACAGGGGGTGTTTAAAAAGAAATTTAGAGAGCTTGTCAAGTTAGGGTTAGGCCTAATAAAGGTTACCTGTTCGGCCATGATAGGTGGAGGGAATAGTTTTTTCTTTAAAAGGGAAAATTTTTGAAAATCTGAAAGAAAAAATTTGAGGGTGTTTGAAAAGTAAATGTTTAAGGAATTAATCCTATTGAAAAAATTTCCATTACGAATTGAGATTAAAGGTAAAAAAAAGGGTTTTGTTTGAAAAAATGTAGCCGTTTTAAGCTAAAAGTGTCATCCTCGAGGAAAAATTTTTAAATTTCCTAAAGGGGAATGGAGGACAAAAAACATTAAATTTTAAAGAAAAGGAAAAAAAAGGCAGGAAAAAACTAAAAATGGCAAAATAGAAGACGATTTTTGAGGAAAGCTTAGTAAGGGGATCAGAAACCGGTTTTAAGAGCCAATCGATAAGCGCCCCCTTGAAGGGAGTCGCATCTCCAAAAATGGCAGAAAATTCAACTATCAACGAAACGAAACGTTAAATTTATTCTTGCCTCCCTAAACCAATTGACGTTACCCAAAAAATAGATTTGAGGAAAACAGATGGGTTAAACGCTAGCTTTTGATCAAATTTATTAAAAACTTTTAGCTTTGAAAAGTGAAACTAAATTAAAAGACAGTGAGATCTAAGGTTATCGGGATACAAACGGCCTTTTTTACAGAAAAATTAAAGTGTAAAGAAAAAAAGGGGACTAAAGTGAAAACTCACCTTATTATTCTAAAAAAATTCTTCCGATGGGGCTGAAGAAAACTTAAAAAAAAACCAAAGGGTAAAACCGTCCACGAGGTCGGGGGAAACCCATTAGAAGTAAAACATAAAAAAAATTTTAAAATCTTAGTGAGGTCAAATACAAAATACACCGAAAAAGAAGTAGTAGACATTTTAAAAATTTGGATAAAAACCGAAACAAAGCTAATTAGTATTTAGGGAAAATCCTACCTCATGCAGACCTAGATAGCATGTGTATTCAAGTACAAAATGTAGTTAAAACAAAGTACAACGTAGAGAGGTAAAGCATACCTACCACCTAAGCATAGGGTTGAAACAATGTAGAAGATCGAAAGACATGTTTTAAAATGAATAAAAGGACTATACGAGGGATTGCTATCAAAATAAAACACACAAAGCACCACGCAGTAAACAAAGTTTTCACACCACCCAAAAAAACAAATTTTCCCCACAGTAAAAACAATAGACCCAAAGGGTTTTTTACACAAAAGGAGATTCAACACAGAAGCCAAAAAACTAATTAAGGGGGAGGGAGTTGGCCAAATTGGGATCTCGGTCGCCCCTCCCCAAAATCCAGCAAAATGTAACAAAAACCAAACCCTACCCCAACAAACAGCAGACGACAAGATTCCACTCACAAAAAAAAAAAAAGGCAATATGGAAACAGTCTAAACATTTTACCAACAAAATTGAATTTATATAAAAACCCCAAAAAAAAAAAAAAGGAAAAAGCATTAATTGATACTGGAATTAAATTTAATGTAATTATGAAGTTTGTTTAAAAAATTGAAAGCAGTTTCCTAGATTAAAATTTAAATGGTCAGATTTTTAAGTGCCCACAGTGAGCCCAAAGTGAAATGAAATACAAAGGCATTAATTTAAAAAATAAAAATAAATGAATTTATTTTTGGGGAAAATCTAGTCCAAGTAAAGTAAAAAATTAAGAAACTATGAAAATTTGGGGAGCAATTTTATTAAACAAAGTGATTGGAGTAGACTTCAAAGTAACCGTGTTAATTTTAATTTCAAACCAAACGAAAAAATTTTAAATTCATTCCAGTTTATTTAACATCAAATTAATGTAAACAATGTTATAAACAAGTAAAAATTTTGGTTGGAGTGAAGTCAAGGGAAAATAGTTTGATTTAATAAAAAATATCCAAATGTTTACACTAATAAAATAGGCAGTGGAATAGTTTATGAATATACTTAAAATGATGATAAACTACCCCCGTAAATATAACCAATCCTTTTTTAATCCTGCTAAGAGAAAATTTTGAAAAATAATTAGATGGTTTACTCAAACAAAATATTATTAGACCTTGCAAACCCCTTTACAATACCCCAGCATTCTTAGTACCTTTAAGGGTAAAAGACAAATTTTAATCAATTAATCAACAATCTTGAAGGCCAAACCCCCTACCAAAGCAAAGCGTAAGTCGATTTATGGGAAATTTCCAGTTTTTGCAAAAAATTTTTTTTCCGAATTTGCAGAACTTCAGCTCCCTTAAATGATGGGGAAGAAAAATGTAAAATTTGAATGGAATATCCAAGTGTCAGGAAAGTTTCATAAAATAAAAAAACAATTAGGAATCCACCATATTAAAAATACCTTTATATAAAAAAAGTTTATTCAAAAAACACTGATCCGAAAACAATGCGGTTTGAGCAAAAATTTATTACAGTATAAGGGAGCCGATTTTTGGGCCAGTAGCTTTTTTATCAAAAAAAACAAAATCAAAATGAACGGAAAATGAGTATAACATACAATAAGGAATGCTTAACGTAACAGCTTCAATACGAAATTTTATTTTTTTTGGGAAGTAAAGCCATTCACTTTGAGGGTGACAATAGTACCTTAGCTTGGATTTTAACACATTGTAAAAAATTAGGAAAACAGAAAAAGGGGTGTGAAAAATTCTGAGTTTACCATTCAAAGTAGAAATAATTAAGGTAAAGATAACTATTAGCAGACTATCTAAGTAAAAATATTTAGCAAAATGAAGAGAAGATTCCCAAATGAAAAACATTTTAGTTCATGTTATAATCATCGGTAGTGAAAACGGGAAAGTAGAAAAGGAAAGATTAGCGATGTTTCACCCACTGAGAACCTTTATTGTCGAACAAAATAGTTCCAATAGACTGTTTTAAACTAACAAAAACAACTTTCTTAGTCTTTTGTACGTTACAAAAAATCAGAATAAGGACCGAAATCATGGAAATTAATGTAGAAAAAAAAAAAACAACAATGAAAAAATATATTTTTTTAATGGTTTTTTTGTAAAACTTTCTCCTCCAACCAATTTTTCTTCCTCTGAACTTGAAATTTTTTTAAAGGGTTTTCCCACTGACATCATAAGAAAGAGAAATCATTTGAAATTAATGACCGTTAGCTATAAAAGGAAACCGACCGGAATAACTATTGACACGGGTGAAAGTACAAAACCTATTATTATTTTTAACAGCATTCCATTTTACAAACCCCCCCCAAAATATTACAACTAACTTACCTAATTATTTTTACTTTAACACCTCCTTTAAGCTACCCCTTCTTATTCCATATTTAGACAATACAAAAATTTTGAATTATCAATATACTTTATTACTTCCTTAATCAATTTATTATTAACCTTGGCTTTTTACACAGCCCGGGGGATCAATACTTTCAAGAAATTATTTACAACACAGACAAAAACTCCTATACTTTTTCCCCAATCCTCAAATTATTATACACGTCCCATTAATAATCAGCTAATTAATTTTTAAAAATTTCTAACGTCTAATTAACCCAAATAAATCATATATTCAATAACAAGCTATACTCAAGATTAATTAATCAACTATTTCCCCTCAAAATTATCAATCAAACATTAATATATAACCCTTACTAACTATGACAAACTTAATCAATTTACGTACAATTTTATTACATCATTTACAAAACATTCCTAAGACGATAAGCAAACATTCAAATGGCCTTAGTTGCTATACTCTATCCCTCGCAAGAATTATCCGATAATTATTGTTTATATTACATTCGACGCAATAGATATTCATTCACTCTAGATAGGACTATCTACATTAACTCAAATAAATATTCTATGGGAAATGATCATAACATGGAATTACGTATTTTATATAGTTATAATTTAAATTTACAATCCAGACTAATTCCCTCAAACAGTTAATTCTATTTATATCATTCAATTATAATTATTAATTATGACCGTCTCATCGGACTAATTTACTGCCTGTCGGCATACGTTTTGGTGTAGGCAAACGTAAGTGAACCTTACAAAATTCCTTTTCCCCTAAAAACTTAAATTTTGCTCCCCCAACCCTGGGGGTGTTTAACAAAACAGTTTTTAAAAAAAACCCTGGGCCGTCCCCACCGCGGTAGGGGGTCCACGCCTATGGAAAACGGGGTCCCCTCTTGTCCCTCCGGTTTAGGTGGGCTGGTTCGGTCTGGGGGAGTTTCTTGTAGCCCTGGGGGGGGGTGGAGTCGCTTTTCGATCCTTGAGGTGGATCTCTGGGCCTCCGGATCGGCTGCAAAGTCCGTCGTCCCTCAGGGCAGGTTGGCTGTCGTGAAGCCCCGGGGGGTGGATATCGCCAGGGGTCGGGCCGTAGCTCCAAGTCCTCCGTCTAATCGTCCCGGTTTGCTCTGCAGGGGGGGTTGACAAGTCAGGGAGTTGGACCACAGGTGCTGGGCCCCCTATTGATCAAAATTCCCGAAGTCCCTCCTTTGCCAAACCCCCTTTAAATCCCCTTTTTTTTTTTCCAACTCTCCCAGTGTCCCAATCCCCCCCGCCACTCACGGGCCCCGCCCCAAAAATTTCGGAACCCACCCAATTACCCCGTGTCCTATTAAAGGATCACCCCCCTAGGCCTTTTTTCGCGATGGGCGGACTCCAGAACTTCGCTGAAAAACCCGCCGCCTCACGTTTATCCGGGCCCAAATTTTTTGGGGGTCTCAATTTTAATATTTTGGTCATCCTTTGGGACAGTGCGACCCTGCTTCCTTGACACCATCCCTTGCTTTTCCCCATCCACACCGCCGGGTGCCCTCTCAAATTTTTTCCAACTCCTTTCCTGTACCGCATTTCCTGTTGTAATCTAACCACTGTCTAATTTCCGATAATTCATTTTTAATTTATTTTTAAAATTTTTATTATACTTTGGGGAATTTTAACAAAGTGTAACAATTACGAAACGTCAAAGGTTTACACTCCTCTGGCTAAAAAAATTTCGGTTTTCCACCAACCGAAACCTACCCCCAAAATGTTTTAAGAAGTTTAAATCGACGATGACTGTTTGCCCCGTATCGTTTGCTGTGTACGCATGAAGACAGCGCAGCGCTGACAAGGTACATTCCGGGAGCATCTCGCTTCTGGTTAAAACGCACTAAACCCATTCCTCTTTACATTAAGCTCTTCCCAGTAATCCCTGCTGAGTTTTCAATTTTATTTTTATTGCCTGGATGTGAAGGCAATACGCCATGACTAATAAGACTACGGTGATTCCTCCCAACCATGCCAATACTATATATAATATCAATTTAGTATCGGAAAATAGGTCATACTCATTATGTGCTAAGGCGATGTGTTGTATTCCCTTTTTTTTGTTAGTTACTTCAAATGTGGGCATTGTTAGTGTCCCAATTTGTATCAATTATTTCTGTCAAATTTCTGAAGTCATGACTCATGTCGGTTTCTATAGGGTGTAATTTTAAAGTCTTAATCTTTGTCCACGCTGCTGGTATTAAATGCACTGGTGTTGTCTCTATGTGACCGTTTTTTGAGTCACATGGCATTATCTTCGTAACTAGCCTATCCTGATCTTGAAGTAGTTCACATTCACATGGTATGTTTATCTTCAGTGTTTCCTGCATTAATTTTTGGTAATACTGCATCTCCCTTCTCACATTTCAAGGTTACGTTACTTTGTATATTAGTTATCAAGAATTTATTCGGTAACAGCTTTGTCACTATTGCAATGTATCGGTTTTTCATAACATAAAAAATTGCAATTGTCCTGCAACGTTTGTACAGAATCTGGTTTTAAATTACTTTCATACAATTTTGTTCCACTCGTGACCAGTAATGTTTCCCTCGGAATGAGGCATAAAGGATACGTATTCTTATTACAAGCATCATCATTTTCATTTACAGCTTTTATGATGTTTTCCGATTTTATTACTAATTTTTCGGTCAAATCCAGGTGACATAATTTTGTCTCCATACTACTGGTGTTCTAATTGTTTCTAAAACCTTATAATTTTCCTTACGTGTAATCAATGGTACATTTACTTTTATTAATAGGGTTTCGTTAATTATTTTACAAACCGAAATTGGTAGTTGATAATATAACATAATTTTTGTTTGTGGGATTGCTAAATCTAAATTTTTATCCTTAGCTGCCTCCTTAAGTTCGTTCAGATACTGAATCAGGTTATCTCTAGTGATGAGGTTTTCTGATAACCTATTTAAATGAAATTTTTCCAGAATTTGCCTTATGTTATCTTCATAATAATTCATCAATACATATGCCCATGTCCTTTGGGTAAAAATATAGTTCATTTTTAAAACCTCCCCAAGTATGATATCGTTTCTAATTTATTTAACTCCTCTCCCATAATCTTGAATCTATCCTGAATTTTCTTCGTCATGTTGTGGACGTTTTGTGTGAAATTATTTAAACCTTTTGTCGTCTTTATCAAATCCCTGTATTGTGTAATGTGTATCCACCGAGTCTATTATCTCGTTGGTGTGCTGCGTTATTGATTTCTGATTGTCGTATAACCCTGATACTTGATTTTCTGTGGCCATGTCACAACACCATTTAAAGAAATCTCCGACAAACGTCAGTCCCCTCCTTGTTCGACTGCTGTCCGTTGTCAACATATAATCTGTTCTCTGAGCGCTTATCAATTTTATTATCTCGCCCTCCAGTCCTTTAAGTTCATCTTGTAACCCGCACATATTATCTGACCCCGCCATTGTGTTAAGGCAATGTCCAAACTGTGATAAATTATCCAACCACGGTGCTCTAAGTCCTATCGTCATCGTATGAATTAGAGGGATGGTTGCCTCGTGAAGTCCTCCGGGGGTGGATATCGCCAGGGGTTGGACCGTAGCTCCAAGTCCTCCGTCTAGATCGTCCCGTGTTTGCTCTGCAGGGCGGGTTGACGAAGTCTAGGTAGTTGGACCACTAGGTGCTGGTCCTCCATATTGATCTAATTCCCGAAGCCCTCTCTCTTGCCGAACTCTCCTTAGATTCCCCTTTTCTTTTCCAACTCTCTTCCTAGTGTCCCATTCCCCCTGCCACTCACTGGACACGCCTACAATTTTGGAACCACCCAATTACTCTCCGTGGTCCTATTACGGATCACCCTATAGACCCGTTTTCGCGATGGGCGGTACTCCAGATCTTCTGCTGAATCTCCGACGCCTCAGCGTTCATCGGCCTAATTTTGGTGAGTCTCAATTTTAATATTTTGGTCATCCTGTGTACAGTGCTGACCCTGCTTCCTTGACATCCGATCCCTTGCTTCCCGATCTCACACTCGCCGGATGCCCTACTCAAATTTTACCAACTCCATTTCCTGTACCGCATTTCCTGTTGTAATCTAACCACTGTCTAATTTCCTGATAATATTCATTTTTAATTTTTTATTATTATTATTATTAATACTTCTTAGGGAATTTTATACAAAGTGTAACAATTACGTAAACGTCAAAGGGTTACATGTTTTAATGTATAAATATAACAACCGAAGTAAGGATAGGGTTTATTTACCCAAAGAATTAATAAACATGGTGTTTGAGTATTATCACACGTCAACTTATGGTGGACACCTTGGAATAGCTAACACTTTTATAAAAATAAACCAGTACTTTTATAGGCCTAATCTACATGAAGATATAAAAAAGTTAGTGCAAAAGTGTGAATTGTGTAAAAAATTTTAAAGTACCAATCAATATTTAAAAGGACCTGTAGTATCAAGTTACTCGAAGCAGCCTATGGAAAAGTTATATATGGATATATTTGGACCACTAACTAGAATTAGTAAACAAAAAAAGTACTTGCTTATTGTTGTAGAAGATTTCACAAAATTTAATTGGTTATTTCCTATGAAAGAAGTTAAATCCAGTAAGATTCAAGAATTGTTAAATGATCGAATTTTTAGCTTGTTCTCACTGCCTAAAATAATAGTGTCAGATAACGCCTCTTATTTTCAATCGCAAGACTTACGACAATTTTTCTTTAAAAAAGGAATCATTCATAAAACGACTATACCCTATCAGCCCCAGGGTAACAAAAGTAAAGGTATTTACGCAATTTGAAAGCCACATTAAAAATGTATGCACTTAATAAACAAAATAAATGGGACAAAGAGATCAGTGAATTTAATTTAGCCATAAACAATAACACATGTGAAAGTACTGGATTTAGTGGATTTGAATTAATGTTTAACCATGCCAAAAACGATCCGTTAACCAACAAGTGGAGCTTGAGCGACCTGGTGGAGAGAAATCACAGTGAAGAAGACCGACTAAAAGAGTTTGAGAAAGCAGTGGAAAACCTTCGAAAAATGAGAGATCGCAACCAACACAAGGCGGAAGGACAACAAAGGAATCCACTTCGCATCGGAGAGCAGGTCTACATCAGATCACGGGTGCAGTCCGGCCAAAGCCGAGGATTCCAGGAGAAGTTGCATTGCATCTATGAGGGTCCATACCAGGTGCTAGCCCAGCTGAGTCCAGTGAGCATATTGGTGCAGAGGCTGTCCAATCCCAAAGAAGTGCGATGAGTGCACATAAAAGATGTCAAGATCTAAAGAAGTGAAGAAGATATTCTTGAATGTGGTAAATATGAGTTGGTAATGTATGAAGGGTTATGAAGTTTAATTGATCATGTATGTTTTCAGCCAATAATAATTTTCAGGTCATAAAAAAAATTTTTGTAATTAAATAGGTGTTTAAACAAAGTTACTTGATATTTGAAATTTATTTACATTGTATTTTTTGATTATTAAAGTTGATAACGAATGACTAATTTTGTTTACATGTTATATGTCCGTTTGTAATTAACGATTACTAATGCTCATGGTGTAATTCATTTTCAGAAAAGTGAAATTAGTATATTAATTATGTACTTTCAGCTAAAGAATGTCATGTCAAAGTAAATATTTGATGATTGTAGATTAAGAATGTTAGATTAAGATTGTTGGGTAAAAAATTTTTAGATTAAGACTGTCAAAATTTATTATTTTTAAAGTTTAATGAATTTTTTATGTTCGAATAAATTGCTTGGTGGATAAAAGTAAACAAAGAGTAAACATACTTTGTTTAGGTAAAATATATTGAGTTAGTTAATTATCCATGAATATTATGTATTTGAAATATAATCTGTGTTTGTATTCTTGTTATATTATAAGTGTGTTAAATAGTACAAGAAAGAATTTTGAACTTCTAAAACAAAATGTAAGTTGAAAAATTAATTGTTTATAATTGTAATGTATATCCAATACCAGTTTCCAGCCTGTTCCAATTGTTTGTAAATAACAACAAACCAAACACATCACTGAAAGGAGAAGCAAATGGGATCCGAAATGGAAAAAAAATTTGAATTTTGACTTGTTGGTGAATTGTTTTATTATGAGTGGACTTACGCACCCAATTTTTTTTTCTTCTTTTGTTTCCAAGTACTTATTGACTGCGAGAAACCTGGTTTTTACCAAACGGAACGACACTGAGCACTCATTTTGAAGCACTTCATTGTAATGGAGAAATAAATGAAAGAATTCATTCGATTAGCTCTCCGATCCACTCTACACTGCATCACACGGAACACGCAACAGAGAGTTGTATGTAAACACTGGTTAACAATTGTCACTTTGGTTAACTGTTGTTTATGTGGATCATTTCCTGAGGACTGGAGAAGTGGAGTGAGGAGCCAAAGTCAACGAAACCGGTCTAGTATTGATCGGCTAAGCAGTCAGCTGATGGAGATGGGGGCATGCTATGGACAATGGAGGACAATGGACTATGGACAACTATGCCTGTAAACAATGGACAGTGGTCTTGTGCTCTTGACCCGATTTTCAAGTGACTGTTGAAAATCAATTAAATGTTATAGTAGTTTTTAAAATGGTAGTATAATGAGAGAAAATGTTTTTTGGAGATCTGGAAAAGGAAAGTTTAGGGTAGATTTGGAAAATTCTTGTTAAGGTTAGAAAATCTCAAGTCCTTTTAGAGATCTGATGAAGATAGGGTTTCAACAAAAAAATTGTTTTTCTTTTGCAGAGGGAAAATAATGTAACAATTGTTAATTGTTTCATTATAATTAAATTAGAAAATTGTATTTAGAAAATGTTAACTATTGTAAGAACTGAGAGGTTTAGGAGTTTGGTTTGTTTTCCAAAAGTTTTCGATATAAATTCTCCAAGTTTTGAGAAAAATTCAGAATCTTCCCCTTTCAAATAAAAAAGTAGTTTTCCCATATAAATTATAAAATAACCAGTATTTTCACGTCTGTTAATTTCCTGTCAATTTCATGCGACATGTTTTCTGAAAGCAACATTTTTGGTGAGCCTTATCTGTTCAGTTGTCCTGGTTTAGAGGGTTCTAATTGGTTGATTTAGCTTTTAGAGTTAAGAGGGGTGGAAGGGTTGCGAGCGTTCCGGTAGTTCGACGAAATCTTTCAGTGTGTGACCACGTTCCTCTTTCGAGTTCACGGCGACTTAACCGTTCGGTGTCACTTTTACCGATATGGCAATTTTCTTAATTCGCCTGTGAGTGAGAGGATGTATGCCGGTCGTGCTTTGTTGTGGTCACTGTTGGAATTAAACCTCCAGGACAGCTATGTAAGTACTTTTTACGAGTTTTCTTTAGTTAGGTTTTTTCAGTAGGGTTTTAGTAGATAGGGTAAGATCCACCAAGCATGAGCGGTTAAATTTGTTTCTGGTTTGAAGTCACTCTTCTAGTGACAGTTTTTAGAGTGTTTTGATTTTCTTGGTTTTGCTTTTAAACTTTGTAAGTAAAAAGGAAAAAAGTTTCAAGTCACTAAAAGCTGGTTATTTCTTTTGGTTTCAGATCTCACGGAGGCAATTTTGAAATTTAAAAAAAATTTAAACAATTTTAAGGCAATTTAAGGCTATTTTGAAATTTAAAGCAATAATTTTTAAAACATTTAAAGAATTTAGAGAATTTAGAAAATTTATTAAAATTTTGAATTTTGAAAATTTTGATTTAATAATTTATAGACATTTTTTAAAGAAGTCAAATAAATAAAAAAGGTTCTGGTCTGAAGATATTTAATTTATTATTTTGGAAGAGTTGTTTTAATTTATTTATGTTCCATTGAGTCAATAAAAGAAGAGATTTTTTATTTTCATTTTTATTACTATTATAAGAAGAAACCAGTTTAATTTATTAAAGTTATTTATAAGAAGAAAATTAAAAAAATTTTTATCATTGAAGAAGTTTTCATTTTAATATCTCATTTAAGTTGTTCAACATATCAAAAATAAATAGTAGCTTTAATAAGGCTACTATATATATATATATATATATATATAGTTTGTTTTTTGTAGGGTACTTCATATTAAATAACTAAGGTTTCTGGTCGTAGTGACGAGCTATTAGTGGGTTCCACCGTCACCCACTTCATTAGGATTGCCAGTACCACCGAGGCTGAGAAGCATCTAATTGATATTACCTTCGAAAAACTACTGTCTACCCGTAGTTACGAGATGTGGCCACCTACTTACTTAAACTCGAAGATTCTATTGAGGCTAAAAAGCATCTCACTGATCTTAATGTAATGACAATATGTGTTCGTAGTAACGACCTAGTAGTAGTGGGCCCCTTAGTCACCCACTTTAAAAAACTTGGTGATTTCACCTAGGCTAATTGAATCCCACTTCTCCTAATGTGAAGGCAAGGGATCTACTAATTTGTACGAATTAGTAGTTGACCACTTCATTTAACCCAGCCATTCCACCGAGTAAATTAAACCCCACTTCTCCTAACTGTTACGACTTAGTGGTTGCCCACTTCATTTAACTCAGCCATTCCACGGGGCTAATTGAACCCCACTTCTCCTAATTGCTACGACTTAGTGGTTGCCCTCTTCATTTAATCCAGCCATTCCACCGAGGCCAATTGAACCCCATTTCTCCTAATTGTTACGACAGTAGTTGCCCACTTCATTTAATCCAGCCATTCCACGAGGCTAATTAAACCCACTTCTCCTAATTGTTACGACTTAGTGGTTGCCCTCTTCATTTAATCCAGCCATTCCACTGAGGCTGATTGAACCCCATTTCTCCTAATTGTTACGACTTAGTGGTTGCCCACTTCATTTAATCCAGCCATTCCACCGAGGCTAATTGAACCCCATTTCTCCTAATTGTTACGACTTAATGGTTGCCCAATCCATTTAACTTGGCCATTCCACGAGGCTGATAAGCATATTAATCTCTTATGTTAATGAAATAAGTCTGCCCGTAAGAATGAGCTAGTCATGAGCCTTTTTGGTACACACTTATTAAAACTTGGTGACTCCACATAGGCTGATAATCTAAATGTGAAGACTATGTGACTGCCCACAGTGACGAGCTAGTGGTGGATCTCTTTGTTGCCCCACTTCATAAAACTTGGTGACTCCACATAGGCTGATAATCTAAATGTGAAGACTATGTGACTGCCCACAGTGACGAGCTAGTGGTTGGTCTCTTGGTTGCCCCACTTAATAAAACTTGATGACTCCACATAGGCTGATAATCTAAATGTGAAGACTATGTGACTGCCCACAGTGACGAGCTAGTGGTGGATCTCTTTGTTGCCCCACTTCATAAAACTTGGTGACACCACATAGGCTGATAATATAAATGTGAAGACTATGTGACTGCCCACAGTGACGAGCTAGTGGTGGATCTCTTTGTTGCCCCACTTCATAAAACTTGGTTACTCAACATACGCTGATAATCTAAATGTGAAGACTATGTGACTGCCCACAGTGACGAGCTAGTGGTGAATCTCTTTGCTGTCCCACTTCATAAAACTTGGTGACTCAACATAGGCTAATAATCTAAATGTGAAGACTATATGACTGCCCACAGTGACGAGCTAGTGGTGGATCTCTTTGTTGCCCCAATTCATAAAACTTGGTGACTCAACATAGGCTGATAATCTAAATGTGAAGACTATGTGACTGCCCACAGTGACGAGCTAGTGGTGGATCTCTTGGTTGCCCCACTTCATAAAACTTGGTGACTCAACATAGGCTGATAATCTAAATGTGAAGGCTATGTGACTGCCCACAGTGACGAGCTAGTGGTGGATCTCTTGGTTGCCCCACTTCATAAAACTTGGTGACTCAACATAGGCTGATAATCTAAATGTGAAGACTATGTGACTGCCCACAGTGACGAGCTAGTGGTGGATCTCTTTGTTGCCCCACTTTATAAAACTTGGTGACTCAACATAGGCTGATAATCTAAATGTGAAGACTATGTGACTGCCCACAGTGACGAGCTAGTGGTGGATCTCTTGGTTGCCCCACTTCATAAAACTTGGTGACTCAACATAGGCTGATAATCTAAATGTAAGAATATGTGACTGCCCACAGTGACAAGCTAGTGGTGAGTCTCTTTGTTGCCCCACTTAATAAAATTTTATTACTCCATATAGGCTGAGAATCGAAATGTTAAGGCTATGTGACTGCCCACAGTGACGAGCTAGTGGTGGGTCTCTTTAGGTGTATGGGTAGGCGGGTGGGTCAATACCACTGTATATGTATGGGTACCATTGTATGTATTTCCTATTCATATTAAATATGACCTGCTTATTTAATATGAAAATATACCACGGATGTTATAATTGAAAACTGCTTGAATCCAAATCAAATCAAATCAAATTAAATCCTTTATTAACACATAATATTTGGTACAATTATAAATTGTATTTGTACAAATTTTGTGTCTTGTCAAATTAATTATAACTACTACTAATATAATACTGTATTAATTAATTAATATTTAATAATCTTGTACTACAGACATGTGAGGTAGTTGAATGTATGAAATAATTGTAACTTTGAACACTCAAAATATATATTTAAGCATACATTGAATAATGTTGTCAAATGGATCAAATTGTTAAATATAAATTAAAACAATTTAAAACAATCAAAACTTCGCACTTTCCATATTAAGATAATCCTTTACACTGTAGAAGGCATGTGAAAGAAGAAAGGACTTTACTAAATCTTTAAACTTTGAAATGTTGTTTTCTTTTTTAATTTTTAGTGGCAATTTGTTAAAAAAATGTAATCCCATATAAGCTGGGCCTTTTTCAAATTTTGTTGTCCTATGATTTGGGTAGCATAGTGCCTCCCCATGCCTTGTATTGTATGAATGGAAATTTCCTATTTTGGCCTCAGCGTCAATATTTTTGAATGTTAAAATTAAAACCTCAAATATATAAAGGGAATGAATGGTCATTATTTTATTTTCTATAAACAGGCTTTTGCATGAATGAGAGTCAGTGACGTCGAAAATTATCCTTAAGATCTTTTTGATGATGATTAAGATCTACAAATGATTAAGAAATAATATAACATACAGAAGGGGCGTATTAACGCCAAGTCAGATTTTTTAACAATTCAGACGCATTTACAAGTTAACAGACAGATAAGACAAGTATGCCAGTTATGCTGGGGACTATGTTGAAAAACAACAAAATTTTGTACTGATTTAATAAACCGTTTTTAAGCAATAATAATTTGTCTCATTACTTATTAATGACCCTCGTATATTAGTGATTTTATATTCAAGTTTTCCACGGACGATTGTTCCTTAAGACTAAATACTTTAACGTTTCGTCACGTTAGTACATACAATGGCGACTGAAAAACAATTTGGCGTTTATATTTATATTTGTTTGTATTTATTTATAGTTAATCTTGGATTTATAATGAAGAAGTGTCATTTTATAGAATTATAGGGTTCAACATGTTTACTAATTGCAATTAGACATATAGAGCAGGTGGCATTGCAATATACATTCGCGATAACATCCTAGCTAAAGATAAATATATAAAAATGGTGTCTGCTGATATATAAGTTTTGGAAATTAAATGATTTAACTTTATTTTTAATTTAATTGATATATATTGATTACAAGATTATTCCAATACGAATTCATTAATTAATTAGAGCAAGTAATAGCACTTTTATCTTCTAATGTAATTTTAACTGGCGATATCAATCTGGATATTACAAGTAATAAACCGGAATCACAATATTATCTAACAGTAATGCATAATAACAGTTTTATAAATTTTATTGACAAGCATACTAGAATATCTAACGAATCTGCAACATGTATTGACCATGTTTTTGTCAGGTTTAATCATTCTCAGACTTTTAAGTCTGGCGTTTTCCATTTAAATATTACTGACCATAGTATGATTGGTTTAATTATGAATTTTGAAAGATCACCCCATTGTTATCCTATTTTGCAATAAACTTTTGAAACATTCAATTACGAAAGATTAAAAAAGTACTTACGTGAAGTTAATTGGAATAACGTTCTTTTGTGTGATGACGTAAATGTAGCTTTAGAAATGTTATATAGTATTCTATCTGATGGCATTAAGGGCTGTAAACTGGTTATTAGAATAAGTGCTATAAATAAAAGAAAGCTACGTCCACGAGTCCATGGATAAATGAGTTTTTACTTCGAAAGTTAGAGAAAAGGAATAAATTAGCATAAAACTCAAAAGAAGGCCCGATGATACAAATCTTAAAACTTAGTTAGTTAGTTAGTTTATGTGGGGATATATAGTTGGTCCAGCCAACCCTTGCAACGAAGCCTAAGGCTTTTTGTGCCAATCCCGGTGCCTAATCATCGTAAAGCTGGCAATCCTTGACCAAGTCAAGGAACTTCTTCACTAGATTAGTAATTTCCAACTGTCCCAGAGGTGAGCCTTCAAGAAGTGCTCTTCTTCTGGCACCAAGGGCCTCACACTCCAGGACAATGTGTTCTGCCGACTCTTCGTCCTCCCCACAGAGGCGACTGATGGGATCCTCCGTAAAGAGTCCCACCATTCTTAGATGCCTCCGGAATTTGCCGTGACCGGTGATGAGTCCCACCACAAGCTTAACGTGCGGTTTACTCAACCCAAGAAGTGACTTAGTCAACTTCTGGGAGGGATTCCTGATAAGAACCTTGCCAAGTCTTTGCCCTGGGAACCGCCGCCATTTTTCCAGATGTCTGGCGCTGACTCAGTTTTTGATTGCTGTTTTGGCAGCTGCAATCGAAACGCCGCAGCCCGGCTCAGGACCAATGAAGGGCTTTAGAGCACCCTCCCTAGCCAAGGCTTCGGCCTGCTCGTTGCCTTCTAATCCCCTATGTCCTGGGATCCATTCCAGCAAGACCTGATTTCTTGAACCCAGGATGCTGAGGGACTCCACACATTCCCAGACTAGACCAGACGAGACCTTCCAGGAGTCAAGAGCCCCTAAGGCCGCCTGACTGTCTGAGAGGATGTGGATATGTTTCCCGCAAACCCTTCTATCGACCGCCTGGGCGGCACATTGAAGGATTGCGGCGACTTCAGCTTGGAAAACGGTGCCATACGCTCCCAGGCTCACGCAAGCGTTGGTCCTAGGGTCGCCAGTATAGACCCCAAATCCAGCTTTGTTGCCCATTTTTGACCCGTCTTTGAACCATACAATTCGGTCGTGAGAAGAAACCGGGCTACTAACACCGTCCCAGTACTCCCTCGACCTGAAATCCACAGTATAGGGTCTAGTGAAAAGATACTTAGTCCCAATGAAGTCAGACTTCATTGAGAGTACCTCATCATTTACTAGATTGGCCACTGAGGAGTGACCTATACAGGACCCCCTCCAGTGGCCAGTTAGCTGAAGCCTATTTTAACCGCTACCCGAGCCTCTCCAATAATGAAGAGATCAAGGGGTGGCAGGTTGAGAAGAACCTCCAGTGCAATAGAATGGGTCGACCTAAAGGCCCCTGTCATGCACATGCAGGCAAGCCTTTTTAGGCTAGAAAGCCTACCCCGGACAGTTACCTGATTGACCTTAGGCCACCAGATCAAAGTCCCGTAAGTAATTTGTGGTCTGATGACCGCTGTGTAAAGCCAGTGGCAGACATGGGGTGACAGGCCCCATGTGGAGCCCACGCAGCGCCCAGTGGTCACGAAGGACCACTTAGCTCTGCGGATGACTTTATCAAGATGCAAGTTCCATGTCAGTTTCTGATCAAGGATTACTCCCAGATACTTAACCGACGATGAAACAGGCAGAGACACACCACCAACGGCCAGGTCTCTGAAGGAGCCCTGAACCCTTTTCCTGGTGAAGGAAACTATTACTGTCTTGGAAGGATTTATTGCAAGCCCTTCTCTTACACACCCGGAGTTCACTGCTTCCAGACTGTCATTCATGATATCCGTAACAGTGCCCTGGTACTTGCCACGGACCAGTAGGACGAGATCGTCCGCATAGCCCTGTATGAAAATGCCCTTATCCGTGAGGCTGACTAGGAGATCATCCACCACCAGGTCCCACAGGAGGGGTGATAGAACTCCCCCCTGCGGGCATCCTCAGCTCGCAGAAATCTCCACCACCTCACTTAGAAGGGTTGATTGAATTCTTCTGCCCCGTAACATGTGGTCGACCCACCTGCAAATGGTGGGCTCTACACCACGTTGTCCCAGCGCACGAATAATTGACTGATATGAGGTGTTGTTGAATGCTCCCTCAATATCCATAAAGGCTCCTAGAGCAATTTCTTTGTTCTCCAGGGAATGTTCAAGGTGACTGACCAAACAATGGAGGGAAGACTCACAAGACATCCCCGGGAGATACGCATGTTGATTTCGATGTAAAGGGGAGTCTTTAAGCGCCCCTTCTCGAACGTGAAATTCTACGAGTCTCTCCATGGTCTTCACCAGAAATGAGGAAAGACTAATTGGCCTAAAGGATTTGGCGTTTGTGTAGTCGCCACGATCCCGCTTAGGAATAAAAAGCTACTTTGCTAACCCTCCAGGACTGAGGAATACCCGAAGGCAAGGCTCGCCCTGAAGATTTCGCAAAGTAGAAAGTGGAGGTTCGGTGGGCCCTTCTGCAACAATGCAGGAAAGACGCCATCGCCTCCTGGGGATTTAAATGGGCTGAACTTGTCGATTGCCCATTTAACTTTGGAAACGGTGATTATACGTCTAGCTTTCCTCCAGTCCTCTCGAGTTGCCCTAGGTATAGGGCTAGTCTCTCGAGGGCCAGAGACTTCCAGAGCATCGTCAACGAGATTCCCTTGGAAGTGACACTCCAGAAGGAGCTTGATCATTTCACCAGGTAAAGTTGTCAATTCCCCTGAGCTGGTTCTAAGACTGCCCATGGGGTTGATAGGTTCGCTAGCCAAGATTTTCTGGATTCTGGCTGCCTCTTTGATGGAGTCAATGCCCCTACAAAAGGTTTGCCATGAAGCCTTCTTGGCATCACGAATGGATGAATTGTAGTCGTTAAGAGCTAAACGATACTCTTCGTGACAATTGGCCACCTTAGAGCGATTAAAAAGCATTCTAACGCACCTTTTCTTAGCTTCCAGGGATTTTGACCACCGCCCGATTTTTGATCTAGGCGGTGTAGAACTCAAACAGGGGAAATACTTCCATACCATTGCGTGCCAAGATACATGTCCTAGCATTATTGGTGGAACAAGAGAAAATTATCTTACCTTTTGCATCGGCCAGTCCTGTGATTCTGCCCTTGTGTAACCAAGGTTCTTGAATCAGGGACAGGTCGATGTTGTGTGCAGTCATGGACTGACAGAGGGCTGCCGAGGCAGCCTTACTGTGGTGCAGATTGGCTTGAATCACCCTTGGCATTGTCCCTAGCCAGCCAAGTTGGAGTCAGAATCGGAGAGAGACATGTCCCCCCCCCCCCGACGTTGATTTGGCCCGAGCAATGGAAAACAAGGGCTGGCCAGTGTGGCTGCTCTCTGCTCCCATGCTCGGTTAATCTTAAAACTTACTTTTATAATTTTAATACACATTTAAACAGCCTTATTTCTGATACAAAACAATTATATTATAAAAATCTGTATATGAGGAATGTGGGAGATGTGACAGAACAGTGGAAAATTGTAAATAGTTTGACAGACATAAAAGATAAGCAACCGATAAGCGCGGTAAAAGATAACCGTGACGTCCTTGTGGACGATCCCCTGATAGTTGCAAACCTTTTCAATGAGCATTTCATTGAAGCCCCTCAAGATCTGATAATCGACCTTCCTAACTTTCACCTTGATACCTCGTATTATACTCGCATTGGAAACTCCTTTTTTCTAAACCCTGTTACAACTGAAGAAATAAGTAAAATAATTAAGAAACTAAAAAATAAAAAGTCTACAGGTTCTGATTTATTATCTGTCAAGCTCATTAAAGAAATTTATACTGAAATATCCCATGTATTAGTACATATTGTAAATTTAAGTTTTACGAGAGGCATATATCCTAATAAACTAAAACAAAGTGTTATTGTTCCTATTTTCAAGAAGGGTGACAGGGACCGGGTCCAGCACTATAGACCTATTGCCTTGTTGTCTGTACTGTCTAAGATTATTGAGTCTGCAATGAAAACCAGACTATTGCACTTTCGTAGTAAACATAATTTTTTTTAGCTAAAGACAATTTGGATTTACAAAGGGCAAAAATACTGAAACAGCAATTTATGACTTTATGGAAGGAGTTTACAATAGCATTAATAATAATAACAAGTCTTCAGGTATTTTCATAGATTTTTCAAAGGCTTTTGACCTTGTGCATCACGACATTTTATTTAATAAACTCGAATTGGCAGGTATTAGAGGCATAGCGCTACGTTGGTTTGTGAGTTATTTCTCAAATCGAAGTCAACGAGTCCGAATAGGCAACACCTTGAGTGAATGTAAGGAAACCAACATTGGAGTCCCACAGGGGTCCGTACTTTCCGTCTATTTATTTTTTATCTACATCAATGACTTGCTTAATCATCAATTTAAGGGTAAAAATAGCGCCTTTGCGGATGACGTGTCTCTCCGATATTCCAGAAGTACATGGGACGCAATTTGAGACGATATGAAGATCGACTTAAAAACAATTCGAATGTGGTGCGACAACAATAAAATGATAATAAACGCAACAAAAACTAAATTTATTAATTTTGACCTTAAGGGTTTCTATTTCCAATCTGACCTACAGATACATTCAAATAACTGTTTAGAAATTCCAAATTGTAAAAGTGAAAAAATTGAACAAATTGATAAATTGAAATACCTTGGTGTAGTTCTAGATGAAAAGCTCTCATGGAAGCATCATTGCTCAAAACTGCATACTGAACTTTAGAGAAACATACGAAATTTTTACCATTTAAGAAATTATCTACACACTGACATGCTGCGAGTTTTGTACTTTGGCCTCATCCAATCTAGACTACTGTACGGATTGGAATTTTGGGATGGAACGGACTGTGTCACAATAAATCCAATAAAAGTAACACAAAACCATTATGTACGGCTAATCATCTTTAAAGCAAAGCGTGAACATGCCTTTCCTCTTTATTGTCAGCTGAATATTTTGACAATTCGTCATCTTTTTGTGTTTAAGGTCTTGAAAGTATTTTATATTAGAAGTGGCAACACGGCAGTTAAAAGGCTCTATAGTGGAACTAGAAGTGCTACTTTATGTTTGTTTGTTAGGTCAAAGGTAAATAAATCATTTTTTTTTTAAGTTTCATATACTTAGGGCCTAAATTGTACAACCAATTACCACAACACCTTAAACAATGTGAAAGACTGACTATATTTATATCTAAAATTAAGAAATGGCTTTTTACCAAAAACAAAATTGATTATATGTTTGATATCTTAGTGTAAAATATTATGACTTTCCTTGAGAAATAGTGTACTTGTTTTACCATTGAGGAGGTGATGCCTTTTTTTCTTTTTTGTACAGTTGTTAGATTAAATTAATAATTCAAGCTTCAATATTGTAATTGTGAAGCACCACTTAGCTTAGTTAAACCGTATTTAGCAGCTTACTATTAATTTAGTGAAGATAGTGTATGGACAAGCACATACTGCAGTGACCGTCCTTATCAAGTGGTAATCTATCAGACTGATAAGAACATTGTTCATGTATAACACACCTGCGCTAGCCATCGCCTACTTGAAATGAGGGCTTGAATTTCCTAGCTAATTAATACATTGTAATTATTGTACAAATGTTTGATGGAATATAATATATTATTATTATTGTTTATTGGTTTTTCTTTTTTTACATATAAATTAGAACTCTAACTGACAAAAAATGTATGTACAATAACTTTAAATCAGATCTGAATGGCAGTTAAGTGATTATGGAGGAAAAAACGTTTTGTGACAAATTTAGAATTTAGAGTTATACCATATAATTGTCTTAGGTGGAATTGAATAAACGTTCGTCAGTTTAAACTGATTTCATTACATTTTTACACAAATCTTAAAAATACCAAAACTTTGCTGACAATCAGGTAGTATTACTTAAACCTAAAGTTAAATAAACATTAATATTAGATAACTAATTGAAAATTAAATAATAAAAACGAATCTTAATTTAAATCTTTAAGTGTAAACACATTAACTATCTGACAAATTCATAATGGATTACATTAAATGCTTATTCACTATTAATAAATCGTTTAAACATAAGACAGTTTAGATAAATCATAGGTGGTTTATATAAATCTACAATATAAAAATGAACATTTGTATCGTCGTATGCATTGTTTATAAGTTGAGTTAGTGTAATTAAATATAAAGATAATGAACTATTAGTCTGTAAATAGAATTTAACCAGTTGACTACATCCACTTAACAGTACGTTAACTATGGAAGAGGAAGATAACAGTAAAAGAAGGTAGCTTGATGACGAGTCTATTCTGCTAGACATCAAAATCTGCGATGACAGTATGTCTGCCTGTAGTAAGCAGTTAGTGGTGGACTCTCAGACACCCACTTTATTACACTTCCCGATTCAAACGAACCTGTGAAGCATCTCAATGTTCTCAATTTGAAGACAATGTATCTGCGCGTAGTTATGGGCTAGTGGTGGGTCCCTCGGTTGGCCACTCCAAATATCTAGTCGATTCCCACGGGACTGAGGCATCTCAATCCAAATTTTACAAAGACAGTGTGTCTGCACGTAGTGGTGAGCTAGTGATGGGTCCCTCAGTTGGCCACTCCAAATATCTAGTCGATTCCCACGGGACTGAGGCATCTCAATCCAAATTTTACAAAGACAGTGTGTCTGCGCGTAGTGATGGGCTATTGGTGGGTCCCTCAGTTGGCCACTCCAAATATCTAGTCGATTCCCACGGGACTGAGGCATCTCAATCCAAATTTTACAAAGACAGTGTGTCTGCGCGTAGTGGTGAGCTAGTGATAGGTCCCCCGATTGACCACTCCAATTATCTAGTAGATTCCCACAGGACTAAGAGACACTTCAATGCTCATTATACAAAGACAATGTGTCTGCACGTAGTGGTGAGCTAGTGATGGGTCCCTTGGTTGACTACTCCAATTATCTAGTCGATTTCAACGGGACTAAGAGACACATCAATGCTCATGTTATAAAGACAATGTGTCTGCGCGTAGTGATGAGCTAGTGGTAGGTCCCCCTGTTGACCACTCCAATTATCTAATCGATTCCCACGGGACTAAGATATACCTCAATGCTCATTATACAAAGAAAATGTATCTGCACGTAGTAGTGACCTAGTGATGGGTCCCTCGGTTGACCACTCCAATTATCTAGTCGATTACCACGGGACTAAGAGGCATCTCAATGCTCATTATATAAAGACAACGTGTCTGCGCATATTGGTGAGCTAGTGATGGGTCTCTCGGTTGACCACTCCAATTATCTAGTCGATTCCAACGGGACTAATAGACACCTCAATGCTCATTATATAAAGACAATGTGTCTGCGCGTAGTGATGAGCTAGTGGTGGGTCCCTCGGTTGACCACTCCAATTATCTAGTCGATTCCCACGAAACTAAGAGACACCTCAATGCTCATTATATAAAGACAACGTGTCTGCGCGTAGTGGTTAGCTAGTGATGGGTCTCTTGGTGGCAATAAACTTGCCGTTTCCAATTAGGCTGAGAAGCACACTAATGCTCATTATGTGAAGGAAATCTGTTTGCGCGTAGTGGTGGGTTATTCATTGTCCACTTGATTGAACTTGGTTATTGAACAACCGCTTTTTAAAAGCCACACTATATTTACATATTATTTAAGGTTATGTATTTTATGAATATTAACCTTTATGCTTGGAATAATTCGAACCTGTTGTTTGATAGATTCACATTATTTCTTACTGCTGAGAAAGAAGGAATCTAAGGTGTAGGGACAGAAGCAAATAGTATTGTGCGTAAATTTATGTACATACTTATACATACATTACACTTATGTGTTTTTGTAATTAATTATTTTTGAAAATAACAATTATTATTATTACTTCAGAAATCTGGTATATTTCTGTTCAAATTGTTTAACCTATAAACCTAATAACCTGAACACACAAAAACCTGAAATCCCGAAAGCTGGGAAGTCCAAAGACGTGGAAATATGAAAACCCGGTGGGTTTTCAGGTTATCAGGTTTTCAGGTTTCCTTGTTTTGGGGTTTTCTGGTTATCAGGCTTTAAAATTTTTAAATTTTTATCAGAGATATAACCAGATTTCTGAAAAGTATACACGATCTAATTTTCTTCTGGTCCTACACACTTAATCCCTGCATTCGTAGCAGTAATCAACAATTTTATTCTGTCAACCAATACGTTTGGATCATCCTATTCATCCCAGTTTATGTCATACAATCTCAAACCTACGAGTTCCTCTAAAACATAGTTTTCCTTTATCATTGTACCTACATATCTGCAAACGGTAAATGCTTTTATCCTAATCTACCTCATCTAAGCCTTCGTCATTTTATACTTTTGTACCTTTGACGCCATTAAATTCTTTTATGATTTTGTAAATAAAGATATATTCTGATTCTATCATCATCCAAACTATAAATTATTTTTACATGCACATGTCCTGTATCAATTTCCTCTTCGTACGACTCATTAATCAAATCAAATCCTTTATTAACACATAATATTTGTTACAATTATAAATTTTATTTGTACAAATGTTGTGTCTTGTCAAATTAACTATAACTACTACTAATATAATACTGTGTAAATTAATTAATATTTAATGATCTTGTACTACAGACATGTGAGGTAGTCGAATGTATGAAATAGTAGTAACTTTGAGCACTCAAAATATATGTTTAAGCATACATTGAATAATGTTGCCAAATGGATCAAACTGTTATATATAGATTAAAATAATTTAAAACAATTTAAACTTTGCACTTTCCATATCAAGATAATCCTCTACACTGTAGAAGGCAGGCGAAAGAAGAAAGGACTTTACTAAATCTTATAATTTTGAAATATTGTTAACTTTTTTGAATTTTTAGTGGCAATTTCTTAAACAATTTTAATCCTATATAAGCTGGGCCTTTTTCAAATTTTGGTGTCCTATGATTTGGGTAGCATAGTGTCTCCCCATGACTTGTATTGTATGAATGCAAATTTCCTATTTTGGCCTCAGCGTCAATATTTATGAATGTTAAAATTAAAACCTCAAATATATATAAAGGGAATGAATGGTCATTAATTTATTTTCTATAAACAGGCTTTTGCATGAATGAGAGTCAGTGACGTCGAAAATTATCCTTAAGATCTTTTTTTGACATTTAATCTTATGTGTATTAGAAGAAATAACCTCAATATCCCTCAAAACCCCACCAATAATATATTTTATTTATCTAATAGGAAATCTCTGAGGATTTTTAGAAGAAATTTAATTTAGAACAGTTTTAAGAATTATAACCGGTAAACTAGTTATATCAGCCAAATGATTGAAATCTTGTATTAATAATGAAACATTTATAATTCTACAAGGGCTTTAGAGTTAGAAGAAGGCGCAAAACAAGGGTGAAGAGAACAGTCTGAGATTACTGTCAAAAGGTCCAAAGTACAGCCTAATTCAACGGATGGAACGGGAACTGTAAACGTTCATTGGGAGTCATTGAGAAACCACACAATGAGGGGAGGTTAAACTGTTTGGGATTACTGCCAACAGTTCCCAAGTACAGTCTGAACGTATTATCAATTAGAGGATGGTAATTACGTAGAAGAGTGGCCCTGTCGATTGTTTGGCAGACAGTTTTTTCATAGTAGATACGTAGATAAGGAACAAGAATATTATCGTTTATTAAGCGGAAAAGCCAGAACAATTAAGAAAACGAGAAAAAACGCTCAAAACAGTGAATTTATTGTTTCTTCTATAAATATCTATTATCAGAAAAAGAATTTAGTCAAAAAGTTGATAAGGCCTCTGTTACATATTATTATCAGAGGGTTAAATATACATTTCCACTGTTAAATAGAGTTGTGGAGAAATCACAAGTGGGGGTCATTAGAAACAGTATGGGTTTATTATCAAAATATATCCAAGTACAGTATGAACGAACTTATCAACGGTCGAAATAAAAGTACCTCTATTAGGACTTTGGGATTTGTAAAGAGGCCACACAATGAGGGGAGAGTAAACTGTCTGGGATAACTGAGAACTGTTCCCGAATACAGTCTGAACATATTTATCAATATGAGGATTAAGTGAAATTACAAAGTACTTATGTACTACAAGTTCTATATGATAAAGCTTTTTACAGTGATCCCGTATTCTTAAATAAGCATATGCGAATGTGAGGGGGCTGAAATATATAAATTTTAATTATTTTTTTTTTACTTTATTGCTTAGTGATGTTAATAAATATTACCATAAATAGACTGAGGCATGATTTACGTTCGTAAAACTTGTTAATTAGAATAAAGAATTAATTGTAATTAAAAAATTAGTTTTGCAAATAAGCGTGTAGTTTTAGTTGCGTATTAAATCAAAATAACTATTAATAATGTGTATAGTACATTTTTATTTCTGGTATTTAATTATAAATTATTATTACATTTAAGTGTTTGATTTAGTGCCAACAATGGGGTATTGTTTATAGTTACATTTTTTAATTATTAGATGATAACAAATAGAACATTATTTACGTTCGTAAAACGTGGTAATTGCGATAATGAAATTTATTGTAACTTAAAAATTGGATTTTCAAATAACCGTGTAATTTTAGTGGCGTATTAAATATAAATAACCATTAATAATGTGTATGGTACATTTTTTATTTCTGGTATTTAATTATAAATTATTATAAAACTTGAGTGTTTGATTTAATGCCAATAATGGGATATTGTTTATAGGTACATTTTCTAATTATTAGAAGATAGGAAATAGAACATAAAAGTTGACAAAAGAACAATTGTCTATGAAACAAATATAAAAGCTGCAGTCGTTTTCTAAAATTATTTCCCTTCAGTCACTACCCATCTCATGGTGGTAAGTAGTTTAGGATTACTATAACAGCAAAGTAATGTTATAAAAATTACTTTCATCAAAATTATATTAGATTTAAATATGTTCATTAATCTTTTGGTAATTAAAATTTTTACTTAATCATTGTCAAATTTTCTTTCTCTATTACTAATTTTTAAAGTCTAAATTAACTGATTCAAATTATTTTGTGTTTAGTTTTGATAAACATTTATATATATACTAAAATGTCTTAAATCAAATAAGCAGCTCGATAGATTATGATTTTTTTTCTGCATTCGATTAAATAAGTTAAGTTTAGTATGAATAATTTGTTGCAAAAATCTAAAGAGGTAAATAACTGTAAGAAATTAGTATTTTTAATAATTAAAATGTATGGTATTGTTTTTACTTGTATTATAACTTTGCATTAGCTTTATTGTTTGTTTTTTTATTAGCATTTTCAATAATAAATAAGCCTAGTAAAGGTTTACAATTTTGAATTTAATTTTGAACTGTTTCATTGTATTTTAGGTTTTGAATTAATATTTGGCTTTTTCAGTAATACAAATGAATTGAATTATTGTTTTTATTATAATAAATGTAACATAAATATACGATTCAAAAGTACAATTGAAAACTTTAAAAAATCAGTTTAAAATGTAGGTCTAAAATATTTGACTTGACGGTCCAAAAATATAAAAAAATTTAAAATCTGAACAAAACCATCCAGTTTTAGGATTCACTAGAATATGAGGGCTTTGTATATTCTTTAAGTGTTATTTTATAGACTTAAATTGTGGTATTAACTTTTTTTTTTTTTTACAACTGTATTAACTATCGATTTAAATTAATTCATAAATCTACACAATTGCAGGCCATATACACTCAATTTATAATCTCAACTTGTTATTATAGAAGAGCTATTAATACAATTTCTATTTAGTTTCACTCATAATATGGTTCAATAATCACCCTTAACTGGAGGGTAATTCCACCTCGTCTCACACCTATGATGATTGATACATTTCGTGTGATGTTGCCCAGTAACTTCACCAATATGATATAATATTATATATCCATAACAAGTTAGTCTTTACTCGTTGTATTAGTACTTACTACAACGATACTACAAAGTATGATACATTTTATACAACGGTAACCTGTAACACTTGTTCCACAACTGTATTACTGTATATGTAGATATAGACTACATACATGACATATGGGGGTGAGATAACTTCAGTGCAATGTTTCCATTAAAACTTAAGAAGTATACATTTATGTAAGAACTTAGTTTAACCTACCTTCCAGCTCAAAGGTTTTGTTAAATAGTTGGAATAATATATCTTTCTAGGTAATAATTGATTGATTTTCTTTCATATTTTGATACATTTTAATCCGTAAGCCACTCAATATATAATGTAATTAAAAGGAGATATGGTTTAAAATTAAATATTTATTTCGTAAAGTAGTAACCCTACAAGCAGCCTAACAGTTTTATTAAAACAATAAAATCAACAAGAATGTATAAGAGCAACCTTTTGTGTACTACGAATTACTGTATTTTTGTTCATATTTGACGTATGTAACTTAGTGATGACTGAAATGGAATAATACAAATTTAAAAAAAAAAATTAAAAAAATGAAATTACATAATTGAGCTCTGGAGCTTTTGTTTAGAATTTGTAAAAGAGAGGAAGGGATTCTTTTAAAATGAGGAACCTGATACTACTAGCAATCCTACTGGTCACAGTATTGCACGTCTTGGGAAATGACGAGGAAGAGTGGGAGAATTTTAAGGTAAAGAAGTCGTATTTTTCTTCTTTAACTATGAATTTAAATAACGTAATTTGATCTGTTAATTTTATTCAATAGCCATTTATTACAGTGTACTTTATTTGTTGTCACTTCATTAAATCAAAATTATTATTGTCAACAAATATTGTTGTTATAATTTATAATTATTATTTTTGTCTGTTGTCTTTAGTATATTTTAGTATTTTGTTTAGGGTTAACTGTAAAAAAGGGCCTAGTGGCCTTAAATTCGACCCTTTGTAAATTGTAGGTTTGCAAGTAAATATATTTATTGTTATTATTATTAAGAATTGTGTTTTCAATGTAAATACATAGATATATTTAGTGACTTTTTACAGTATATTAAATTCACCATTTTTACGAGTGATTTATTTTCTTTTTTTCTATTTAAAAAAACTTAACTCGTCAGTTCGCCCATGTGTGCGAACTTTATCCGCGAGTGAATTACCGAACGTTGGCTCAGTAGGGATTCGATCCTTAGACATTGCCTTCCGCAGTCCGAAGCCTTAGCTACTGAACCACCACGCCGGTAATTTCACATTATATTTCAAAACATTTCTCCATAAAATATTTGTATCTGAGGTTCAACATTATTTATAAATATTATATACATTTTAATATACAGCATTTACTAATTTAACTATTTATTTTGTGACATTGGTTACAGCCTAGCGTGCCATTTTATGTAACATAAACGTCTATGTTCTGGCGTAGAATTAGTATTGTGTTTAGTAAAAAATGTTGGTTGTATGTACTGTGAATAGTCACTATAATAAGAATAACAGAGCTTTGATCCTGTTTTAAATAGTGGAATATAATGACCATCATGTTGAATTAGGATTGTTACAGGAAAATAATGTTATTCCTATAAATATACAATTTTTTTAATATCTACTATCACAATCCAGTATTTTTGAAACACAGAAGATATCATATTTAGGCCTGGAAAAAAGACATATGATTTTTAAAATAGCTTTTTAATTAGCAAAATACGTGTTGGTACATATACTGTACAAGCATCACACTACACAAATATTTTACAATATAAGCACAAAATGCACAAATATATTATAATACAAGTACAAAATGCACAAATAATATGGTGACCGATTTCGATGAACCACGCTCACCTTCCTCAGACCAGAGGGATTCACAAAAGAATGGAAAATGGTGTTCAACAACTCAATTTATAGGTCTATGATCACATGACCCCATTGGCTGGAATCGTCAAAATGGCGGCTGCTGTGATATTATTGGTTAACCCCTATTGGCTTCTGATATTTTAGCCACCGACATTTAATGTAATGTATATCAGTTAAAAGATTGTAACAGAAACGAAATTAGATATGATGTAAGTAAAATATGTAAGCCAATGCAGGTCCAAAATAATAAATTGAAACGGTTTTTAGATTATAAAGTTTGTTTCGATGTAAAAAATTTAAATTACAGAACGACGATCTAGTCACAGTTAAAGCGGATAAGAGCAATGCAATTTTAATTCTGAAAAAAAGATTATATAACTAAAACTGAAAATTTTATGAAGGATAATAAATGTCAAGAACTAAAAGGTGATTCTACAAAAATATCAGGATGAAATCAATAAAGTTGTAAAATCTTATACAAAAGTTATTACTAATAATGTTCGTTTTAGAGCTTTTATGAATAATCCTAAGGCACCCACAATGAATGGTATTCCGAAAATTCACAAACCTAATGTGCCTATTAAGCCCCTGGGAAATTTCAAATCTGTGCCTACTTATAATGTATCAAAGATATTGTCCAATATCTTGACTTCTGCTTTGATCCTTGAAAATAAATATACCATTAAGAACAGTATTGATTTTGTCGATAAGGTCAGTCATGTAAAATTGTGTAATAAGACTAGGTTAGCCTCATTTGACATATGTAATCTGTATACTAATATTCCAGTTGATGAAGTGATTAACTTAGTTACAGAAAAACTTGTAGAACAACAATATGAAACAAATTATGTAAATCAAATTGTAAAGTTGCTCAAAACTATCTTGAAACAAAATTACTTCCGTTTCAATAACAAATGTTACTTACGAAACGATAGTTTAGCTAAGTGTAGTCCACTGTCAGCCATTTTATCAGAAGTTTATTTACATCACATCATGAAGACTCAATTTTAGATAAATTATAAAAGGAACAAGATATAATATTTTACACCCGTTATGTCGATTATATTCTGGTTTTGTTTAGAGAAAAATCATATAATGACTTAGATAATATGTTAAATATACTTAATTGTCATCACCAGAAGCTTAGTTTTACCAGTAAATTTTAATCTATGAATAAAATTAATTTTTTGGATATAAAAATGATTCCTGATCATAACAAACGTTCATATAGAATTTTCAGAAAACCTACTCAAAACAATTGTGCAATAAATAACAGTTCTGTCCATCCCCCATCACACAAAACAGCTAGCTTCAGAAGTATGTTTTATAGGGCGTATTCAATACCATTAAGTGTTGCAGATAGAAAACAGGAAATAAATTTAATAAAATCAATAGCTATTAATTGTAAATGGATACAAGGCATCAATGATTGATGCAATTGTAAGTACAATGAGAAAGAAAATAGCAAATAAAATCCGAGACGATAGACGAACAACACTTAAAAAAGAAAAATCTAAAAAAGAGCAAAAAAGTATGTTTCCCTCCATTAAAATGGACGATTTACACAAAGAGTTGGCAATAGATTTAAGAAATTCAATTTATCAGTAGCTTTTAAGGCTTGTAATACTATGTCCAACATTTTACACCCGAATATTGAAAGTGAAGATAAATTCAATAATTCAGGAATATATAGGATTAACTGTAATGATTGTATGTTTTACATAGGTCAGACTGTATATTTTAGCAAAAGATATAAAAACCATGTCTCCGCCTTTAAAAACAAGAAACCTGAAATATCTAATGTGGCTAAACACCTTCTGGATTGAACCCACAGTTTGAATAAAATAGATGAAAATGTAGATATTCTAAAAGTTTGTAAGAAGGGTCGTGTTATGAATGCTTGGGAGGAGTTATTTATTTCAAAAAAATGTTAGGATTATGATAAATTAATGAATGAACAGGTTAAATTTGATTCTGAAATAGTTTTTAATAATGTATTTTTAGCAACTAACAGAACAGAAGTAACAGCCAATAGAGGTTGACCAATAATATCACAGGAGCCGCCATTTTATCGATTCCAGCTAATGGGGTCACGTGATCATAGGCCTATAAATTAAGTTGTTGAACACCATTTTCCATTCTTTTGTGAATCCCTCTGGTGTGAGGAAGGTGAGCGTGGTTCACCAAAATCGATCACCATAATATTTGTGCATTTTGTACTTGTATTGTAATATATTTGTGCATTTTGTGCTTGTATTGTAATAAATTTGTGTTGTGTGACGTTTACTTGTACTGTATGATTTTTAAGTGCCCAATTATGACTCATCTAGACCACAATATAAGTAGCAGTGGGACGGGAAATATCCAAGTGGTCACGGTGGTAAGCGGTGTTGCCACGTGGTAAACACAGCGGATTGTGTTAAGTTTCAGTACATGGCGTAAGAGCGCCCTAATGTCAAATTGGATCATTCAATAAACCACTTTAAATCTCTTTTGTTATTCGAAATTTCACAGATTGTTAAGTTGTTGAATAAAAGTTACACATTTATTTATTTGGTAGATTAGACCAATGTTGTTGTAAAATAAAATAATCAGCATAAATAAACTGAAATATTGTGGAATATATAATTCAACATCTAATTTTCCCTAAACATTTTCCCATTATTTAACAAATGCATGAATTATTTAATAAATAAATTTATGTACCGTATCTGTTTGAAGAAAAAAAACCACAGAAATTATAAAACACCAGAAGA
The DNA here is from genome assembly GCA_035578905.1 of Stictocephala bisonia. Lineage (NCBI taxonomy): Eukaryota > Metazoa > Arthropoda > Insecta > Hemiptera > Membracidae > Stictocephala > Stictocephala bisonia. Next base: position 194,549 of record JAQJVL010000874.1, read on the forward strand.
GGAAAGCATGAGAAAAGCTATTTTTCTGAAGAACTTGCACTTGGTAGAACAACACCACAAAAAGTACTTGGAAGGGAAGGAATTTTCCGATGTAGAAATCACCCCTATGTCCGATTGGGTAACTATGACTTTGGTTATGTGAGATATATTAGACTATCTGCTCTCCCTATCTAACTTACTGCTTTACGATTGGCAAACTCACATTATAGTAGTGAAGATTGTAATTTCCTAACCTCATCGTCCGATCATTCTAAAGGTCATCTAGTCAACAAATATTTAATATGATTAAGTTATCTACTATGTGGCATAGTGAAAGTATTTGATATTGTGTTCAACATACATTCTTGGCTAGTAGGACAACTTTTATCAACATCATCAACATATTGGACGTTTTATAATTATATACATAATATGTATAATTTGAAATAACAGGATACATACAAACGGCTTATATATTAAGTCATAGAATCCTTTTTTTAAGCTATATAAGTGTTTTTGTAACAGTTCTATTCTATTCTTAAAACATTTGTAAGTATTTAAATACCTGTACTTTTTTAACAACACTTGTAAATAGAGTTGTAATAGAAAAGTTAATCTTTTAACTAACTACTTTATAAGGATATTAATTGACGTTTAAAGTTATTAAAAATGTAATAGAAAGAAATGAAATAAACCTTTCAAATGCCTTAATTAAATAATGAAAGTCACTAAAAAATAGTTTCACTAACAACTAATTGAAACATGTCATAAAGTAGATTTACAAATTGTTAGTAGGAGATGTACCTTTAAGGTTGTATTTTGTACCAATTATTACAAATTAGTTATAATGTATTAAAAATTTTTTTATGTTTTAGACCCTAGATGAGATAAAAAAACTAATGGGATGGTCAAATATTTCGAAGTAGCTCAAGTCAATAGTGTGACAAGAAGAACAGAATGTAATACTGAATATGTATTTATTCTTGCTTGAAAAATAAACTGTCTGTAAATAAAATTAGTTATGGACATTATCTCAGCTTTTCCTTTCTTTATTCAAACATATTACATAGTTTTTATTTTAGTCTAACTCACGATAAAACTGTCATAATATGACTTAACTTATTTCGTCATATTGTAGTTCTTCAGATGTCATATTGTTTGTTGTTTGTACAAAAAAATAAATAACTATTACGAAACAATTACATTTGAACAATACCTTTGATTGAGTTTAAAATGAGATAGTTTATGCAATGTTATGGAACTATTACTTTTAATGACATTTTCCATGTTTACTGGAGGTGGACAGAGTAAAATTTGGACATTTGGCTCACAAGATCACGTGGAACTAACCAAAGGGAAACCTAATATGGATAACCAATGAGAGCTCGATTTTGATATGGAGTAATTTGTTTTCTTGGGTTAGATAACTCCCTCCATTAATTTTAGGTAGTGTTATATTTAACAAAAATAAACCAATTATTAAAATTACATAATATATCACATGTATACAATTGTCTTATTAACTAACAATAGTAGTTATTTAACCTGACGTGAATATTAATGAACTGTCTTCACGTGTGATAGAATTGATTATAGATTTACACAATATGTAGAAATGAACCTTTTTTGAAAATCAAGTAACGGCATTTAAATATAAAATACGTTACTTCCTGACAAATTCCGGATCGAAAAACTAAACAGTAGATCGTCTTAAATAGTTCGACCTAAAATTACGACGAAGAGCAAGATGAGAAAGAGACTTGCCAATAAAAGTCTAACTCTTATTAATAGTTTATACAAATCTTAGCAGACTTTTATAAATTTACCTTATGGAAATAAAACTCTGTATAGTATTATCTAAATCATACAAGTAGATGTGATGCAATTGAGTGTAAGGCTAATAAATTATTTGTCTATAAATAGAATTTTACTAGTGAACTAAAACTAGTAGCTAAGCAAACTGTAAAGGTTTTGCCATATCTTATTAGCAATCTATGACGGTATACAAACGCGTTTTAAAATGTTCTATTGACTTCAGTTTGTCTTACTAGTTAAAAAATATTTATTTTCCAGATAAGTGTACCCAGAAAAGTGCACAAAGTAGAGAAATTGTCCATAAATTAGTGGTCTTTCACTAAGTTTAGTTTTTAGTTACGATATTAAGATTGATACATTTTAACAGATTTTTACTTTTATCTGCAAAATTTGGTTTGTTTTATTGGGCGTAAGGTTTTTTGTTAAATTAAAAATACATTTAAGTGGCATTTAATGGACCTTAAATAGCCGTTTTGCTTGACCTACAGTAATTTAAAATCTCGCTGTATTCAAACGAAAAGAAAGAAGGTCGTAGGAACAAAGTCGTAGACCGTATAAAATATATTTATGATTTACCTAACAAATTGATTTACCTTTTTATTGACCTTTAACAGTAAAAAGTACAATAAGGTAAGCAGATTTGTAAAAACCGGCGTTAATAGGAAATATTTTTTATTTAAAACTTTTTTTTTTTTTGTAACGTTAGGCCAGCTAGTTTTTTTCTTTTTATAACAAATAAACATGAAGAATTGTTTGTAAGGTTTTTACAGTACATTAGCTAAGAAAACTGGTGAGGTGTTGCCATATCTTTTTAGCAAATTATGACTGCATACAAACGAGTTTTGAAATGTCCTGATTGATATAAGTTTGTTGTTCAAGATGACGAAATTTAATTGTAGAGAAAAATTCTAAGTTTACTTTTAGAGGAAGCAAAGTAGAGAAATTGTGCATAAAAACAAGTGGTTTTTCACTAAGTTTACCCTTTCCTTACAATATGAAGATTGCAATATTTCTGCAAATTTTTACTTTTTTCTGGAAATTCAGGTTTGTTTTATTAGGCATAAGATTTTTTTGTTGAAAAATAGTTCCTAAAAGTTAATATATTGAATCTTCCTTATCCATGTCATGATTCATGTAAATTGCAATACAGTATGGCCTATATCCAATATAATTAACAAGTTTATAACCAAGAAAGAGAACATATTATTTGAAAATTAATTATTTTTGTCCTCAATAGGGCCTTTTTTATGATCATCAGCTAATTGTTGATACAATTTATACTTTATTTATTTATTGACTACTTTCGTACAATAATTTAAGGATAGTAATTAAAGTGAATAATTACATCCATATCAATGTTCAGGCTATGTACTGCATTTAAGGTAATAAAAGAAAATGATATATCCTGAATTCTTTAGCTGGTTATAAGAGTAGAGAGGTGGTTTCATGCTACCACTTTCTCTAAATTAATTTTAACGTAATATTTTTAACTAGAAAGCCTTAATAATTGTTTTAATTTCAATATATAAATTTACTACAGTACTAATTAATTGCTTTTTCCTATTATTTAAATGCTTTAGTAAATAATTCTGGTGTACAGTAAAAGAAAAAAATAAATAAAAAAATGAATAAATAAAATAAAACACAAATCCAGAAGGTACATAACTTGTAATGTTTTAAACATTTTATATGTTAACAAATTGGCAAAGAAATGTGTTTTATGGCTAGGACAATAATTTCATTATTTTATTTATAAAATATAATAATTCTTAATAATTAATATTTTATTATTAAGCTTTGTAGTTAAGCTTACAAATTAATTTAAACATTTTGAAGATTTGTAAATATATAATAAATACAACATTTTTAGAAGATAGTTTACTTTAGTCTTCTAAAATAAACTATCTTCTGTTAAAAAGTGAATATAAAGCCAAAAAATAAGTAATGATGTTTATTTAGGAAAAAAACAGATCAGATATATCGCGATAATTTTGTGGACAAATGTTCAGCTTTCCATTCCTCAATTATCTTGTAAATTACACCGGCAGATTTTATGTGACCGTTCTAAAGTGGGATATTCTGTATAATGGGTAGGTGCGGGTCATTCCAGATATTATTAAATTCTTTAAGTAGTGCCTACTGACGTCAAATCTCTGGAGAAGCTATATTGCACAGCACTGGGTGCTAACAAAGTGGAGTCAACATCACAGTGCCACTAATGCCTCTCATGACCCTATTAAGTTGGACATCGACCATTATAGTATGCATGGGCAGATGCATACTAGAATACAAGAGGCAGAAGCTTTATTATAAATGGATAGCACAGATTCCGAGTTAGTGAAGGTCTACCATGTGGGGTTTCATAAAGTCACTAATAACAAAGTAATTAAATATTGTTATGTTAATTAACTTTAATGTTTGGTTTAGTTCCAATTAAGGAATAATTTTTATTAATCTCTAGCCGGTACATTTACAGATCATAATGAGACAGTAAAATTAACATAAAGTTTATAAAAGAACTATTATATTTAAAATACATATAAAAGTAGTAGTCGTTACTTTGAAATTATTTCCCTTCAGTCACTACCAAACTTTCGTACGTAAGTTATTTAGGACTAGTATTACAATAAAGTAATTTTAAAAACTTAATTTACATGTAGTGTATTTCAAATCAAAACTTTGTCATTTATCATTTAGTATTATACATTTATGTTTTAATAGTGTTAAAATATGTCTCTGTTATTACATTTTCCATCTGAACTAAATCGTTAAATATTGTTAACTAGTTTTTATTTACTAAAAAGTCTAAAACTGAATAGGGATCTAAATTGACCATAAATGTTTTTAGCAGTCATTTAAATTGCTTAGCTTTATTTTCTATCTTAAGTGTTTTTTCGAAAATCTAAATATGTAATAACCCAAATAAGAACTATGTTTTTTAAATAATTCCAATCGGTGGTGATGTGTTACTATTAAACTATTTAAGTTTATGCTGTAACTCTACATTAGTTATACTCATTTTGTTTGTTTTATTTTGGTAATACACTGTATAATAATTTATTATTGTTCCGTTGTAACGTTTTTAATAGGGAATACGGTTTAAAAATGAAGCTGATTTATTTCGTAAGTTAGTGACAGAAGCGTAACAGTTTTATAAGTGCAAACTCTTCTGTTCTACTACATCCTTTGTATCTGTTCATACTTAAGGTATACCTTGGAGAATACTTGTATCATAAAAAAAACCATGACAATAATAATTCATTTTTGGAAAATTACTAAATTGAGTCCTGAATGTTTTTATTTAGGTTTTTTTGCAAGAGTAGAAGTGATTCTCTAAGGATGAGGAGCCTGTTATTATTAGCAATCTTGCTAGTCGGAGTAGTGCTCGTTTTAGGAAATGACGACGAAGAGTGGGAGAAGTTTAAGGTAAAGGAAGTTTTATTTTCCTACTCTAACTATGAATTAAAATAATGCAATATTTTCTTTTCTCTCCAAAGTCCAAAGCTTTAGCCACTGAGCCATCTCGCCAATAGTTTTACATTATATTTTACATCATTTCACATTAAAATATTTTTATCTTTTTTAAACATTTTAAGGGGAGTCAGATCACGAAATTTTTATTTTTTTATTCAAAGCAGTTCTCTACTTCAGTGGGTATCTGAGAATCATATTTTTGTGAACATGGACAAAAATAGCCTCATTGAGTTTAAATTAACTAATTCTAAATCACATTTTTACAATTACTCCAGTATTCTTATTGGTGATACAGAGATTTCATCTAGTGTTTATACTATATTTTTGGGCCTGGTGATTGATTCAAATCTGACATTTAAAAAAGATATAGACAGAGTTTGCAGCAAACTACATAGTGGAATTTTCTTACTTCGGAGACTTTTAATGTTTTCAAATAGAGACATCTTGATTACAGCGTACTACGGATGTGTCTACCCACACTTAGTCTATGGACTCCCAATATGGGGCGCTGAGTGCTCAAGGATGAAGTGCATTTTTGCATTGCAAAAAAAACCTCTGAGAGTTATACTTGAATTGCCCCGAAATAAATCTTGTAGAGGACTTTTCCGTCGCAACAAATTACTTACTTTCTCTTCACTATATATCTTGGAAACCCTTATGTTTACTAAGAAAAATATTCACCTTTTCCATCTAAAATCACATGCTCTTAGAAATTTACATAACTTAGATATTCCCCGTCACAATAGTACTTTTTATAAAAAACACTCCACTTACAACTGTGTTAAGTTGTATAATAAGTTACCTGGGTTCTTGAAGGATGAAGCTTGTGTGCATGTTTTTAGAAAGATATTGAAATTTGTTTTATTAGAAAAAGAATACTATTCAGTTTCTGACTATTTACAAGATACAATAATAGATAGTAAGCATAAGTTACATAGTTATAATTTATGAATTGTAAATAGTTTATATTAAAGAAATGTTGTGCAATAGGTTAAGGAAGACGTTTGTCCATGACAATCTTGTTTTTATGACAATAAACTTTATTTGATTTGATTTGATTTACAAAATTATGTTTTTATTGAACTTTAATTTCCAATTCTTCCTCTTTCCAATGATATATATAACATTATATGTATAAATATATACTGTACAACATGTAAAAAAATAAGTTATGTAGACGTTCACGAATGGATTTTGCATTTTTAATTTTTTTTATTTAAAAAAATCCAAAATGGATTTTGGATTTTTTTTGTGATTAATTATTATTTGGTAATTAATTATGCTTGTAATTAAACAGTGGTATAATTACAAGCATAATTATACTACTGTAATTGAAAATTAATATTGAATAAGTAGTAAGTTTAAATAGCTTATTCATTTTACTTTTAGTTATTGTTGATTTTCCGAAAGTTGATCTTTGTACGTTTTGATGTCGTATATCTCAGTAACCGTAGGAGATAACTTCACCAAATTTTCAGGATAGGTTCATAATAATATAATGTAGTTCCCTGCTTGAGGGTTTAAAAATTTGTTATTTATATCTCAAGAAAAAAAAAAATTTAAAGTAATTTGAGGGTAAAAAAAGGTATATTTGAAAAACCATTAAAATTTTTGTTTTTGTTTTTATACTAAAATCTTCTGCAGGTAACTCGATAGTGAGCCCTTCTTTTGTTAAAAAAAAAAAAAAAAAAAAAAAACTGTAAAGCTCTATGTCTAATATTTTTTGTTTAACATGACATAAACTTAGCATTACGGTCTTATGGCGTTCACTCTCCCCTTAAATTATTTAAAAATATTCTATAAATTTCAAATATACAGTAGATGTTAATTTAAGTATTTATTTTGTGAAGTTGATTACAACTTAACAAGCTATTTTAAGTAACGTATTTGTCTTTGTTCTGGCGTATAGTTAGTATTGTGTTCAGTACAAAACTGTTGGTTATATGTAATGTGAATAGTCATTATACTAAGAAGAACTGAGCTTTGTTTCTGTTTTAATTAGTGAAAACTAACAACCATCATATTAAATTAGGAAATTTTTTTAGAAAAATAATGTTAAACCAATAAATATTTTTTATGAAAAATATATAATTCTCAATCCAATAATTGAGAAACAATGTAAGATATAATTTTTGAGTCTAGAGAAAAACATATGATTTTTAATCCCCAATTGTGTTTCATCTAGACCGGAAACTAATTAGCAGTGGAACAGGAAATATTCAAGGGGTCATGGTGGTAAGTGGTGTTCTACGTGGTAAACTCCGCGTTTATGTTAAGTTTTAGCATTTGTTGTAAGAGTACACCAAAGTCAAATTAGATTATTTGATAAACCACTCTAAATCTCTTTTGTTTTTTGAAATTTTAAAGATTTTTAAGGTGTGTGATAAACGTTACACATTTCTTTGATCAGTAGGGCAGACCAATGTTGCTGTAAAATTAAAACAATCAGCTTAGATAAACTAAAATAATGTGGAATATATAATTCAACATCTATTTTCCCTAAAAAGTTTCCTATTATTTAAAAATTACATGGATCATTTAATTTATCAATGTATGTACTTTATCTGTTTGAAGAAATAATACAACAGAAATTATAAAACACCAGAAGAGAAAAGCATGAGAAAAGCTATTTTTCTGAAGAATTTGCAGATAGTAGATAAACACCACAAAAAGTTCTTGGAAGGGAAGGAATTTTCCGATGTAGCAATCAACCCTATGGCCGATTGGGTAACTATGACTTTGGTTGAGTGAGATATCTTAGTATAAACCATATGCTCTCCCTATCTAACTTACTGCTTTACGATTGGCAAACTCACATTATAGTAAAAAAGATTGTACTTTCCCAACCTCATAATCCGATTATTCTAAAGGTCATCTAATAAACAAATATTTAACATTATTAAATTATTTACTATTTGGCATAGTGAAGATATTTTATATTGTGCTCGAAACATAACATTCTTGGCTGGTAGGACAACTTTATCAACATCATAGACATATTTGAGGTTTTACAATGATATACATAATCTGCATAAACTGTAATAACGGGACGCATACAAACGGCTTGGATATTAAGTCTTAGATTCCTTTTGTTAGAGTAGTGTTCGCGTAATTATTCTACTCTATTCCTAAAACATTTTTAAGTTAATTAAATGCATGTACTTTATTTTTTAACACTTTTAAATAGAAAAATTAATCCTATAACTAACTACTTTATAAGGAAATTAATTGAAATTTATAGGTATTAAGAAAGCTGTGTTTGAAATGATAAAACAACATAGAAAGAATTTGAAATAAACATTTGAAATGATATAATTAAATAATTAAATCACTATAAAATAATTTCACTAACAATTAATTGGAACATGTTGTAAAGTAGTTTTACAAATTGTTTGTAGGAGAAGTACCTTCAAGGTTGTATTTTATACCAATTATTTCAAATTACTTATAATGTATTAACAACTTTTTTATGTTTTAGACCCTAGATGAGATAAAAAACTTATGGGATGGTCAGTTATCACGGAGTAGCTCAGGTCAATAAAGTTTGACAAGAAGAACAGAACGTAATACTAATATGTATTTATTCTTTCTTGAAAAATAAACTGTCTATAAAGAAAATTAGTTATGTAGATTAGCTCTTCCTTCATTTATTGAAACATATTTCATTGATATTTTTTAGTTTGACTCACGATAAAGCTGTCACAATATGACTCGACTTATTTTACTAGTGAACTAAATCTAGTAGCTAAGCAAACTGTTCAGGTTTTTCCATATCTTATTAGCAATCTATGACGGTATAAAATCGGGTTTTAAATTATTCTGATTGACCTCAGTTTTTCCTACAAGATAATACATATTTATTGTCCAGAGAAATCTACAAGTGTTCCCAAAAATGTGCACAAAGTAAAGAAATTATCCATAAATTAGTGGTTTATCACTAAGCTTAGTTTTTAGTATAATATGAAGATTACTATATATTTTAACAGATTTTTACTTTTGTCTGCAAAATTCGAATTGTTTTATTGGGCGTTAGGGGTTTTTTAAATTATAAATACATTTAAGTCGCATTTAATGGACGTAAAATAGCCGTTTTGTTTGACTTACATAAATTTAAAATCTCGCTGTATTCAAACGAAATGAAAGAAGGTCGTAGGTACAAATTTGTAGGTTGTAAAAAATATCTTTTTGATTTACCCCATAAATTGAGTGTAACAGTACAAAATACAATAAGCTAAGTAGATTTGTAAAAGCCGGCTTTAATCGAAAATATTTGTTGGTAGAAACTTTTTTTGTAACGTTAGGGCAGCTATTTCTTTCTTTATATAAAAAATAAACATGAATATATGTTTGTAAGTTCGTTAAAATATTATTTTGAACAAAATCGTATACCAAAAGGGTGAAGAAATTGAATAAAATTCATTTTTTCCACAATTGAATCACTGTTTCATGCTGTGTTTGTAGATCTGGCCGCCGAGATCGACAATGTCATAATGATGGGCGATATTAATATTGATTTAATGACAAACGCAAGTCCGGAATCGAAGTGTTTAAATAGCATAATGCGAAAAACAGACACAATACAGCTAGTAAAAGAGCCTACCAGAGTCACTGCCAACACTCCCACGCTCATCGACCACATAATTGTGGAAAAGTCAATGAAGTTAGTAAAATGTCATGTTATTGATATTCAGGAATAACAGATCCTATCATATCATAGAAGGATGGCTATAACGGACCATAAGCTCGTATATAGTATTACTGAATGCGTGAATAACAAAAAAACGCCGAAATTCATATCCTATCGAGATTTTTCAAAGTTGGACATTAAAGCTGTGGTTGAGCAGATTGCGGCAGTTGACTGAGGAAGTGTGCTAATCTTTTCCGTTGTTCTCTTTATGTAAGGTAGATATGCCTTTATTGAGGTATCCTTATCTTGGCTTGCATCTATTCCATCTTCTTAATCTTTCCTATTTAGCTCTTTTACAATAGTATTCTTGATTTCTATAACTGAATAATCATTCTTTTTTAATGTTAATTGTAATGTTAGCCTTTATTTCTTCCAACTATTTGGGTAGGAAATGTGAATGGCTCGATTAGCTAAAGTATTTAAGACTGCATTCTTCTGTGTAGGACAATGATGGAAAGCAGCATTTAAATATCTATTGGTATGTTTAGGTTTCCGGTATACATAGTTTGTTATTCTTCTTTCTCTTCTTCTCATAGCTAAAACGTAAATATTGTTAAAAACACAATTAACAAATTCCACATCACAGTATGGCCGAAACGTCTGGTTATCTTGTAAATATTATAGATAGTACCTTGACGTGGTTATATCAAATATAAATTAAAACTAAACAATTCTGAAAACAAATAAGGTATTAAACTCTGATGTGATAGTTAGGGGTTAACAGCATAGATTATAATCTGATGAAGCTCTACCATCTCAAAAAGGGGTAAGTATGGGTACAATACAAGGGGCAGATGCATGTTTATCAATGGATAGCATAGTCTACGAGCTGGTGAAGGTCTACCATATGAGGTCGGGGTCAAGCTGATTAACAAACTTCCTCACGATGGTAATAATTTGTAAAGCGAAACTACAAATTTAATAAGAAGTTTAAGAAAAACTTAAGCAGGCTTCTACCAGACGGAAGTTTTTACTGTGTTACCGAATTCCTAAACTGCGATTTGCAAATGAGAGACAGGCTGAAAAATATGGATCATAACTTTTTTGTTTTACTGTTGATTATTACATTATTACATTGATAATTATTATTATAAATAGACTGATGCATGCTTTAAATTTGTAATAAGTAAAAAATAAAATAAAAAAGTGTTTAAATTATTAATTTGAAGATTAGTCTTTCAATAAAACTGGTATTAAATAAAATTTTCAATAACGAAGTAACATGACATTTATGACATAGTTATGACCTCATTGTTTGATTTAATGTCAAGAAAGGAATAATTTTTATGTATTTCTAGCCGGTACTTGTGAAGTTAATTAATAGATAGTACAATGAACATAATAATTATTTTAAAAGAACATTTATCCAAGAAACTAATTTAAAAAAAAAACAGTCGTTATTTTAAAATTATTCCCCTTCAGTCACTAGCCAGCTTTTGTCCATAAGTATTTTAGGACTGCTATAACGGTAATATAAATTTATGAAAAAATTCAGTTTGTATCAATTAAACACAAAATATTTCTATCAATTTGTAGTGTAATAAATTTGTACATGTATAGTGTCAAAATATCTTTCTATTGCTAAATTTTACATCTTTAAGTGTATTGTTTTCTACAGCCAGATAAATGTCTTACTTACGTTTCCTTTTAATATATCGTGGAAAATATTACCTTACCATTTATTAGCATGCTGTGTGTGATAACTTTAGTGTCCTACACCCAGTAAAGATACTGAATGTAGAACTATGTAAGAACATAATTGAACATTTTCTGTTCCACTAAGGTTCTTAAGTACCGTGCTGTAATATAAAAAATAGCATTGGCTATAATCGTTTGATTTTATCCAGATTTTATAAAATTTTATTTGTAAATTACAATACATGTAAATAGAAAAAAAACTGTTTGAATTAAATATTTATTTCATAAACTACTGAACTACTACCAGCTTAACAGTCGTTTGAATGCAATTAAATCACAGGATTCTTGTTGACATTCCAATGGATTGATTACCAATAACAAATATAATTTATATTTTAAAAATAACTTTGCTGAAATCCATGTTTTTTGTTTAGGATCATTAAAAGAAAGAAAGTGATTCTATAAGGATGAGGAACCTGTTACTTGTAGCAATCTTTCTGGTCGGAGTTGTATTCGTCTTAGGAGATGACGAGGAAGAGTGGAAGAATTTTAAGGTAAACAAAGTTATCTTGGAAACAATTTGTTTTTAATTAGCCGGAGTCATACTTTATTTAATGAATGTACCAACTGAACATGACCACGTTTGCTGGCTTTTGAATATAGTTCTGATACGCATTGTTTAATTCAACTTGACGTGCCAATTCCTTTGGTCCAAAATACAGCACATTAGAACAAATTATAAATAATTTGATATGAACAATCTATAAACAGCAGTAAACAAACACAAAAGACATGAAATTAATAAGAAATATATTTATTCACACTCAATATCACAATACCAAACAAGTAGTTAGACATATGTGTTGAAATAATTTAAACGTAACAACGTTTCTAGGGTTATATTTGACTTACATCTTCCCACCTTTAGACGTAGCAACGTTTCTAGGGTTATATTTGACTGACATCTTCCCACCTTTAGACGTAGCATTTCCAAACTCTTCCAGCTATTTAAGTTTCAACTGTGATGTTGTAAGGGCTAAACTGAAGAGTTAACATTGGCAACGTCGAACGACAGTTGGAGAAGCCCTCGTCTAGTCATTATATTCAGAGACTGGATAAAAAAACTGATGAAGGTACACATTAAATTGTATGGTAGAATCCAAACGTGTTTTTAATTTCAATTGGAAGTGCTTTTTTATTGATTACAAACGTCAAAACATCCAATCAGATATGGTTAACATCTATAACTACTAATTAATAGAGCAACTATTAAAGTGTCAAATTGGTATTGTCATAGGACTTGCTTTGACAACTTTTAGATCCTCTAGGTCGGTGCCCTGTTGAAATTATAAAGTTAGGCATATGTGTCAACAAAATACGCTTAGAATGTCCTTTAAGTTTTATATCTGTTGACTGACAAATTTAAATTTTATATCTGTTGAGTAGAGCTATATATATTTTTTCGATGTAAATACCATAATCACCATTCTCAAAACGTGATGTTGATTTCAAAGTATGGCTATTTTTATTACGTTTAAAACTACTTACACATGGTGTAAATAATTTTAAATATAGAGTATATGCAAATTTATTATTTATTTTGTAGGGATACGTAAACAACAGTTTGCCTTGTGTGCAACATGATTCATATGTTGCGTTGCAGGATAAATAATGTTTTGGGTTTAAAATGTTGGGTTCATGTACTGTAAGAGTAGTTATTATACTAAGAATAATTTAGCGTTGTTCCTTTTTTGTAATACTGGAATCTAAATCATCATAATAAAGTAAATCATTTTTACTGGAAAACATGGTTTTACCTAAATCTATCATATTCAACAATAGAACAACTTTAACGGAAATGTAATATTTGTGTCTAAAAAAAAAAAAAAAAAAAACACAAATAAATATATGTCACCGAATTGTGAGTCATATAGACAGGAAAAAAATTTTTTTTCCGGACCCGAAATAGCTAAGCGGTCATCGTGCTAACCGGTGTGGTAGAGACATCGGATCGTCTACAGTTTCAGCATTTGCTGAAAGGGTGTTTTGAAGTAAAACTGATTCATTCAATTAATACACAGTAATATTGTTAGTTAATATACTCTATAGGCCAGGAAATAGTTCACAAGGATCAATAATATCTTACCCTTCAGTACAGATTTCCGTTACAGTACTATTCGTTTTTAGTATAAAATATTGTGCTTCCATTTTGAAATAAAATTTATATAACCTATAAATTACATTAGGGTATACCAATATTGAGTTGTTTTATAATCAAAGGCTTCACCACTCCTATATGTGCTATTCTAGTGTGTAGTTAAAGTAGCATAGCACATTTTGAACATTTAGCTAAAATACATTGTGTTCAAGATTGTATTGAATAAAATAATTCATTATTTAAATATATATAAACTAATATAAATATATTGTGGTAAATAGTAGTGTCATTAAATTAAGAACAAATTTAAATAGTTTACGTGTAAAGATAAAATATTAATTTGATCATTCAGTCAGTTTATGTAAAAAGAATATGAGATGAAATAAAAAAAGATTTCTTGTTACCATCATGGTTTAAAAATATTTAAATATTTAAAACATGTATTATATTTGTTTCAAGAAAATGCACAAAAAAAATTTAAATTGGTAGAAGAAGAAAATTTTAGAAAACGTCTTTTCCTGGAAAACTTGCACTTTGTACAAGAACACAATGACCAGTACAAGGCAGGACATCGACTTTTCCCAGTGGATATCACGAAACATTCCGACTTGGTAACTATGACCTTTTTAATCTAAGTTTTGTTGGATTAAAAAAAATCTTACTATCTGCTATTCATATTTAGGTCACTAAATGGTAGGCCAACTTACATAATGTATTGAGGATAATACTCTCCTTAGTTCTTTATCTAATTATTTTAATAGCGTCTAGTTAAAAAATTTTTTTAAATATTAACGTTTAACTACTTATTGAAATACTTAATAAGATTGGTATTTGTTTTTTTAATGTAACATACCATTCTTGGCTGGTAAATCAACTTAACAATATCATCAGCATCGTTGAGATAGTAATATTGATTGATAGTTGTAAATCATAAAAACCAAAGACACTAAAATGGCTCAGGAGTGTGCCATGAATGGTTTTTGTTAAAATTAAGAGGATTGGTAAATATTTTATGTTGTTTATTTATTTTTTTCTCATCCTGTACAGTGTTTTAATTGAAACTGTTATGTGTCTTGATTGTTCAATATTGTAAAATAAAAGCTTGTCTTGTTCAAAATATATTTGTTGATTAAATAAATGACTATACATAATGTTTATTAGTAATGAAAATAATTGTAAAAGAAAAACATTTTAAACAAATAACTGAAAACGCAAACGTATAAAAAGGTTTTTAATTTGGCGAATATGTTTTAAAAGAAATAAAAGGATCCCTCCAATGAAATATATATTTAGATTAATTGTAAAAAAACAGGTTTTCTAACACGTAAGGAGAAAACTAACGTAAAGCTATATTACAAGTTTTGTGTACGTATATTGACTTTAAGGTAGTTTTTTTACCAATTTTTCTAATACAAGGAACTAACATCTTTGTTCTTATGTTTTAGACCCACGTGGAACTTGCTAAATTGACTGATACGTTTCCATAATGAGTGAATATCTACAGTTTAGTCAATAAAGTCTGATGGGAAGAACCTAATTTATTTCTGAAGATGTATAGCTGATTGTTTGAACAACTGAACTATGCATAAATAAAACTATTTATCGATATTATTCTAGTTCGTCTTGCATTTCCTTACCCATATTAATTTTTTGTTCGAAAGTTATTTTTTAGCACTAAATTGTTCATGTTTGGTAGATAATGTTTGGTGATTTCTTTTTTTTGTACTGTTTAAAAACAATTTGGAGCATTCGTAATGTCAAAATACTATCTACCTAACATATTCATTGGTTTTTATTTTTTTTTTTTTTTTTTACATATAAATTAGAACTATGACTGCCAAAAAATGTATGTGCAATAACTTTAAATCAGCTCTGAATGGGCAGTTAAGTGATGATGGTGGAAAAAACGTTTAGTGATAATTTTGGAACTTAGAGTTACATCATATAATTGTCTTAGGTGGAATTGAATAAAAGTTCGTCTGATTCAACTGAATTCATAACATTTTACACCAATCTTAAAAATATCAAAACTTTGCTGTCAATCAGGTAGTAGAACTTAAACCTAAAGTTAAATAAACCTTAATATTATACAACTAATCTAAAATTAAGTACTAAAAATAAATTTTAATTTAAATCTTTAAGTGTAAACGCATTAGCTAACTGACAAATCCATAATGTATTACATTAAATGCTTCTCCGCTTTTAATAAACCGTTTAAACATAAGACAGTTTAGATAAATCATATATGGTTTATATAAATCTACAATATGAAAATAAACATTTGTATCGTCGTATGCATTGTTTATAAGTTGAGTTAGTGTAATTAAATATAAAGATAATGAACAATTAGTCTGTAAATGGTTTTTAACCAGTTGACTATATCTACTTAACAGTACGTTAACTATGCAAGAGGAAGATAACAGTAAAATAAGGTAGCTTTATGACGAGACTCTTCTGCTAGACATCAAAACCTGCAATGACAATACGTCTCCCTGTAGTAAGCAGTTAGTGGTGGACTCTCAGACGCCCACTTTATTACACTTCCCGATTCAAACGAAGATGTGAAGCAACTCAATGCTCATTATATAAAGACAATGTGTCTGCACGTAGTGGTGAGCTAGTGATGGGTCCCCCGGTTGACCACTCCAATTATCTAGTCGATTCCCACGGGACTAAGAGACACCTCAATGCTCATTAGACAAAAACAATGTGTCTGCACGTAGTGGTGAGCTAGTGATGGGTCCCTCGGTTGACCACTCCAATTATCTAGTCGATTCCAACGGGACTAAGAGACACCTCAATGCTCATTTTATAAAGACAATGTGTCTGCGCGTAGTGATGAGCTAGTAGTAGGTCCCCCTGTTGACCACTCCAATTATCTAGTCGATTCTCACGGTACTAAGATACACCTCAATGCTCATTATATAAAGACAATGTGTCTGCACGTAGTGGTGAGCTAGTGATGGGTCCCCCGGTTGACTACTCCAATTATCTAGTCGATTCCAACAGGACTAAGAGACACCTCAATGCTCATTATACAAAGAAAATGTGTCTGCACGTAGTGGTGAGCTAGTGATGGGTCCCTCAATTGACCACTCCAATTATCTAGTCGATTCCCACTGGACTAAGAAGCATCTCAATGCTCATTATTAAAAGACAACGTGTCTGCGTGTAGTGGTGAGCTAGTGATAGGTCTCTCGGTTGACCACTCCAATTATCTAGTCGATTCCAACGGGACTAAGAGACACCTCAATGCTCATTATATAAAGACAATGTGTCTGCACGTAGTGGTGAGCTAGTGATGGGTCTCTCGGTTGACCACTCCAATTATCTAGTCGATTCTGTGTCGAGACAGTGTAGGTACTGATTTAGAACTTCGTCCACGGAGAGTCCAGAATCCTCGCTTATCAAGACAGAGTCCATCAGCTTCTTTGGCATTGGCTCCAGTCACGGAACATGAGATTTACAAGGTTGCCAATGAGCTTGCACCCAAGAAGTCGAATGACGTGAATTACGTATTGACATGGCTTTTAAAAAAATGCTCCCACCATATTCTAACGCCCTTGGAACATTTGATTAACCTTTCCTTCTCATCAGGCGTTTTTCCTTCGTCTTTGAAAACTGCTAAAGTGACACCAATCTTTAAGAAAGGTGATTCTTCCAGCATTAAAAATTACTGACCAGTTTCAATTCTACCAATCATTAGTAAAACTTTTGAGAAGCTTTTCCTGTCCCGAATGCTTGGTTTCTTAGAAAAACATAGTCTTCTCTCGAAAGACCAATTTGGTTTTAGAAAAGGTCTGTCAACTACTGACGCAGTCATACGATTAGTAGAAACGATTGTAGAAGGGCTGGAGAGTCGGAAAGCTACAATTAGTGTGTTTTTAGATCTCTCCAAGGCTTTTGAATGTGTTGACCACGACATTCTGCTTCAGAAACTACACACCTATGGGATCCGAGGAGTACCGCTTCAGTGACTAGAATCCTATCTAACAAAAAGAACACAAATGGTTCAAATTTCCGAAGTACGATCTGGATATAGATGTCTAAAGTATGGAGTCTCACAGGGATTGATACTTAGCCCTCTCTCATTCCTGATATACGTCAACGAAATTGGTTCATCACTACTGCATGGGACACTCGTGCAGTATGCTGATGACACGACTCTCTGCTTTAAAGAAATTACAAATCAGGAGCTTGAAATCCATGCATACATGGAACTGAACAACTGCATTCAAAAATTTCAAGAACTAAACCTTAACACAAATTCGACTAAGTCCAATTTCATGAAGTTCTGTTTACGGAAGTCAGATTCCGAAGGAAATTTGACAGTAGGAAGTAGATGAAAATGAAATTGAGGAGTCAAATTCAACTAAATTCCTCGGAATATACCTAGATCGGGGTTTGACTTGGAATATACATGTTGACAGTCTTTGCAAAAAGCTTTCATCAAGCATTTATGTTTTGAGAAACTTAGCAAAATTTTGCCCTAACCATATATTGATGACAGCTTATCATGGCTTAGTTTACAGTCATCTCTCATATGGTCTGGCTTTGTGGGGAGGTTGCCCTGCCACAAACCTGACCAGAATATTTAGAATTAAAAAAATGGCAGTTAGAATAATTAGCAAATTACATTATAGAGAGTCGTGTAGGCCAGTATTTAAACGGTTAAACCTGCTGACGTTGCCTTGCCTCTATATTTTAGAGACAGCAACATATTGTATGTTTAAAACTGCACTGACAAGAGGCAGAGATATTCACAATCATCATACTAGAAGAAGGGATATATACAGAATTGGAAATCAAAGGACGGTAGTCTACGAACACCTACCCTCATAGATTGGTGTTATATAATTAACAGACTCCCATAATGTATTAAAAATGCTACAACGCCCAAGGCGTTTAAGAACCGTCTCAAGAAATGTTTGGCCAAACTGGCATTTTATAGTGTAGACGATTTTTTTGCATATAATTGGGAAGCCAGTGAATTTTAAAATTGACACTGGATGACATTTTGGAGGTATAATTGGCGAATGAATGGGAATTTGGGTGCGTGAAAAAATGTATTTTTGAAAGTATTATTGTGATTGAATGAATGGCAAATTTTAATTTATTTATTAATGAATATTGCGATACAATTTTGTCAATTGTTAACAAGATGCAATAAAAAATATATCATTATTATTATTCCAACGGGACTAAGAGACACCTCAATGCTCTATATATAAAGACAATGTGTATGCGCGTAGTGGTGAGCTCTTGATGGGTCCCTCGGTTGACCACTCCAATTATGTAGTCGATTCCTACGGGACTAAGAGACACCTCAATGCCTAAATATATAAAGACAATGTGTCTGCGCATAGTGGTGAGGTCTTGATGGGTCCCTCGTTTGACCACTCCAATTATCTAGTCGATTCCTACGGGACTAAGAGACACCTCAATGCTCAATATATAAAGACAATGTGTCTGCGCGTAGTGGTGAGCTAGTGATGGGTCTCTTGGTGGCAATAAACTTGCCGATTCCAATGAGGCTGAGAAGCACACTAATGCTCATTATGTGAAGGAAATCTGTTTGCGCGTAGAGCTGGGTTATTCATTGCCCACTTGATTGAACTTGGTTATTGAACAACCGCTTTTTAAAAGGCACACTATATTTACATATTATTTAATGTTATGTATTTTATGAATATTTAACTGGTATGCATGGAATGATCGGAACCTGTTGTTTGATAGATACACATTATTTCTTACTGCTGAGAAAGAAGGGATCTAAGGTGTAGGGATAGAAGCAAATAGTATTCTGCGTAAATTTATGTACATACTTATACATACATTACACTTATGTACCTAATACCACTGTACGTATA
The DNA here is from genome assembly GCA_035578905.1 of Stictocephala bisonia. Lineage (NCBI taxonomy): Eukaryota > Metazoa > Arthropoda > Insecta > Hemiptera > Membracidae > Stictocephala > Stictocephala bisonia. The sequence continues at coordinate 214,170 of JAQJVL010000874.1, forward strand.
TAGGTGGGCTGGTGGGTTAATACTACTGTACGTATATGGGTTGGCAGTTGGTTTATTATTGCATCTCATTGGTATTATTGCATATTGGTTTATTAGTGTTATAGGTGGGTTGGTGGATCAATACCACTGTACGTATATGGGTGGTTAGGTGGGTTAATACCACCGTACGTATATGGGTGGGCGGGTGGGTGACACAGTCCTTATGGAAAAAGAGGATGATAGAAAAAAACTCGACTTATCGGTTATGGAGACTACTATTTTAGAAACAAAATTAAATTTAGAAAAAAAAATGGCGAGAAGAGGACATAAACCATTCTTTTCACTGCCATGAATTAGTACAGGACGAGAATGCTTCACTCTTAAGTAAGATTAAAGATATTGAGGACCAACTTAGATGTAGCATTGTTAAATATAATTCACTATTGCAAGACAACAATAATTTAATGCAAAACAAAACTAAGCTAAAATTACTCAAAGGCTCACTTGAAAAAAAGATACACTATAAAGATTCAATTATAGAAACCTTGACATTAAAATTGAAAGCTGTTCAAAATAGTTTATTAAGCCTAGAGACTAATCGCTCTTGGGGTAAAGACAAGTGGGTGGATGATTCCATCCTGAATGATTATTTCTCTGCTATGGCCATAAGTATTGACTCAGAGGATATTTTATTTTTGGGACCCTCTGTAACTACTGCCATAAAATTTAGCACTACAGAAACGGTGGGAGAGTACCTTGACAGTGTTTCTTTTAATAAAAGTAAATATTTTTTTTGTGTCTAAACAATGTTGTTAATGTTGAAAAGGAGGATTCGGGTACGCACTGGAGCTTGTTGTTCCTGGACCGACTTAATGGTAAGGCGTATCACTTTGATTCGATGCGACCATATAACAAGTCATCAGCTCAAGCTGTAGCTGGTAATCTCCGTATTCAAGATAGTGGAGTTATCGAGATACCTTGTATTCAACAAAAGCAATCCTTTGAATGTGGTATACATGTCTTGGCTAATGCCAAATACATTGCCTACCACTATTGTGTACATAACGTTTCTGATCTCGATTTCACTGATTGGCTTGCAGGACAATCGACAGCCAAGTCTGGTTTTTGTTCAAACTGCCACACACCAGCTTCTAAAACAATGACTAGACCCGTTAATCATGTACCCATAAAAACACAGCACACTTCTCGTACTAGTAACAAAATCTACCAAAAACCAAGTAAATGGGTTACAGTCCACAAAAAACACAAGTCTAAATGTAAATCTAATGTTAAGCCTTCTATAAGCACAAGTATAATAAGTAGAAATAAATTTGAAATCCTGGACAAAGTAAGTGAAAATAATAACAACAACCACGTAGCTAACACATGCCCACAATCCTACACAGTTCAACATAAACCTAATTCAAACAAAGTAAAAAATGGCATTAAACCCCCTTTTAAACATGCAACAGAAACTAATAAAACCAGGATAATCATAGCAAGTGACAGCCAAGGGAGGGACTTATCTTCTCACCTCGCAAAGGCTAGCAATAATAAGTTCCAAATTTTTAATCATTGTCACCCTGGTGCTCCACTGAAACCTATAATAGAATCTGTCACAAACTCTGCAGACTTCAAAACACTGTCACATCATGATTATGTTGTTGTTATGGGAGGGACGAACGATATTACAAAGAATACCGTAAGGGATTCTAAACGTTTCCTAAGTTCTCTCAAAGAATACTTGGATGACCAACAAGAATCTTTCAATCATACCAATATCATATTAACAACCATCCCTTATAGATATGATTTGAATTCTGACTGTGCTGAGAACCGATTGATCAAAGAGCCAAATACCTTAATCAGACAAGTTTCATATACAAATTCGCATGTAAAACTCCTGGACTTGTATCTTCTTGAGAGATGTTACCATACCAGACATGGACTCCACGTAAATAAAAAGGGAAAAATGTTTGTTGCCAAAGAAATTGTAAAGGCCACGCAGAAACAATTAATTGACTGTATAACCAATGAGAAAAAGCCAACTGTAGCTTCATCACCAATCCCATTGGAAAAAAGTGCTTCAGATTTTAATCATCCACATAATATAACTAGTGACAACCCCAGCCCAAAAAGCCCTATCCTGGTTATAGAGGACGACATGCAACACGTTATAGATAGTCTCCAAAACGATGCTACAATCGCATTTAGTCATTGCATATCTGCAGATTTCCACGACCAGCGACATATGACTGGTGGAGTTGCTGCTGTATTTAAAAAAAATTTTGGTAGACCAAAGCTCTCGGACCTGGTGACCTCGGATCTCTCTCTGCAACACAGTGAACATGGGGCGGCTGTGTATGGACTGATAACTAAACCAACCTACAACAGTAAACCTACTGAAGAAAACTATAATCAGGCTTTTTATAATTTTGTTTCAGAAATTAAAAGTAAAAACATTAAAAAAGTTATTTGTTCTCCGATGGGCTGTATGAGGGATAAAATCGCCCCCCCACTTGTTCTCAAGGAATATTGTAAAGCTGCATCGAAGTACCGGTGTCTCAGTGGACATAATTGTGAAGGATGAGAGGGCCACAAGAACTCTACGTAGTGGTCTTAAACATCAAGATTTTGTAACCCTCTTGAGAACCTCCATAACTCTAGAGATGGACCGGAGTGGAGAGCCTCCTCCCTTACCATCTTCACCAACTACTGCAGCTCCCCATGACACTATCACATCTCAAACTACATTACTTGATGACAGCGCCAATGTTGTTTCATGTGTCACAGTCAATAAAGTGTGTGACGTTGCTAATAGAGTAATTAATGATAGTGTTAATTCTTTTTTAGGAGTATAGATAGTCACCTCATAGATTTAAATTGTTCCAAAAATGATATTAAGAGCACTGGTAGTTTACAAAAAATTCCTTCTGATTTTGCTAACTTGTCTTCCAAAACATTTCCTAAGATTAAAAAAAATTACGTATTTTTATTGCAGTTAAATATTCAGTCCATAAGAAATTCATTCAATGAACTTGAAGTTCTTCTTAATGATTTTCCTGCCCAAATAGTTTCGCTTAGCGAACATTGGCTTATGCATGATGAATTGAGGTTTTATATTCCAAAAGGATACAAATTAGGCTCAGCCTTTTGTCGAAGTAAGGGCTATGGAGGGTCTTTAATACTGATTAGAGAAGACATTTGTTATGAACCACTCAATGTAGAAAGCCATGCAATCGAGTCTATTTTAGAGGTTTGTGCAGTCAGACTCCTTTCCTACAAGGTAGTTATCATTTCAACATATTGTGCAGAATCATATAACATACATTCTGTTAATGCTCTAGAAACATTGCTGTGCTCACTTGTAAGTAATAATGATAAATTCTTTGTCCTTGGTGATTTTAACATAAATATTAAAAAGGATAAACCTATTGTACATACACTTATTAATATGCTAAAGTCCTATGATGCTTACTGTTTATTTTCTCAGAATACCAGACGGAAATCTTGTATAGATAATGTTATAACTAATTATAGCTCAGCAGTTCTTAATAAAGATGTTGTAAAAACGTGTATAGCTGACCATGATGTGCTATGGGTAAGAACGGATAGCTCAAAACTAAACATCTTAGAAAAAAATAAAAAACTTGACGATAATTGTACTTTTAGAAAGCTTAGTATTAATAATTTGTATGACTTTAGATGTAGGATCTTAACAGAAAATTGGGATGATATTTACAGTAATAAATTGAATGTAGATGAAATGTGTACAAAATGTGTAAACAAAGTTATATTACACTACAATCAAACATGTCCCATTAGATCTAAATCAAGATCCTGCAATTGGACCAAGAAAAATAAATCTATTAAGTGGTTTACACCTCAGCTTGCTCAGTTGAAAGAATGGGTCACAATTCTTAGAGATAGAGCATCTTTGGGTTCTGAGCATAGATTGTTGTTAACACGAGCAAGAAGTTTATATAGAAAGGAGATAAAATCAGCTAAGAGACTTCACAATGACCACTTTATACAAAACTCAAGCAACAAATGTAAAGCTGCGTGGCATGTAATAAAAAATGAAACGGGGGCCTTTAATTCGAAAAATAGTAATTTACCTGACATATCTCCTGATGAATTTAATGATTTTTTCCTCAATTGTGCTATGACAACAGCGTATAATAGTCAATTAAGTGCTCAACAGCTACTTTTGTCTTCTGTTACTATTTCTGTAGATAAAACTCTTACTCTAACACCAGTAAAACAACATGATCTAATAAACATTGTAAATAGTTTTAGTAATTCAAAAAGTGAAGACTATCTTGGCATGTCAAATTTTGTTCTTAAGAGTATAGTTTATGAAATCACTTCCCCTTTGACACACATAGTAAATGCCATTATAAAGTCAGGTATTTTCCCTAAGATCTTTAAAGTGTCTAAAACTGTTCCTCTTTACAAGAAAAATGATAGAAGTGACCCATCAAGCTATAGGCCGATTGCATTGGTTCCGGTATTCGGTAAAGTTGTTGAGGCAGTAATTAAAAATCAAACATTTAAATACTTTATTGAGAATAATTTTTTTAGCCCATTCCAGTTCGGATTCATCCCTGGGAGGTCAACTGTGAAGGCTGTGGAGTCACTAGTTGATGAAATTTTGTTGGCCTTTGAGGGTAAGAAGGTAGTATGTTCCGCATTAATAGACCTAAGCAAAGCCTTTGACAGTATTCCCCATAGTATTATCATCCAGAAATTGGAATTTTATGGTGTAAAAAATACTGTCCTTAAAGTTTTCGAATCTTATTTGAAAGGCAGACAACAAATGGTGGTTGTTGGTAGTAGAAAGTCCGGTCTCAAGAGTGTTACATTGGGTGTCCCTCAGGGGTCAATTTTGGGACCACTTTTGTTCTTGATTGCTATTAATGACTTACCATCTTATATGTCAAAAAATACCATGTTATATGCAGACGACACGACCTTTTATGAAATCGATCGTGACATACAAATTGCCCACAACAGACTCAGTGAGATGATATTAAGATCAAACTTATGGTTTGAGTCAAATAATTTAAGTGTTAATGTGGACAAGACTGAAGAAATAGTATTTAGTCTTAAACAAATCCCTTTTCAAAATAAACCAGTTAGGCTTTTGGGGCTTTTCTTAGACAGCAAGTTATCTTGGGATGCACAAATAAAAAATATTATCTCTAAATTGTCAAGGGTGCTATTTCTTTTACGTAAGTTGAAACAATGTGTGAGTCACGATATGCTAATTACAGCTTATTATGCGTTTTTTCAACCTCATCTCCTGTACGGTATTAGACTGTGGGGAAATAGTTCTGGAGCAGCTAAAGTTTTTATTTGCCAAAAAAAAGCTCTGAGAATTATGATGGGGTTAAGAAGCACAGACAGTTGTGTTAATGTATTTAAGAAACTAAAAATTATGACATTGCCTAGTTTATACATTTACTGTAACATTCTCCATGTTAAGGATAATTTTAATAGTTATAGAAATAGATTGACTGTTCATGAGCATGCAACAAGAAATCAGTCTAACTTAGACCTACCCTCCTTTAGATTGTCCAAGTCAATAGAAAGTCATATTTATATGCAACTTAAACTTTTTAATAAGCTTCCTCACTCTGCTTCATACATGGCATTAAATAAATTTAAATCCATACTCAAAGATTGGCTTTGTGGAATGGCTTTCTATAGGGTAAATGATTTCTTGGAGGATGATCTTGCTGATTTGGTGTTTGATTGCAGTGTTTAAATTTCCACTACCGATTTAGGGATAAGAATCAAATGTCCAATTGTATTCCTTTTAATATGACTCTTGTACGACTTTCTTGTAAAACCTATTTTTAATTTTTTTTTATTAGTATTACGTTTTAACTTCCTAAGTGTACACTGTTATGACATGTTTTTCACTGTATTGTTCATTTTGTAATTCTGACGATGGCTATTGTAATATTTACTATTATTTAATGTCAAATAAATATCTTGAATCTTGAATCTTATGTATTTTTGTAATTCATTGTTTTTGAAAATAACAATTATTATTATTATTACTTTATAAATCTGGTATATTTCTGTTCAAATTGTATAACCTATAAACCTAATAACCTGAACACCCAAAAACCTGAAATCCCGAAAGCTGGGAAATCCAAAAACGTGGAAATATGAAAACCTGGTGGGTTTTCAGGTTATCAGGTTTTCAGGTTTCCTTGTTTTGGGGCTTTTGGTTATCAGGCTTTAAAATTTTAAATTTTGATCAGAGATATAAGCAGATTTCTGAAGAGTATACACCATCTAATTTTCTTCTGGTCCTACACACTCAATCCCTGCTTTCTTAGCAGCAATCAACAATTTTATTCTGTTTACGAATACGTTTGGATCATCCTATTCATCCCAATTTATGTCATAAAATCTCAAACCTAAGAGTTCCTCTAAAACATACCGTCTTCCCTTGTCATTGTACTCACATATCTCCAACCGGTAAATGCTTTTATCATAAACTACCTCATCTAAGCCTTCATTATTTTATACTTTTGTACCTTTGACGCCATTACATTTCTTTATGATTTTGTAAATAAAGATATATTTTGGTTCTGATTCTGACTCTATCATCATCCAAACTATAAATTATTTTTACATGCTCATCTCCTGTATCAATTTCCTCTCCGACGACTCACTAATGTGTATTAGAAGAAATAACCTCAATATCCCTCAAAACCCCACCAACAATATATTTTATTTATCAAATAGGAAATCTCTGAGGATTTTTAGAACAAATTTAATTTAGAACGGTTATTAGAAGTATAACCGGTAAACTTGTTGTATCAGCCAAATGATTTAAATCTTTTAATAATAATGAAACTTTTGTAATTCTACAAGGGCTTTAGTAGAAACCACACAATGAGGGGAGGTTAAACAGTCTGGAATTATTGCCAATAGTTCCCAAGTACAGTCTGAACGTATTATCAATTAGAGGATGGTAATTACGTAGAAGAGTAGCCCTGTCGATTGTTTGGCAGACAATTTTTCATAGCAGATACGTAGATAAGGAACAAGAATATTATCGTTATTTAAGTGGAAAAGCCAGAACAATTAAGAAAACGAGAAAAAAAGCTCAAAACAATAAATTTATTGTTTCTTATATAGGTATCTATTATGAGAAAAAGAATTCAGTCAAAAAGTCGATAAGGCCTTTGTTATATATTATTACCAGAGGGTTAAATATACATTTCCACTGTTAAATAGAGTTGTGGAGAGATCAAAAGTGGGGGTTATTGGAAACAGTATGGGTTTATTATCAAAATATACCCAAGTACAGTATAAACGAACTTATCAACGGTCGAAATAAAATTACCTCTATTAGGACTTTGGGATTTGTAAAGAGGCCACACAATGAGGGGATAGTAAACTGTCTGGGATAACTGAGAACTGTTCCCGAATACAGTCTGAACATATTTATCAATGGGAGGATTAAGGGAAATTACAAAGTACTTATGTACTACAAGTTCTATATGATAAAGCTTTTTACAGTGATCCCGTATTCTTAAATAGGCATATGTGAATGTGAGGGGGCTGAAATGTATAAATTTTAATTAAATTTTTTTACTTTATTGCTTAGTGATGTTAATAAATATTACTAGACTATAAATAGACTAAGGCATGATTTGCGTTCATAAAACTTGTTAATTGGAATAAAGAATTAATTGTAATTAAGAAATTAGTTTTGCAAATAAGCGTATAGTTTTAGTGGCGTATTAAATGAAAATAACTATTAATAATATGTATAGGACCTTTTTTTATATCTGGTATTTAATTATAAATTATCATTACATTTAAGTGTTTGATTTAATGCCAACAATGGGGTATGGTTTATAGGTAAATTTTTAAATTATTAGAAGATAACAAATAAAACATAAAGTTGACAAAAGAACAATTGTCTATGAAACAAATATAAAAGCTGCAGTCGTTTTCTGAAATTATTTCCCTTCAGTCGCTACCCATCTCATGGTGGTAAGTAGTTTAGGTTTACTATAACAGCAAAGTATTTTAGAAAAATAACTTTGATCAAAATTGTATTAAATTTAAATATGTTCATTAATATTTTGGTAATTTAAATTTTACTTATTTATTATTGTCAATTTGTATTTCTCTAATTCTAATTTTTAAAGTCTAAGTTAACTGATTTAAACTATTCTGTGTTCAGTTTTCTTAAACATTTATATTTAATAAAAAGTCTCAAATGAAATAAGGAGCCCAATAGATTATGATTTTTTTCTGCAGTCGATTACAAACTTGCAGTTTGTACTTGCATTATAACTTTGCATTGGCTTTATTAATTGTGTAGGCTTTTTCAATAATAAATTGATTTATAAATATGATAGCGGTATCTAGTAAAGGTTTTAAATTTTGAATTTAATTTTGGACTGTTTTATTGTGTTTTAGGTTTTGAATTAATATTCGGCCTTGTCAGTAATACAAATTAATAGAATTATTGTTTTTCCCATAATACATGTAACATAAATATACGATTTAAAAGTAAAATTGAAAACTATACAAAATTAAGTTTTAAATTTAGGTCTAAAATATTTGACTTTATGGTCTCAAAATATAAAAAAAGTTTTGAAATCTGAACAAAACCAACCATTTTTAGGATTCACTAGGATATGAGAGCTTTTTATATTCTTAAAGTAGTTATTTTATAGACTTAAATTGTGGTATTACCCGTTTTTTTTGTGTTTTTATTTACTAGATAACCTTCAATCTAATTTCATACAACTCTATTAACTAACGATTTAAATTGATTCAGAAATCTACACAATTGTAGGCCATATACACACAATTTACAATCTTAACTTGTTATTATGGAAGAGCTATTAATATGATTTATATTTAGTTTCACTCAGTAATATAGTTCAATAATCACCCTTAACTGGAGGGTAATTCAACCTCGTCTCACACCTATGATAATTAAAACATTTCGTGTGATGTTGCCCAGTAACCTCACCAATATGATATAATATTATATATTATTAACGAGTTGGAATAATATATCATTCTAGGTAATAATTGATTGATTTTCTTTCAGCTTTTGATACATTTTAATCCGTAAGCCACTCAATACATAATGTATTTAAAAGGGGATATGGTTTAAAATTAAATATTTATTTCGTAAAGTAGTAACTCTACAAGCAGCCTAACAGTCTTATTAAAACAATAAAATCAACAAGAATGTATAAGAGCAACCTTTTGTGTAATACGAATTACTTTATTTCTGCTCATATTTGACATATGTAACTTAGTGATGACTGAAATGGAATGAAACAAAAATAAAAAAAAGGTTTTTAAAAAAAATAAAATTACATAATTGAGTTCTGGAGCTTTTGTTTAGAATTTGTGAATGAAAAGAAGTGATTCTTTTCAAATGAGGAACCTAATACCACTAGCAATCCTACTGGTCACAGTAGTGCACGTCTTGGGAAATGACGAGGAAGAGTGGGAGAAGTTTAAGGTAAAGAGGTCGTCTTTTTCTTCTCTAACTATGAATTTAAATGATGTAATTTTTTCTGTTAATTTTATTCAGTAGGCATTTATCACAGTGTATTTTATTTGTTATCACTTCAGTAAATCAAAATTATTATTGTTAACAAATATTGTTTTTATAATTTATAATAATTTTTTTTGTCTGTTGTCCTTAGTACATTTCTCCATAAATTAGTTTTAACTTAGGTTTAAAATTATTTATAAATACTATATACATTTTATATATACAGCAGATGTCAATTTAACTATTTATTTAGTGACGTTGGTTACAGCCTAGCGTGCCATTTTATGTAACATAAACGTCTTTGTTCTGGTGTAGAATTAGTATTGTGTTTAGTAAAGAAATGTTGGTTATATGTACTGTGAATAGACATTATACTAAGAATAGACCAATTTTTCTGTAACATTAAAATAATCATCACAAATAAACTGAAATAATGTGGATATTCCCTAAATTGTTTTCTATTATTTAACAATTACATCGCTCATTTAATAAATCAATGTATGTACTGTATTTGTTTGAAGAAACAATACCACAGAAATTATAAAACACTAGAAGAGGCAAGCATGAGAAAAGCTATTTTTCTAAAGAACTTGCACTTGATAGAACAACACCACAAAGAGTACTTGGAAGGGAAGGTAACTTTCGATGAAGCAGTCAACAATATGACCGATTGGGTAACTATGACTTTGGTTATGTGAGATATATTAGATTAAACTATCTGCTCTCCCTATCTAACTTACTGCTTTACGATTAGTAAAATCATATTTTAGTAGTGAAGTACTTTCCAAACCTCATAATCTGATCATTCTAAAGATCGTCTAGTCAACAAATATTTAATATTATTAAGGTATCTAACATGTGAAATAATGAAAGTATTTGATATTGTGCTCAAACATACTATTCTTGGATGTTAGGACACTTTATCAACATCATTGACATATTTGAGATTTTATAATGATATACATAATCTGTGTAATTTGTAATGACGGGATACATGCAAACTGCTTGGATATTAAGTCATAGATTCCTTTTGTGACGCTAGAGAAGTGTTAGAGAAATTTGTATTTGTTCTATGCCTATTCCTAAAACATTTGTAAGTTAATTTAATTTCTATACATTATTTTTTAACACTTGTAATTGAAATATAAAAGAAAAATTAAACCTATAACTAACTACTTTATAAGGAAACTACTTTACGTTTATGGGTATTAAGAAAGTTGTGTTTGAAATAATAAAACAGCATAGAAAGAAATGAAATAAACCTTTTAAATGATATAAATATATAGTGAAAGTCACTGAATAATAGTTTCACTAACACCTAATTGAAAAATGTCGTAAAGTAGTTTTACAAATTGTTTGTAGGAGATGTACTTTAGGGTTTTATTTTGTACCAATTATTACAAATTAGTTATAACGTATTAACAACTAACTGTTTTATGTTTTAGACCGAAGCAGAGTTTAATAAAATTATGGGATATGGAAATATTTTATAGAGTCTTCAATTCAATAAAGTGTAACAAGAAAAACAGAATGTAACAATGAATATGTAGTTATTATTGCTTGGAAAATAAACTGTCTGTTAATAAAATTAGTTATGGACATTATCTAAAATTGTCCCTTATTAATTGAAACATATTTAATTGTTTTTATTTTAGTCTGACTCACGATAAAACTTTCATAATATGACTTAACTTATTTTGTCATATTGCAGTTCTTCAGATGTCATATTGTTTGTTGTATGTAAAAAAAAAAAAAAAAAAAAAAAAAACTATGGTGACACAATTATATTTGAACAATATCTTTGATTACGTTTAGAATGAGATAGTTTATGCGATGATATGGAACTATTACTTTTAATGACAGTTTACAAGTTTAGAGCAAAAGTAATTAATTACCATGACGAGATTTGAATTAACTGTCTTTACATATTGTGAAAAAATTGATTATAGCTTTACACAATATGTAGAGTTACACAATTACACAATTTTGTAACAATCAACCTGGCAATTCTTCTCGCTTTAAGCTTAGCTCACTGCTACCATCCCGGCTACCAGTCCATTGCCCATTAGATCGCATGCTCCAATTCTACATAGCAGTAAGCGAGCAAGCGACCAGCTAGGCTACCAGTGACCTGCCCGGTTTCGAGGTGTCTTTACCCTAAGGCTTCGGATTGCGGAGGGCATTTCCAAAGATTGAATCCCCACTGAGCCAACGGTCGGTACTTCACTCGTTGAAGAGAGTTCACGCACAATCCTGTAGGCCCATGTGAACTGGCGAGTGAAGTTAAATAAAAATTTAAAAAAATTGTTAATTCAAATTATAAAATCAACCGACAGCCTACTATAAACTTGTATCAGACAATTTAAGTACCCTAACCAGTAGACATTAGAATTAAATTTCTAATTCCTATTTAAGTTTAATAGTCAATATATTAAATGGCTTACACAATTATATTTAAACTAATTGATTTCAAACGATAAGTGTTTTTACTGTAAATGTAGAAATAACGAAATACTTTTAATGACACATATTTAAACATGATTGTATCTTCAATATTTAAATGTTTGGAAATTCACTGTTGCGAAGCACAGGTTCCAGCTAGTATATCAATAGACGACACAGCAGAGGCATTCAATAACGAAACAGACGGTCGCCACTACTAGCTATTGTGTGTTTACCACATTCCGGCTACGAACTGTGAAAATGTTTAAGTGATTTAAAAAAATATTATAATTATATTAATTTTAATACTACATATTTTTTAATTGGTGATACCAATATCAGCACTTTAGGTTTAAACAGAAATGGCAATGTTTCATGTACTTGCCTCAATTTATTATCCGAAAATGGTCACACGTGCCTTAATTTTTTTTTTTTTTTTTTTTTGCTACAGAAGGAAAACTGGGATGCTGTATATCTAAGTCATGATGTAATGAACAATAATCTAGTTTTAGTGAATCTCTTAATTACTACCTTGATATATGTTGTCCATTACGAACTAAAAATAATTCTAAGAAAGGAATCAATAGAACTCCCTGGATAACTAGGGAAGTAACTGAATACAAAAATACACTTATCTTTCTTGATTCACTTTGAGTCCAAAATTGCAATAACTTAAGATTAAAAGATTCTGTGAGAAAACAAAAACTAAACTATGAAAATCTACTGAAAAGTCCAAAAAATCTACACGAATGAAAAAGTGTTAGATTAAAAACTTAAGAGTGGACACGTGGAGTATTATTAACAAAGGTTTAGGTAGAAGCACCAAGAGTAAAAGTAACATCGTTCTAAAAAAATAATCATACTTTGATGACTGATCCAAATATTATATCGAATCAATTTAATCAATATTTTTGTGGTATTCCGGAGGATTTAGCTGGTAACCTCACTAATATGACTTATTCTTTCAAAGGCAAAAGAGTTAGTTAGTAGTAGCATGTACCTCCTCCCAGTTTGAGAAGGTGAGATTATTTCAATTATTAAAAATTAAAAGAACAGTTTTTCAGTTGGTTTGGATGGAATAAGTACAAACTTGATGAAGAATATTTCAAGTTGCTTAGCAAATCCATTGTCTTTCATACTAAATACATGTTTAAAACTTGTAATTTTCCAGAAAATTTTAAAATTTCAAAATGTTTCCCTATTTTGAAAATAATAAGTGACAGAATGACGGTCAACAGCTATAGACTTGTTGCTCTACTTTCTGTGTTCTCGAAAGTTTTTGAGAAAGCCATTAGTGATAGATTAACTGAATTTTTGGAATCTAAGAATATATTATTTGTTAGTCAGCATGGATTCCGGAGGAATAGGTCTACAATATCAGCTATCAATAATTTTTTTAATGAAATAATGGAGGGTATTATGAATAATGAAAATAACTATGACATTTTTCTAGATTTACAGAAAGCATTTGACTGTGTAAACATAAACGTTTTACTTGACAAATTAGATAATTATGGAATCAGAGGAAAGACTCGTGAGACTCATGACCTACTTAAATAATATTTAACATCAAAAACAAACAGTAAACATAAAATATGATCTAACTGAAGCAATGTTGGAAGAAGTCTAGGTTAAATGGGATGTGCCTCAAGGATCTGTTTTAGGGCCCCTCTTATTCTGGATATATATAAATGATGTAGGGAATATTAATAATCCAAATCAAACTATTTTATACGCTGATGATACCTCTGTCATATACAGACATAGAAACTTAATAGATTTAGAGATTAATGGACATTTACGATTAAATAACTTAGTTCAATATTTTAATGAAAAATTTTTGACAGTCAATGTGAATAAATCAGTTGCAGTAAATATTACCTCAAATATTGTCATAAGTTCTCTTTTGATATTCAGATGGCAATTGATGACTTGATTATACCAACTCAGGATTCCATTAAATTTCTAGGTTTAATTTCAGACAAAAATTTAAATTGGAATGAACATATAAACTCTCTTTGTCGAAAAAATCCCGAAGGTATCTTTATAATTTGAAAGTTGTCTGCATTTTGCAATTACAAAGCTCTTAAAATGGTATATTATGCTTTTTTCTATTCCCATTTAGTTTATGGAATAGAGTTGTGGGATAGTACATTAAAAAAAGTGAATAAAATCTTGATATTGAAAAAAAGGCCATACGCTATATTTCTGGAGTGGGTTACAATGAACCATGTCGACAAATATTTAAAGTTATGACAGTACCGTGCATAATTGTGTACAAACTAATGCTGCATATGGCTACTTCATACAATTCTACACACAAAGATTACCACAATTGTAATACTCGTGGTGCTAATAATATTGTTATTAAAAAAAAATATCATTCAGGTCTAATACATTAGCAACACTCTTATTAAAACCAAAATTGTGGAATATACTGCCAATTAATTTCAGATCACTGCCATTTAAGAATTTCAAGAGCAGGATAGTTGTATTCCTCTTGGATAACCCACTGTATGATGTAAGTGAATTGTTCAGTGTTGTCCATAAATTAAATGTTAAGTAGATTAATCTCTTGTATTTCAGCCTTTTCTGTGATTTTGAAATGACGAACTGGAGGATTAATTTTATACCAACTTGTGTCCTATAATCTTTCCCAGTAATAAAGAGTATTATTGTAGCATGTATTAACAGGCCAACCAGAGTTACTCAACATTCAAGGACTTGTTCCCTGTGACTAAATGGCCTTAACTGTGGGTGTACACGGGCCTTACTGACCATTGCGTGGTGCTCATGGGTGTTGAACGTGACGCCCCACGTGTCATTGACTTCACTGATACGCTCACGTACCTAGACCAGCAGTTAACTATAGGAGGCTCAGTAGTAGTAGTACGATGTTCTGACTCATCGAGATACTAATGTTTGCTGTGGCGCCTTTTTAGGTACGTTGGAGTCTTTAAGGCTTTCATCACTAAAACCCAATAGATAAAGCTCTCTTTATAAGAAACCCTGGATTACAAATATTTTAATTAGAGCAATTAGGAAAAGGGATAAGTTAAGCGTAACACTAAAAATGATATCTTTTAATGAACATTCAAGAATAATTAATTTTACTCGAAAAAGAAAACTACTTAAAATAACAAATAAATCTTGTTAAAATTGTTTATTACAAGGAACAAGTAGCGAAGTCATCAAATGACCCAAAAATTGTTTGGAAAATTATAAATGAAGTAGCTGGTGTTCAAAATACAAAAAGTTCGTTTCCTATTTATAGTTTCACATAAGCATCGGACTACGTTGGTAGAAGGGCTTTGGCCGTGGCTAACTCCTACAATATTTTCTTTGCTCAAGTAAGTTCAAACTAGGCAAGGGAGTTGCTGTGCCTGATTGGCCCGCTACTGGTGGACGATACCGTGTACCAAGTTATTAATGTGTTTTGAATGAAGCAAGTTACCGATAGCCAGATAGGTGTGTGGCTGAGATGTGTGGCAGCTCAACTCCTGGTTGCGACCAATTTCCTTTTCCTCTTTTGAATTTACTTGGTTGTTCAAGAAAGTATTTTTACACTCTTGCTATGTTTAGTTTACTTTAATATTATAGATAAATTGCTTACATCAAGTAAGATGCTTTTATTTGTGGACGATGTGGTGGTCATATTCAAAGTTAAGACATGGAAACAAGTATTTTAAATATCTACAAGGAAGTTGAAAATTAATAAAATTTGGTTTAAATATATAATATTTTAACAACGTATTTATCTAAAACCAACATTTTACCAATCGCCCTGCAGCAAGTGAGCGAGCCAACTGCAGAGCAAAATTGGTGATGCACTCTTGTAGTAACAGTGCAGGTGGAACAGTTTGAGTTTGCCAGCACATTGAGGGTATTATGTTTTATTAAGCACATGTTCAATCCCATCTTCTGTGCGACATTAATTCTCAAGGTGGAGCTTTCAAGACTGTTTCAGAACCTTTAAACGAAATAAATAAACACACACACACACACACACACACACACACACAACCACACACACACACACACACACACACACACACACACACACACACACACACACACACACACACACACACACACGCACGCACGCACACACACACACACACACACACACACACACACACACACACACACACACACACACACACACACACACACACACACACACACACACACACACACACACACACACACACACACACACACACACACACACACACACACACACACACACACACACACACACACACACACACACACACAGACACACAGACACACACACACACACACACACACACACACACACACACACACACACACACACACACACACACACACACACACACGTGCACGCGTGTGCGCGCACACACATACATACGCGCGCGCTCGCACACACACGCACGCGTGCGTGCGCACGCAAGCACGCACGCACACACACACACACACACATGCACACACACACACACACACACACACACACGCGCACACACACACACACACACACACACACACACACACACACACACACACACACACACACACACACACACACACACACA
Organism: Stictocephala bisonia; assembly: GCA_035578905.1. Lineage (NCBI taxonomy): Eukaryota > Metazoa > Arthropoda > Insecta > Hemiptera > Membracidae > Stictocephala > Stictocephala bisonia. The sequence continues at coordinate 230,724 of JAQJVL010000874.1, forward strand.
CACTAAGAAGTCTTCCTTACCCCTATCAACCATGGCTACCAGGCAAGGAGTGCGAGGAACGTTAGGGGTGTGCCGGTCCCGGTCATTGAATGGGAAATAAACTTTACTAATGCATATTATACCGCAAATATTGTTTACAGGCATTTGCCCCCAATGATAAGGCACCTGAAAGCCGATCCGGTTAGCGTTTTGTAGCCGAACTGGTTACAACTTGGCTACGAATGGTCGGCTCTGACGGTACTGAGCAAACCCTTACACCCATTTACCGTAACTAAACTTATACAACTTACTTGAACTCTATACATGACAGAACAATATTTTATGTACCACCTTTTAATGAAATACATTTTTATTTGATTTGTTTTGATCAACAAACTCCCTCCCGATGTGAATAATGTACAAACTGAAACAATGTTTAAGAAAAATTCAAAGGGCTTTTAACGGATGAAGCTTTTTACAGTGCTCTAGAACTCTCACATAAGGAGAGAGGGGCATACAAATATTCATTTTAATTACAATTGTTCACTTTATTGCATTATTATATTTATGATTACTATTACAAACATACTGAGGCCTGTTGTGCGTATGTAATAATTGTTAGTTGCAATAAAAAAGTCTAATATTAATTTTAAAATTAGAGTTTAATTAAATCTGGTACTAAATCAATTTACCAATTAACGAAGTAATTGGGTATTATTACGTATATTATACTTGAATGTTTGATTTATTGCAAATCAGGGAATATTTATGTGTAAATATATAATGTATATTTTTAGCCAGTAGTATTTAATTAATTATTATATAACAAATGAATCTAAAGTTTACAAAAGAAACAATTGTCTGTGAATTTGCAGTGGAAGGAAAGTCCTGTTATACTATGAAATGCAACATGAGTAGGATAAAACAACTGTCGGATTAAAAATAATGAGAAAAAATTTAGACAGCAAATTTTTCTCAAACCATCCTCCCACACGCACAGTCTTAAAAATGGATTGTAGCTTTACGAAAATAAATAATTTTACTGTTACTACAGTAAAATTATTTATTTTCGTACTACGTTACGAGTAATAATGCTCAGGTTACTACCTGAACATTATTAAACCTAAACATATAAAAGGCAAATACCACTGACTCATTCACTCATCGCTGTAACTAAAAAAGTACTAAGCATAAGAGGCTGATATTTTGTAGAGTCAAAGGTCTTATGTTGTAGATGTGCAATAAGAAGGGATTATGAAAAATTCTTAATAAATTGAAGATGCCAGCCTTTTTAGTGCCAAACATTTCATTCGTTTCTCTAATTGGACTGTGGCATCTAAATGAACAGTTCTACTGCAAAACTAACACCATTTTCTGCGTCTGATTTGAGACGATCTACAAATTTGGCCCTATGACATTCTGCTCTATCTCAACTCCTTCATCCTTAGGTAGTGTTTGATTTTCAATTTGTGCGTGCAATTCAAATTGGTTAATTTACGTCCTCTTAGAGTAGACTTACAGATTTTTCTAGACGATGAAACTTTGTTATCTAGGAGAAAAAACTGTTTTCAATAGGAATTAGTTTTAAAGCATGCAAAGCCAGATCATAGGACATGGCTAAATATGGCGAGAAACACAATATTTTATTGATTCGGAGTCAAATATTGTACTTCTTGTCCTCTAAAAGTAAACTTACAGATTTATCTAGTCGTTGAAACTTTTTTACTTTCGAGAAAAACCTGATTGATTTTAATCGGAAAATTTACAATTTAATTTGACGTAAGGCATAGCCCGTTCATAGGACATACCTAATATTTGGCGAGAAACCCAATATTTCACTGATTCAGAGTCAACTACACTGATATATATATATATATATATATATATATATATATATATATATATATATCAATGTAGTATATATACAAGCAATTTACCATTCATCATTGTTTCCCAAAACTATATGTCCAATTGACTTGAAATATTTTACATAGGTTTATCTTGGCCTCTAGAGGCTCACTAAGAAAGGATTTTATTCTCTGACCTCAGGACTCCATCCCACTGGCCTGCGAGATTTCCCTGGTATTCTTATGGAGGTATATTAATTGATTTATTTATTTTATTAACATCTGTTAAATAAAAACAAATTTAATAAAATTCTAGTAGGATTTTTTTTTAAATTAAGAAATACGAGTCAGAAAATTCCAGCCAGCGGCCGCGCCAAGTTTGTTTCGTCTGGGTTTGATTATTTCCCTATAACTTTTCACTTCTTATAGATATTCATTGGTTTAACCTAACAAATTATTTGGACATTTAACATTTGTTTATGCCACGAGATAGTCAATTAAAATTAATCACCATAAGAATAACACTGCAGCTTTGACACCGTGTAGGACAAAAACCTATAAGAATTTCAAAAATCCATCTCCATTACTACTTAGAAATCAATATTATCTTTGGATGAAAATATATTTTCATCAAATTCAGTCAAGTAATAAGTTCGGAAGTGATTGAACTAAATTACCCGATTGTTTTAATATATAAGATTTGAGGTAAGTAGTAAATTATTCATAAGAACAGCTGTTCTAAATTGGATGGTATATTAAATAATTGTTTTTTTAAAAACAAAGTATTTACTTTGTTACCAAAATTTACTTTAAGTAATGTTTGGTGTTCTTGAAGTGTTAGAACTTTTACTTTTATTTTGATTGCAAGTCTTCAAACGCAATATTATGACCAGCGAAGCAGGAGGGTTCCGCTAGTTATTTATGATTAATTAAAATAAAACTCTAATAAAGATCTCAAAGAAACCAAGAGTATCAAAACTTTCAAATCAACAATACCTATTGACTGTATGAGGTAATATTAACACATTTTACAACTTTTAATAAGTTCCAAAGCGTGTACTCAAAAATAATGTTTTTCTACCTGATCATATGGTTGAGTTGAACTTTTGTCAAACCACATAAATTATATTTAATAAGGACAGTTAGTTTCCTTTTAAAATAAATTTCAGATATATATATTTAATGAGATTAAAATAAACAATTTTAGATAACAATTAAGGTTCAATTGTTGGTTGGAAATGGGGAATATTTACTTTACATGTATTATATTTCAACCTGTCGCTTACTTGATAATACCAAAATAGTTTTACCAATATAAATAAAATGGGCTTCTATTGAATCACGTCTCTCAATTCACTAAAGTAATTTGCGATAGTCAAAATTAATAAATTTGTTTTATCATTTCTGTTTATTTTTATTGTTATCTCAAATATAATACTATCAGATTAGTACGGATAAATTTTATTATTTCCCTAACATTTCAGTCAAACGCAAGGATGAAAAGTGCATGGGTACAACACAAGGGACGAGGTAAAGACATTACTAGGAGTGGACAGCACAAACTCCGTGGTCATGAAGCTCTGTCATCTGAGGAAGGTATGTGTACAGGTATAATATAAGAAGCAGATAGATGGTTAGGGGTCGGCAACACGATATCCGAGCTTATGACTTTCGGCCAACTGAGGAAGGCATATGTTTGGTATAATATGAGAGGCAGATAGATGGTTAAGGGTAGGCAACACGATATCCGAGCTTATGACTTTCGGCCAACTGAGGAAGGCATATGTTTGGTATACTATGAGAGGCATATAGATGGTTAGGGTTAGGCAACACGATATCCGAGCTTATGACAATCGGCCATCTAAGGAAGGTATGTGTACGGGTATAATATAAGAGGCAGATACATGGTTAGGGGTAAGCAACACGATATCCGAGCTTATGACTTTCGGCCATCTGAGGAAGGCTTATATTTGGTATAATATGAGAGGCAGATAGATGGTTAGGGGTAGGCAACACGATATCCGAGCTTATGACTTTCGGCCATCTGAGGAAGTCATGTGTACGGGTAAAGCTTAAGAGGCAAGGACATGGTTTAGAATTGACAGCACGGATCTAGAGCTGATAGTTCTTCACTATATGAGGTCGGAGCCGAGCTGATTAACAAAATCCCACCCGTTGTGAAAAATAAACAAAACGAAACAACGTTTAAGAAAAACTTAAGAATTCCTGTAACTTATAAAGCCTTTAACAGTTTCCCGAAATCCTAAATTGTGGTATGCAAATGAAAGAGGGACTGAACTTTGTTAATTATAATTATACATATTTTTTATTGCTTCGTTAATTAATAATATAAATATACTCATGCAATCTTTATTTTTTTATTATGTACTAAATAAAATAATCAAGATCGTTTTAAAACTATATTTGCAATAAATTTGGTTTTTAATCTAAATACTAATTAACGAAGAAATTGATAACATTGACGTGCATTGTTAGAGTATTTAATTTGTTACCAATGAAGGAATCTTTATATATCTATATCTGGTAAATTTACAATTAATTAATAGATAACAGAATGTACATAAATTTTACAAAAGAACAGTTGTCTAAGAAACTCCTATAAAAGCACTCCTTTCACGTTATTTCCCTTCATTCACTAGCACTTTTGTAGGTAAGTTTTTTAGAATCACTATTACGATAAATTAATTTGATACAAAATAACTTCAATGTAGTGTGAAACTAAATAAAATAGTTTTATTTAAATTTGGTATCATACATGTGTTCTTGAATAATGCCAAAATGTCTCACTCTATTACTAAATTGAACATATTACATTTTAGCCAATTTGTTTTTAGTTACATTAGACATATCTACATATTGCAGTCTATTTAACAGATAAGACCTAACCATCTTTATGGCCTTCCTGCTACTCCCAAGTAATTGCAACACGTTCAAATGCCTAGGACATGTCCATAAATATGCCAGTTACACATATTTCTCTGGCAACTTTACACATTCCTGTACATTTTTCGTTAATAATTGTACATTAAAATGTATTGTAAATAATAAAAAAAGTTGCAACCTTGTCGCAAAAAGCTGGAAACACAATTAACGTGACAATGTTCGGTAGCTGCTATTAATACAGTTCCTATATCCTGTCACTGATTAGTATGATTCACAATTTATAACTGGAGGTTATTCATACACCAGCACACCCTGTAGTTTTATATCTGTTATATATTTCAATTGATATTGTCTATTAACTTCAGCAATCAACACATTGGACATCCATTACTAGTTATCCCCAACTTTTTATTTTAGTAGATACATTACTCATGTTATGATGGTAAACTGTAAAACTTTCTCCAAAACTTATTTACTGTTTAAGTAGATATAGTCCAATGGAAATTGTGCTCATATTAAAACAGTTGGTTGGGAGATAAATTCAATTATGTAATTTCAGTAAACAAAGAGAATATACAGATATTTGAGATTATAGTAAAATCTTAACTGTAATCCTAAGATTATTTTTTTATTTACTAGTATGTAAAAAGAAAACTTTTTTGGTAATAATTGATTCATTTTCTCCCATATTTTTGTCATAATTTATCCGTTAACTTTTGCATATTGAAAATATTTAAAGAGAAGACGGTTTAAATCAAAACATTATTTGTTAAAAATCCCGATCCTACTATCAGCCTAAGAACAGGACTAACAGTCTTAAAAAAAACATTAATAATGACAAAGAGCCTTATATAATACGATTTCAAATAAAGTTTGTGACATTCAACGTAAGTAACTTGTTCATGACTTTAATGGAATCATTATAAATAAAAAGAAAATAATAATAATAATCTGTAAAGTTTTGTTTAGGAAGTGTTGAAGTAATTCTCTAAGGATGAGAAGCCTCTTACTGGTAGCAGTCTTGCTGGCCGGAGTAGTGCTCGTCATGGGAAATGACGAGCAAGAGTGGCAGAAATTTAAGGTAAAACAGGTTATTTTGGAAATTGTTTGACTTATATTACCAGAGCCAAAATTATAATTTATTTAATGAATGTTCAACTTAATATGGGCATTAAATTACGTTTCAAGATAGAGAAGCCCTCCATCTTATTACATTCAGTGGCTGATTTGAAAGGACAGATGAAGGGACACATTTTAATATTTATATGCTGGAAAATATATTTTCCACTGGTTACAAACATCAAAAACAACTATAGTTAACATATAAAAACTAACAAATGAGGATTTATTCGAGAAAACTACCTTATATACTGGAATAGAATAGAATAGAAAAGAATAAGTTTATTCCAAAAATTTTACATAATTATGGCCCCGCTAAGTAACAAATAATACTTGTCAGCGGGGTCCATCTTAACTGTAACATGTAATGCCTCAAATAAGTTAGTATATAGTACATAGTAATGTAATAAATTTAACATATTCTTAAGAATAATTGTATTAGAAACAATGGCAATTGGTGGGCAAATAATTCACCTAGTGTATAAGTGGCAAACTTAAACAAGTTAACTGATATTACATAGATAGTTTATAATAACAAGTACTATGAATGTTTATAAAAAGGTTGTTCCCAAAGATGGTGCCTTTGTACATTTCATGAGGAATGGGTGGAGCTGATTAGCTTCCCCTACCCCAACTTAAAAACAGGTTTCTCTGCCGGATGTGATTTAACATGTTCTCAAACTAGCATCTGCTTTAAGGGGGGTGGTACACATATGCGCAATCGTTTTGTGGTCAAATGTTAAAAAAATTGTATCTACTTTATTTTTAATCAGATATTTTTAATTTTTTCACAGTTACTTAAGTAGACCCGACACTACTTAAAAAAAATATTTCTTTGAAAAAAAATTTAAAAATGCATGTTTTATATAATTTTTTTATAAAACCCAAAAAAGTTAAATCTGCATATTTCGTTTACATCATAACTTATTTGTCTCTTGATATATTTTGCTAAAGTCAATTTTTTCTTGTTTAGAATGATTAAGGCAACAGTTTGAAGCAAAATTACAACCTTGGGATGAAAAAAAGTAATTTTTCAACATTTCTTAAAAGTCAAAATTTAAATACGCACCCTTTTTTAATGAAAAAACTTAAATTATTAGCAAAGTTTAGAACTTACCATGATGATTGAGGTTCATATTGTAGCTATAGATCTAATACACAGTCCATAAAAATTTGGTGATGATATCATCAATAGTTTTTGAGATATGATGTAAATGGTAATAAAAAACACTGGTTTCGGAAAATCACAATTTAACTTTAAAAGCAACAAAAAATAAACAAAAACCAGACTAAAACTCCCCTGCAGCATATAAAACTCCTTCAACTTCTTTGTCTTTCTGTTCTTTCTTAAGTCTCTGCAGTCTTCTTGCTCTTCTTGCTTCCAAAGTTTCAAATTCTGATTTTTTCTCAGCCTTCGTAACCCTGGAAACGTCGAACTCGTACATAGCTTTTTGAAAGTTTTTACCGGGGACAATTTTCAAATGATCCAGAACTTTAGACCTTGCTCTGTTTCCTTCATTGTACACCAAAACAGCTTCATAAGCAGCTATTTTAATTACACTGGCTCCAGCAAACCCTCTTTTAGGACACACAGACCACAAAACATTGTTATAACTTTCATTTGTGTTCTGGGTTTTTGCCTTTCAAACATCTCCGTAAGAGCGAAGGCATAGAAAGATCAACAAAAACAGGCTTTATGAATTCCATTATGGCTTCTGGAATTGTATTTTTTAAGCTTATATGTGTTTAGTGTGTTTGATGCCTCTGCTTTTCGATAAGTGCACCATGATTCTGGGCCCTCTGGGCAAAAATCGCTCCAAAATCGCCCTTGCATCGCTTGGGCTTTTCCTCCATAACTTTTTCAAAAATTGAGATATCAAAATAATTCTTTTACTAAATTGCTCATAAAACATGTGGTTGTAAGAAAAAAATTCATTTGAAAAATGTGATTTTTTGAAGTTTAATAGTGTACCACCCCCCTTAACTAGTCAGTTCAGTATCAGCTCCAACCATATGCACTATATGCTCCAAGCTTACAGAACAATTTTCAATGATGAAATAAACAAGAAATCAGCTTAATTAACCTATTCAACTGATAATCCCAAAATTTCTCATTTGTAATTTGATTCTTACAGTACTAACACTACCCAATATTATGTATTAATTGTTATGTACTATGGAATATATTCAGTGTTGCTATTGTGTTTCACAGTGTTTGGTGTTATATGTAATCCATCTTTTAACTAATTTCATAGTTTTGGTGTTATAAGTGTGTAGTTTACTAATTCACTAACTCCAAACTAACAGAAAAAAACCCGAAAACTAAGGCAGTCAGTACTATTCACGAACCAAATTGATCAGTAGTGATGCATTTTGTTTAATGTAAGTACACTAACAGTATACACTTAATAAAAATTATATGTATCTAACAATGAATTGAATTAACTCCAGTATTAACAACTTACACTAATATTTAAAAGTAAATACAAAGAAAATACAATTCCACTAAATTTATTGAGAAAACCCCATTCTTAATCATGAACTTATAGTACATAATATTTGTGCAGTCAGATAGACTGTCATATTTTTAATTAACTGTACAAACAATTTTATTTTGGTGAGTGACCTAACTATTTGTGGTAGTAAAATAGAAGTTGCATCCCAACTGTAGGTCAGTGAAATATCACCATCAATTATACAAAGTAATTTCCTAGTCAGCTAGGCTGCCACACCTTTATAAGTAGTTAATAGTGAAATTTAAGGGGATAACAATTAAGCACATGAAAACTAATTTACAAATTTTATTTTTAGTTCTGTAAAATGTTTATTAATTATAGTATATAAACTTTATACATAATTATTAAAACATATAAATACAAGAAAACTTTACCCAATACTTAATAAATGTAATTTATTACCCACCATATGAGGTATTATTTTACTAAAAAATTAATTGCGTTTTCAATGTAAATATATGGATAGATTTTTTGACAAATTACTACATACAACATTTATTCTTTTTACAAGAGAAATGTGTTATACAGTACAATCTTAAATTCTTGGTTTTAAATTTATTATTAACGGTACATTCATTTTAAATAGACAGTATACGACAGTTTAGTTAGTAACATCCTCTTGTGCCATTTTAGTTAACATCTATTTCTTTGTTCCGCCGAAGAATTAATAATTGCTGTAGTTTAAAGTTTTGATTATAATTATACTGTAAGAATAGTTACTATACTAAGAACTATTTAGCGTTGTTTCCTTTGAAATTCTGGCAAATAATGAACATAAAATTAAAGTAATTCACAGGAAGATATTGTTATACCATAAATATATGATTCTTATAAATGATAAGCAGTACAAGTTATTTTGATCACAAAATACTCTAATATTGCTAAGTGGCAAATGATTGTGACTCATATACACAGGAAACAAATTAGCAGTGGGGCAGGAAATAGCTAAGTGGTCACGGTGGTAACTGGATTGTGTTTAGTTTTGGTATTTGCTGTAAGAGCGCTCTAAAGTCAAGTTGGGACATTCAATAAATGAAGAGTAATATTTTTTGTAAAAATAATCTATAATCTATAAAATAACTGACACGAAACCATGTTAACCCATCATTTACATTTAATTAATTGATTAATTTTTTTTAAATATAAATTGTCTAGGATTACATTAAAAATGAAATTACGGTCATTGTAATTCGTTGTAAATCTATAAAATTACAAAATATAACTCTCAAATGATGAATTTTGTGTTTATATTCATATATTATAGAATACGAAAAAATTCTATACAAAAACTAGTTAAAAATAATAATAATAAAGCCTTTATTGCATAGACAAATTTGTATCGCGAACGTCTAATGGCCAATTGAAATAAAATTAAACTAAGGCCCTATTTAGACCAGTTATAACAACAATTACCTACAAACATACCTACAATTGAGCATTCACACAACACAACCTATGGTGTTTTAAGCACCCACAAAGTCAACGGTATGAGTCTAGCAAATTAAGTTGGCCTCCCAGTCTTGTGCTAGGAACTCTTCCACGCTGTAAAAAGCCTGAGCCAACATTATGCCCCCCAAGCAGGTCCTAAATATTTTTGAATCTAGAGAAATTTTCATTTCTTTAGGCAAGCTGTTAATTAGTTTGACACCCACCTGCGAGGGAAGGCGTCCATAGACTACCGATCTGTGTTGCCCAGTACGGTAGCCATCTCTGCCTCTTGTATTATAATTATGTAAGTCACTGCCCCTTATCAGGTTGCATTTGGACATACAATATAACATTTTATCAAGCAAGGCAGAGTCAACAGCTTGAGCTGTTTGAATATTGGTTTGTACGACTCTCTGTTCTTACAATTTATAATAATTCGGACTGGCTTCTTTTGTAGTATAAACACCCTCAAGTATTCACTATTTACACTACTTCCCCAAATCACCAGTCCATAGGAAAGGTTAGGGTAAATGAGATCATAGTATGCCATCATCGGTATCTGAATAGGGCAGTATTTTGAGAGAGTCCTCAGTACGTTAATTCCTCAGGATAATTTTGAGCAAACATTAATTATGGCAACTATTAATATGGTCATTACATGTCGAACCTATGTCGAGGTATATTCCAAGGACCTTGATGGACTTTACTTCTTCTGGCGCAGAATACACCAGTAAAACTGAGGTGTTACTTTAAAAAATCAGTGGGCCTGAAACAAAAGTTGATGATCTGTGATTTTATTGAGTTTTTTTTTTTTTTTGTAAGTACAGCATATAAAAATGCTGAGCATAACTGTTTAGATCCACTCAAATGTTTAATTCTAGATTTTCTTTGCAGTTTTTACTAAATCAAAGAGAGGTCTCATTGGCATATTGGACGAGTTGACCAAGCTGCAGCAATGGACCTATAATTAATAATTTAATAGTAGGATATAATGCAATAAAACTAGGACTACTCCGCTCTTAAATATTCTATAAAGATATTTTGAATTTATAGCTAAAATAAATGTTAGTTAACATTACATATAATAAACTAAATATAATGTTTAGCAACAATAAATCACTGTATATCTTTTAAGGCTTTGGAATCTCAACAAAGTACTGTAGTACAGAATTCGATTTTATTTGTTCTATATAGATATACCATTCGTTCGTTAATAATTTAACCTAATATTGTTGGAAAAACTGTACTATCAGCATGAATATCCATAAAAACCTGGATAACAACATTATTATCTCTTGTTCTAATAACATTTACACATATCACATGTATAAATTATTTTATCAATAATTTTTGTTTTAAAGGCTAAATACCACAGAAAATATATATCGGCAGATGAAGAAAAAATGAGAAAGGGGATTTTCCTTGAGAACTTGCACTTTGTACAAGAACACCACAAACTGTTCTTGGAAGGAAAGAGTACTTTCGATGTGGAAATTAATTGGATGTCCGATTGGGTAACTATGACTTTGGTTATCTAAAATATCTTCAAAAAATATATGCTCTAAATTTTTACATTGCTAATTGCTGATTGGCAAACCCATGCATTATAGTACTGAGGACGGCATCGTCTAAACTTTTAAATTATTTTTCAGGGATAATTCATTAAAAATTATCCTTGAAAAATTATATTTAAAGTTAACAAGGCCAATTTCCTATTGACATTATGAAAGGTTGATAGTTTGCTCCAGTGCAACGCACCAGATATAACTTAAAAACTTACTAGGTATATCTGAGGTGTTAATATTATTATAACGGTATAAATCATAATATCCGGAGATATAGAAACGACTTATGTTTGTAGTGATTGTATTATTATTATTACGGTAAATACTTTTAAGAAAAACTTATAATATTTCGGTTTTCATTGCATTGGTAAGTACAAAATGTAATTTGTATAGATTACCAACCATCATATATGCTAACTTATTTAAATATAATTAATATCCGTACAATATTTTGTTATTGTAAATGAAAACATGTAAAATAAAAATGAATCATATAACATTAATCTTTGCAAATGCATTACCTAATACTAATAGGTATCCAAAATAAATTGTTTAAATGTTAATACTATATGAAAATAAATAAAATTTATCTCAAATGAAACGACACATCAGGTGAAACATCTTTTTACTAGCAAAAATGAATAAGTATAAAATATAGTAATATTATGCATGTTGTGTACGAAATTTACTGTCAAGGATGTTTTTCTTAACATTTTAACAATGAATTAAAATGTTAAAGCTATTAACTTTTTTTTATTTTTTAGACCGATGAGGAGCTGCAACATATTATGGGCTTGTTACCAAATGGAGTGTCTATTTTAACTTAATAAAGTGTGAGAAGAGAAGCTGATTATATTACTAAAGATGTATTGCTTCTTGCTTGAAAAATAAATTGCCTGTGAATAAAACTAGTTATGGACACTATCCAAGTTGTTCCTGTATTTATTTACACATGCTCACTGTTTCTATTTTTTTAATTTTAATTTAAACTAACACTAAAGCAGGTTAACAAAGTCTAAATTAAGTTTACCATATAGTTGTGCTTCAGATTATATAATTTTTTTTTATTTACTATATTTTTATTTTAACACGAACCATATATATTTAAACAATATCATTCGCTCAGTTCTAAATATGATAGTTTAGGCGATGATAAGGAAATATCACTCTTTATGACATTTGATATGTTAAGAGAAATAGTAGTTAATTGCCCGAACGTGAAATTCAATAAGTTGTCCCCTTATGTCGAATAATTGTATAAAGCTGTACACCGACCTGTAAAGTTGATCAAATTAAAAAAAAAAACATTTGTTCAGTTAAATCGTTTTAATATTGGATCTGTTTTGTATTCAGAAAACTCGTCGTACTAGAAAACACTAAACAGGTACTTTAAATTATGTTTCCTTATCTTAACTGTTGTGTACCTTTAACATTCTAGCAATTTTCATTCGTTTCTTGAAAGAAATATGAACGAAAAGATTTTATTGAAAATTTGCTAAATTAGTTTACTAACAAACTAATTTAGCAAAATTGTTTAGGCCCTAATTATCATGGTTTTATTGCATGCTTAAACTATTTTATATTAAGTTTCCTGAAAAAAGTAGTCTTCACTTTGATCAAATCTTCAGCTTAACAGATTAAATTACGAACAAAATGAAACAGGTATGCATGTATGTACTTATGTTCTATTGCTGATCCACCAATTGATTAACTGTAGTAGATTGTTTCTGAATTTTGAAGGATAGTTTTTTACGGTTTATCCTGTATTTATTTAACGAAAATTTTATTCAATAGGGCACAACACTGTTATTTGATTTTATATTTGTTTGTAATATTTAATTATTCATTTTATTAAATAAAATTAACTACTACAATAATATTTCGATACATTGAATAAAAATATTACTAATGCAATATGAAGAGTTTTATAACAAATAATTATATTTAATTCATGAGCTAAAAGGTTGTTAGAGTACCCATAAAGTAATTTTCATTACTGTAAAAAAAATCAAAAAAAAAACATGCATAAGTTGAGGCCAAAAGTGAAAATTACTGTCAGGTTGTGTGAAAGTTTTCTTCACTAGGTGTAGAGGAAAATCGTGTAGAACTTCACTTATCGACTATGTTACCTTGTCGTAAGTGATTGCCAAAGGGCTTCATGGCTAAACTGTTAATTGGGGAATTCTAAGAGTTTTATGATATTATTTTCACTAAAGCGGTTTATTGGGCTCTTTTTAAGTTTATCTGTGATTCGGTGCTGTCATTCATAACATTGCAAACCATTCTCACAACCCAGATTGCTTTCATAATGTTATAGCCTAAATCTAAGTTATAGCCTAAAATCTAAGCATGCTGAAAACAGCATTAAATGCTTAAGTGTGTGACTAAACTCAATCTCAGCTAGTTTAGCCCCTTTTGGAGTGGCGGACGTAACGTTCACCAGTGGAGGCTTATATCAATAACAGCGATGCTGTCACTCCTGACAAATTGTTAAACTGGCTATTTTAAATAGTTAGTGGAAGGAGTGGTTGAGTGTGTATTATCAGTGTATAGCACTATTCGATGTATTATATAACTCCTATTACAGATCTATATTTATATTAGAAGTCGACTTAAATAGCTTATAACAGTAACAGTGCTGCCAACATAAATTTATCTGTGAAAAAATAGTACGATATTTGTTCCGATTTCCCCGAATCATAATTTAATACACTATACTGTTAAATAGTGAAAAAAAGAATAGCCAATGCAATATTGCTCACAAATCAATAACGATTTCTATGAATTTTTATGATGCTCAAAGTGGTTTTGTATCTGAGCAAGTGTTGTGAAGATTGTAGGATATAGGCAAGTCATTTCAGTGGTTGCCATAATTTTGGACCACAGGAGAATTCTTGACCAGAATATTTTGTTTCCAAATGTATGCTCTAATGTTTGCACGTTAGATAATGCTTTGTATGCATATTAAAATGAGTGTTCTCTCACTGGTTATGCTATATAAGGAATCTGAAAATTTTGAGCTCTTATATTTACGTTATTAAACAAAATATTGAAAAACTGCGAAGACTAACCAAGTCTTAACAGTTCGTTTTCTCTCTAAAACAATCATAAAATACATGGTGTTCCATGAGAAAGAACAATGTTGGCAGCCATATTGGAAAATACCGGTAGTTTTTCAAAATTTGATATTTTTAATTATGTATTTTTAAAACAAGGTCAAATTCTCCATTTAAAGTTTTTGTCATACTTATAGTCTGGAAGCTACATATTTATCAAGAAAACGTAAGTTTATATTTTATAGCTAAGAGTGTATTTTCATTACGATATTCCATGATCATAATAACTTTAAATAAATAATTTAAATAACTATGTAGATTGTGTTATGGATTAAAAGCGAACCAATCAATATTTAAGAATAAGTCAACAAGGCTGCTAACAGGCTGAGCTTTTCGGAGTGTTCTGAATTTACTAAATCGCTATTGTCAATAAATGACTGAGAGCTGAGAAATCTTCATTTGAAATTAATTTTTAACTTTATTTTATTACTATATCAATTATTATTTCAAATTTATTGACGCTTGGTATACGATTGTTAATGGCAATAAAGAAGGTTTGAATTAATTTAGATTAGTTGTAATGATATTGATTTATTACGTTACTGAATTAAAATAACAATTGATTAACAAAATGGTTGAATTTTATGATGTACATTATACTTAAATGTTTGATTTTTTGTCATTTATGAGTTTTTGTAATATATTTATAATAGGAAAATTTTAAAGTCAGAAGGTAGATAACGAAACAAGCATAACATTTATAAAATAGCATTTCTAATTGCCTCATATAAAATCGATAGTCAATCTTTTGACATTTTTTAAATTCACTCTAGCCAGATTTTGTCCGTAAGTTCTCTAGGACTAATACTACAGTAAATTGATTTTATAAGAGAACTTTGATTAAGTGTATATAAAATTAAATCAAAATGTCTATATTCATCATTTTGTGTTATAAATTATTAATTTATTTAAATTAACCGACAAAACGTCTCTTTAAAAGTAAAATTTTAACACCTTAAACTTTATGGGTAATGTTGTAATTAAACAAAATGTTATAACTATAAATTGCTTTTACAAATTGTGTAGGATTATAATTAGTAAACACAATTGTTCCACAAATAGAATAGCCGTATTAAGGTAGTATTTTCAAATTGTGAATACAATTTCGGGCTGTATTATATTTTAGTCTTTGAATTATACTCTGATTTTTTTTTTTTTTGTAAGACTTACATTCTGTCCAAGTTATTTTTTATTGCCACTATAAACACTGATACCATAACGCATAGTAGTATTTTTGGCAACACCTAATTTTTACAAAATGGATACTTTGCCTTAAAGTTTATAAACCCCGGTTTACTAACCATTAAGTGTATGTGTTAGGCCAACTATCCCTCTACGTTAAAAATAAAATTAACATTTCAATTCATTGTTCTCCTGTTATTATTAATTTGGTAGTAACATTTGTCCAATATTTTTTAAAGGATTTGTTTAAGAGTTGAATTAATTCTGTGAGCATGAGAAACACGCTACTGGTAGCAATCTTGCTGGTTGGAGTAGTGTTCGTCTTGGGAAATGACGATGAAGAGTGGGATAAATTTAAGGTAAAACAGGTTATCTTGTAAAATGTTTGTATTTAATCACTACAGCTAAAGTTATACTTTATTTACTGCATGCACTAACGTAACACAGGGATGCTTGGTGGCATTTGAAAACAACTCTGACTCACGGTATTGAAATTTACTTGAAGAGGCAATTACGTTGGTTCAAACAATAATGCAAAAGAACAATATATACATAATGTAATATGACAATCTTTATACAACAGGAAAACAAAATATAAAAGATAAAGTAAACAATAATAAAGTCCACGATCATAATATATGATATGCATTATGATTAACAATATGAAATTAAATGAAAAATATCTTTAAGTATTTGTGATTATTATTTATAATTATTTTCTCACTTTTAAAAACAATTTTAAAACGTAGGCCAGTAGCCAAGACCGGAGGATTCCGTAATCGCTGGATAACAGTGTTTACCAACTTCGAGAGTGGTTGGACAGGTGAATATTGGCATATACTGTCCTAGCATGCTGGCCTCCTGCCCGGTCACTGGTATCGGTTGGACAGGTGAATATTGGCCAATACTATCCTAGCATGCTGCCCTCCTGCCCGGTCACTGGTATCGGTTGGACAGGTGAATATTGGCCAATACTGTCCTAGCATGCTGCCCTCCTGCCCGGTCACTGGTATCGGTTGGACAGGTGAATATTGGCCAATACTGTCCTAGCATGCTACCCTCCTGCCCGGTCACTGGTATCGGTTGGACAGGTGAATATTGGCCAATACTGTCCTAGCATGCTGCCCTCCTGCCCGGTCACTGGTATCGGTTGGACAGGTGAATATTGGCAAATACTGTCCTAGCATGCTGCCTTCCTGCCCGGTCACTGGTATCGGTTGGACAGGTGAATATTGGCAAATACTGTCCTAGCATGCTGCCCTCCTGCCCGGTCACTGGTATCGGTTGGACAGGTGAATATTGGCCAATACTGTCCTAGCATGCTACCCTCCTGCCCGGTCACTGGTATCGGTTGGACAGGTGAATATTGGCCAATACTGTCCTAGCATGCTGCCCTCCTGCCCGGTCACTGGTATCGGTTGGACAGGTGAATATTGGCCAATACTGTCCTAGCATGCTACCCTCCTGCCCGGTCACTGGTATCGGTTTGGAAGTCACCCTTTAGCGAGCATCAACCTAAGTGTTAGAGAAGGCTTTTAATCCCTATTTTTTTTTAAGTGGTGTACTGTGTCTATAGTTAAAGGACACAGACACAGTACGCCACTCACCCCAGCAACATTATTTAAACAAATTATTTTTTTCACTAATTGATGTTCTAGTGAAATAGAAAGTAAAACTATTGTGAAAATAATACTCAAATAAGTTTAAGTTAATTTTTAAATAAATTTATGTTAAAATTGACATTACAACTGTTTCCATGCATAGACTTACAGTATATGTGAAAATGTATTCAACGTTATTTATGTTATCTCTGACTTGTATGTTTTGCAAAATACCTTGCATTTGAGCTTGTATTGAAAATACTTCTCAAATCTGATATGTGCTGTTGTTTTATACGTTTTAAACTGGATTGAAAAATTCATTTCACTATTTTAAACATTTTTCCTAATTAAATTTTGATTAAGATTGTATTTTTCTAAACTAATTTGTTATTTTAAAAACTTACATATTTATTGTTTGTAGTAATTAAGATTCTCATTGAAGTAAGTGCAAACTTGGATTGTATACTGAAAAGATAAAACATTCTATAAATCAATTGGTAAGTTGTTGTAAACAAATCTAATCATAAAGAATATAAAGAAACACTGGATTATACAATTTATCATTTCTTGTCCCAATAGCGTTGTACAATTATTTTACAACTTCATGGATTATTGAATTAATTAAAACTTGTAATATTTATGTTTGAAGATAAAATACCACAAAGAATACAAATCAGGAGAAGAAGAAAACTTTAGAAAACGTATTTTCCTGAAATTCTTGCATTACATACAAAAACACAACGACAAGTTCAATAAAGGGGAGACTACTTTCCCAATGACAACTAATCAATATTCCGATTGGGTAACTATGCCTTTTTTATTAAAGTTATTTTAGATTAAAGCAAACATTATATTTGCTCTCAATATTTAGGTAACTGATTGGTGAGCCCACTCACATTACAGTGGTGAGGACTCTCCTAACTTCAATATCTATTTATTGTAAGGTTCTTCTAGTTAATAAATATTTAAAGTTTTAAGGATTATCTACTATGTGACACTGAGACTTTCTAATAATGAGCTGTAATGCAACATATCTTCCTTTACTGGTGAATCGACTTCATTCCAGCATTAATACTTATGTATCTGTATATATCACAACAACCCAAGACATACGCGACGATCGTGTGCGTTGTCATAAATAGTTTTCGTACACCAAGGAGGTTGAAGAACAATTTGTATCGTATTTAATTTTTCATTGCTGATCTTGATTATTATTTCAAATCAAAAATATAATGTAACTTGATTGCTTAATGTCACAGATATGAATATTTCTACATTAATCAAACCTTTTTTAATTAATTAAATAAATATGCATTATGTTTTATTATTCTTCAATAGAATTGTAATAGAAAATACAATCCTATAGCATAGCACTTTGTAAAAAAAATAACAAAAATAAATTTACGCTCAAAGGAATTAAATATAGGTTATTTAATTGTTAAAAAAATATAAATATAATTCAAATGACTCATAGAAATAAAAGAAATGTAGTTTAAAGGCTACAAAAAATAGTATAATAACACAAATGAGGACGACTAACGTAAATAAGTACTACAAGTTTTGTATACCAGATTGACTTTTAAGGGTGTGTTTTATAAACATTTTTGTTATGTAATTAACATCCTTCTTATATTTTAGACTGACGTGGAACATGCTAGATTGCAAAGTTCAATACCAAAAGGAGTGCTTATTCTCAATTAAGTCCAACAAGAAGAAGAGAATGTATTGTTAAAAATATATTGATTATTAATTGAACACTAAAATGTCAATAAATTAAACAAGCCAAGGACTTTATGCAAGTTCTTCCTAGATTTAATTACCTATAATCATTGTTTTTATTTATTTTAAATCACAATAAAGTCATATTATAACCTAACTTAGTGTATGATTTTTTGTTTTATTTATATGCTTTATTTATTTTTTATATGAAAATAAGATATATAACTAACCAAAATGATATGAATAACTTTGACTTTTCAGAAGCATTTAATTGCTATTACCGTGAAGAGAGAATGTCTAAGCAGTAGTAGTCAGCCCCTCGGTAGCCCACTTCATGAAATGTGGCGATCCAACTAAGGTTGATAAGACTACTGTCGGCGAGTCACGAGAAGTCCTCTGAACTTCATGCCTCTTAGTTATTGAAGAGTACATATCATATACTCTTAATATAATACGTACTCTTACATAGTTATATAGTGTACATATCATAATTAGTAAATACGACAGGTACTACAAAACTTGTATAGTTTCAATGGAAATCAGTGCCTTCATTATCACAGAAGCATGAAGTTCAGAGGACTTCTCATGATTAGCCGACTATATTGTTAATGCGAAGATGATATGAGTGCCCGTAGTGACGAGTTAATAAATGGACGCCTTGGTTGCCCACTTTTTCAAACATGGTTAGTTCACCTAGGTTGAGAAGCATTTCACTATTGTTAATGCGAAGACAATATGACTGACCGTATTTACGAACCAGTAGTCAATAGGTACGTCAAATATTTTCGAAATATCGATATATCTGTATATCTCTTACTCCATGAAAGTTCTAGATACTTCCAGGAGTACTAATTGACCCTTTTTTACTTCATTAACTTGCAAAGCACTTGGTTGTCAGAAGGATGGTGCGTAAAGAAGGCCGAGGCGTCACGATCCCAGCAAGTGACGGGGTTGGCACGTGAAGTTTCCAGTTACGTCCCCTAGTTTTCAAGACAGTCTCTTCAAACACAAGTCTACGACTTCATTCTGACGATTTCTGCTCTATTTCTAAAACCAACCACAGTATTTCATGGCATTGTCAAGATCCAAGAAGCAGCTTTTTAATATTTGATGTGGACCTGGACAAAACAACCCTCAAAATCCTCACTGCACTCAGCGTGAAGGGTAAAGAAAGGGTCCTAAATTTATTGGCTGACCTTTATTAATGTAAGAGAAAACAAGTTATAGAACCCTGTGGGTGATGTAAAACCTTTAAATATCTAAACAACAGACCTTATCAAACGTAACTGAACTAATAATCAAGTAAAAAAGCCCACATAAAGATATCAACACGTACAAATACGGCATAACAGTTCATATACAACAGGGAAAACTTTATAACTGAATATAGCAGGCACCATACAGTGAGTTGTATAATTTGTCTAAATTACTCTCTCCTTAAAATAAACAAACAAACAACTATATTAAAACTATAAAATTAAAACTATTTAAATTGAAAGTCAATAATAACGGTACGTTATAGTTAATTTATTTCTAAAAATATTTAAACATTATTATAGAATCTACTAAATAGTTTCATGGTTTTGTAATTTTTTATTAATGATAAATAATACAACTAGCATTAAAAGTTACTATATCGGGTAATTCCGGTAGCTATAACAAGGTGTTTTAAATAATAATATTAAATTTTGTGCGAAATTTTTGGCTATTATAAAAATATCTCTACTCAGCTTTTTTAAAATTCTCTTCACGTAGTTTGAGTTCTCTAAAACTGAGCTGAATCAAATGTGATAACTGTCTAACGTATCCAGAATAATCACAGTTTTTGGCAACTTATTATTATCAATATTCAAAATAATCGGTTTTTTGGTTATTATATATTTTTTTATCAAAAAATAACGCCATTGAAGACACAGTAAATAATGGTTGGAATAATGATGTTTACGCTTGTCTGTTACATGAACTTTTAATGTATGTACATACACCGAACCTCATTATCCTCTGACATCGAGTGTACTTCCCCGCTCACACAATAGCGTGAATACCTAGTACCATTGAAGCTAAGTGTTGAGTGCCAGGACACGTGATGTGTACGCTTGTCCAAAGCAAGAACCTTTAATGTATGTACATTATTGATCCCATTATCCTCTGACATCGAGTGTACTTCAACGCTCACACAATGGCGTGAATACCTAGTACCATTGAAGCTAAGTGTTGAGTACCAGGACACGTGATGTGTACGCTTGTCTGTTACATGAACTTTTAATGTATGTACATACACCGAACCTCACTATCCTCTGACATCGAGTGTACTTCCCCGCTCACACAATAGCGTGAATACCTAGTACCATTGAAGCTAAGTGTTGAGTGCCAGGACAAGTGATGTGTACGCTTGTCCAAAGCAAGAACCTTTAATGTATGTACATTATTGATCCCATTATCCTCTGACATCGAGTGTACTTCAACGCTCACATCTTATCCCTTCCAGACATCGAGTGTACTTCAACGCTCACACAATGGCGTGAATACCTAGTACCATTGAAGCTAAGTGTTGAGTACCAGGACACGTGATGTGTACGCTTGTCTGTTACATGAACTTTTAATGTATGTACATACACCGAACCTCACTATCCTCTGACATTGAGTGTACTTCCCCGCTCACACTGTAGCGTGAATACCTAGTACCATTGAAGCTAAGTGTTGAGTGCCAGGACAAGTGATGTGTACGCTTGTCCAAAGCAAGAACCTTTAATATATGTACATTATTGATCCCATTATCCTCTGACATCGAGTGTACTTCAACGCTCACACAATGGTGTGAATACCTAACATCATTGAAGCTAAGTGTTGAGTACCAGGACACGTGATGATTACGCTTGTCTGTTACATGAACTTTTAATGTATGTACATACACCGAACCTCATTATCCTCTGACATCGAGTGTACTTCCCCGCTCACACAATGGCGTGAATACCTAGTACCATTGAAGCTAAGTGTTGAGTACCAGGACACGTGATGTGTACGCTTGTCAAAAAAAGAACCTTTAATGTATGTAAATACACCGAAGCTCTTTACCCTCAGACATTGAGTGTACTTCCCCGCTCACACAATAGTGTGAATACCTAATATCATTGACGCTATCGTGTTGAATGTCAGGACAAGTGATATGTACGCTTGTCCAAAGGATGAACCTTTAATGTATGTACATATATTGATCCCACTTACATCGAGAGTACATATCTTCACACACACAGTGTAATATTAAATACTTTAATGAAGCAGTTGAATTTAATAAAGCTTTAACATTCCATATCTGATTCGGAATTTACAGGTAGTTAAACATTATATTTTAAGTATAATTATACCTAAACGTACTGTAAAGTAACGAATAACGATAAATTAACCCAATTAAATAACGAAGTCTAACCCAAACCTGAGCAAACAGTCTCAATTAAAGGTACTGTCTGTTTACTGCATTATATAGTTATACATGTTTTTAAGTATAACCAGCTGCATACTTTGGGCCTTCACTTCCAGGTCCCATTCTAAATATGTGTCCCACCTAACCTAACATTGATAGTTAACCAGGTTAATAATGGGTGCTACTAAAGCTGGTCACCAGTACTACCCACATTAATCACGGTTGCTACTCAAGTTGATAACGGTTGGATACCCAAGGTGATTACGGTTGCTTCCCAAGATGTTCATGGGTAGCCACCCAAGTATACCACACTTGCTACCAAAGTTGATCACGGTTGCTACCAAAGCTACTCACAGTAATTACCCTAGTTGATGACACGTGGCTTTCACCGATGGTAATGGGTCTTACTCAAGCTCATCACTACTGCTATCCAGTATAATGATAGGTGGCTACCCCAAGTGATCCGAATGCTACTCAAGCTGATCATGTGTGCTACTTAAGATGATCACGGGTCCTACCCTACTTCATCTGGGGTGCTTACCCAGCAAATCAAGACTGGCTATACAAGCTTGCTTTATACAAGGCTATACAAGGCTATACAAGGCTATACAAGCATACTTCGAATGCTACCGAAACTAATCTCCGTTTCTATCCAAGTTGATCACGGATGGCTACCCAATTTGACCGAGCTTTTGACTTTTGGCCATCTGAGGAGGCTATGTGTACAGGTAACATTCAAGAGGCAGATACATGGCAAGGGAGATACAGCACTGACTCCCAGCTTTTGAATTTCAGCCTTCTGCGGAAGCTATGTGTACAGGTAAAATTAGATACAGATACATGGTTAGGGGGGGGGGGGTGAGCACGGAGTCTAGCTTATGGTGCTCTACCGTCTGAGGTCAGAGCCGAGCTGATCAATAAACACCCTCTCTTTGCGAAAAATGTACAAAACGGAACAATGTTTATCAAATACTTAATAATTCCTCTAAATTATGGATATTTTATTAGTTTCCCTAAGTCCTAAATCGTGGTCATTAAATGAAAGAGAGACTGACAGTTATTCATTATAATTTTATAGATATTTTTATTACTTCGTTATAATAATGATTATTAATATAACTTTACTGAGACAATCTGTACATATTTATTACATATTATATACAATAGAATAAGCATAGTTATTTTAAATAACTTTTGCAATAAATCTGGAATTTAATAAAATAAAAATTAATAAATTAAATGGATGTTATGACGTTCATTGTACTAGAGTAATTGATTAGGGAATATTTTTATACATTTCTAGCCGGTACATTTACAATTAATTAATAGATAACAAAATATACATAAAGTTGACAAAAGAACAGTTGTCCAAGAAACGTATATAAACACTGTAATTGTTCCTTTGATATTATCTCTCTTCTCCCACTGGCCAGCTTTATACGTAAGTTTGTTTTAGGATTAATATTATCATAATTAAATTTAATACAAAATAGGTTCAATGTAGTGTGTATCGATACTAAATAATATCTGTTTATTTATCGTTTGATATCATATATGTTCTTGAAAAATTCCAAAATTTAACATTTTAAAACAAGGGTGAAACTTAATGTACATTCTTGTTAATATACAATAATACCAACAAGAATGTATGAGAGCATCATTTTGTGTAATACTACCCCTGGTTAGATTGGTGTCATCTAAAGTAAGTAACTGGATAAGGACTTTAATTGAATCATTATAAAAGGGGAAAAAATAATACCTGTTTGGAAATTACATAACATAATATGGAATGTTTTGTTTAGGATTTGTGTAAGTGTGGAAGTGATTCTGTAAGGATGAGGAGCCTGTTACTAGTAGCAATCTTGCTGGTCGGAGTAGTGCTCGTATTGGGAAATGTCGAGCAAGAGTGGGAGAAGTTTAAGGTAAAAAGATTATCCTGGAAAATGTTTGTCGTATTTTACTAGAGCCAGATATATACTGTATTTAATGAATATTCCAACTTATTATGAACAATTTCATGACGTTTCAAGATAGAGAAACCATCCATCTTATTACATTCAGTGACTGATTTGAAAGAACAGATGAAGGGAGACATTTTATTATTTATATGCTGGAAAATATATTTTCCACTGGTTATAAACATCAAAAACAACTATAGTTAACATATAAAAACTACCAAATGAGGATTTATTAAATAAAACTACTTTATATACTGAAATGAAAATTAAGTTACAAATTTTATATTTAGTAATTTCTGTTAAATGTTTATTAATTAAAGTATATAGACTTAATACATAATTATTAAAACACATATTCATAAAATAATATTCACTCCCAATATAATAAAAGTAATTTATTACCCATCATGTTAGGTATTATTTTACTAAAAATAATTCTGTATTCGATGTAATATATGGATAGATTTGTTGACAAATTACAGCATACAACATGTATTCTTTTTACAAGAGAAATGTATTATACAGTACAATCTTAACTTCTTGGTTTTAAATTTATTATTAACGGTACATTCATTTTAAATAGACAGTATACGACAGTTTAGTTAGTAACATCCTCTTGTGCCATTTTGTGTAACATATATTTCTTTGTTCCGCCGAAGAATTAATAATTGCTGTAGTTTAAAGTTTTGATTATATTTAAAGTAAGAATAATTATTATACTAAGAACTATTTAGCGTTGTTTCCTTTGAAATTCTGGCAAATAATGAACATCGAATTGAAATAAATCACAGGAAGATATTGTTATACCATAAATATATGATTCTTATAAATGATAAGCAGTACAAGTTATTTAGATCACAAAATACTCTAATACTGCCAAATGGCAAATAATTGTGACTCATATGCACAGGAAACAAATTAGCAGTGGGGCAGGAAATAGCTAAGTAGTCACGGTGGTAACTGGATTGTGTTTAGTTTTGGTATTTGCTGTAAGAGCGCTATAAAGTAAAGTTGGGACATTCAATAAATGAAGAGTAATATTTTTTGTTAAAATAATCTATAATCTAGAAAATAACTGACACGAAAAATGTTACCCCATACTTTTTGTTTATTTTTAATTATTTATTTTGTAAAAGATGAATTGTACAGGATTACTTTAAAAATGAAATTACGATCATTGTAGTTTTAATAAATCTTCCAAATTACAAAATATCACAAAAATAAGGCGATTATTGTAACTCCATTCAAATAGTATAGTATAAGAATTAATGTCATTAAAAAAAGTCTATAAAAACTAGTTAAAACGTCATTATTTAATTAATCTTAGGATCTAATAATACAATAATAAAATTACTCAACTCTAAACTATTTTATACGGTTATTTTGAACTTTAACTTTAACTATGGTTTAACAACAAAACCACTGTAAACATTTTTTTTAGTCTTTGTTTTTTCATCAAAGAAAGTGCATGATTAGATTAAGATCGTTTTACATATATATAAAACAATTATTCATTAATAGTTGAACATAATTTTGTGAAAACTGTACACTGAGCATTCATATCCGTTAAAAACCTGGATAACACCATTAATCATCTCTTGTTCCCATAAAGTTTACATATATATATGGATTATTTAATTAATGAATATTTGTACTGTATCTGTTTGAAGATTAAATACCAAAGACATTATAAAACGGCAGCTGAGGAACATATGAGAAAGAAGATTTTCGTGGAGAACTGGACCTTCGTACAAAAACACCACAAAGAGTACTTGGCTGGGAAGAGTACTTTTGATGTGGGAATCAACTATATGTCCGATTGGGTAAATAATACTTTGGTTATTTGTGTTATCTTGTATTAAATTACCTGCTCTGAATATTTATACTGTTGATTGGCAAACACATACATAATAGTAGTGAGAACGGCGTCCTCTAAACTTTGAGATAACATTATTCTAAAGATACAATCATATTTAAAGTTAACAAGGCCAATCTCCTATGTGATATTATGAAAGGTTTGATAGTTTGCTCCAGTGCAACATGGCAGATATAACTTAACTACATAGTAGGTATGAGGTGTTCATATTATTATAATGGTATAAATCATAATATCCGGATATATATAAACGACTTGTATTTGTAGTAATATATTCTTTTTTACTTAAATTATAGTAATTATATTTCAGAAAAACTTTATAGTATTTCGGTTTTCATTACATTAGCAATTATGAAAATGTAGTTTATATTGATTACCTATCATTATACCCGTATACGCTAAGTAATATCGTTTATTTATCGTATCTTTTTATTTTATCCTATATGCGATAGTATAGAGAATAATATTAACAATAATATGTCTTTATTATTATTACAAGGGAGCAAAATTGAGCCAAATTACGTAAGGCATAAATAGCTGAAGTAACCATCGAACAGACATAATCAACATGATCGCTCTAAGTCCAGCCTATGTCAAGGTATACACCCAGAAACCGAGTGGAATCAAGTTCATACAAAAATTTATCATTAGCCATGACATATAGCCGTAACTCATTATCAAGAAGTCGGAGATGAAAATTATTAAATGTTGTCTTTGAGGTATTAATTTGAAGGTTAAGTTCATCAAAGTGCACAATACACGTTTTTAATCTAATAAATGTTTCTTTTTCTAATTCATCTTTTGATGGATTTTTTTACACAGAGAGTCGTATCATCCGCATATTGAAAAATCTTTCCATTTTGAATTTATGTTCCAAGGACATTGACATAAATTAAAAATAAAATAGGACGGAGAGCAAAACCTTGAGGAATCCTGTGTCAAGACAGTTCTCTTTGACAGAACATCGGCGACTTGTTCGCAGTGACTTCTGTCTCTGAGATAAGATGCCAACCATTCCTGTGGCAGACCACAGATCCCAAAATTTTTTGCGTATGTAATAAAGTTCCGTGGTGGACACTATTAAAAGCATTAGAGGTCGATAAATACGCTTAAAAATATGTTCCCGACCCTCCAAACCCTCAACAATGTCCTCAACAAGATTTGTGACTACGTCAATGGTTGATTTGTTTTGTCGGAAACCAAACTGACATAAGGATAATATATTGTATCTATCCAGAAAACTTACTAGTTGTTCGTAGTAACGTTTCTCAAATACTTTACTTAGAACAGGTATTATTGATATTGTCCGATAATTGCTGATGAGACAAGGATCGCCAAGTTTTCATTGTTTAGTAGTTAAATATGGGGAAAACTTTGTGCCAATTCTTTGGAAACTTTTATTCAGTACAAGTAAACGTCACACAACACAAATTTATTACAATATAAGCACAAAATGCACAAATATACTACAATACAAGCACAAAATGCACAAATATTATGGTGATCGATTTCGGTGAACCACGCTCACCTTCCTCAGACCAGAGGGATTCACAAAAGAATGGAAAACGGTGTTCAACAACTCCAGAACTTTTATTTTAATGAAATTAATCTCCACATAATGGTTTTTATTGTAAATGAAAAATGTAAAATAAAAATGAATTATATAACATTAAACTATGTAAATGCATTACCTAACACTAATAGGTATTAACAATAGATGTTAATATTATATCAAAAGAAATTAAATTTCTCTCTTAAATAAATTGACTGTAGATTAAGGGGAAACAATTTTTTACTAACAAAAACGAATAAGTATAACGTATAGTACAAGGTAAATAGGCCTATTATGCATGTTGTGTACGAAATTTACTGTCAAGGTTTTTCGTACACATTTTTACAGTGTATTTTTTTGTTTTGTTTTAGACTGAGACGGAGCTTGCACGTCTTTTGGGTTTCATACCAAAAGGAGTGACTATTATACATAAAAAACAGTAAGAAGAAAAGCAGATTGTATTACTGAATATGTATTGCTTTTTACTTCAAACAATAAATTGTTTAAAAATAAAATAGGATATGGACACTCTCCAAGTTCAGCCTGTATTTATTTACACATTCTCATTGTATCTATTTTTTATTTTAGTTAAAATTAAAGTAAAGCAGTCAAACAAAGACTAAAATAACTTTACCATATCGTTGTGCTTCTGATAAAATATTTTTTTTATATGTTGAACCAAATATAGTTAAACAATATCATTTACTCAACTCTAAATTTGAAATTTGATAGTTTGGGTGATGATATGTAATCATTACTTTTTATGACAGTTTCCATATTTAGAGCAATATCATTTAATTACCCTGAGTTTAAATTCAATAAGTCGTACAATTGAATAAAGTTGTACACAAATATGTAAAATTTATCGATAAAAAAAATTTGTTCAGATAATGCGTTATAATTTTGGTTATGTTTTGTATTACTGACAAAAATACACATGGTTCAATTTTTCCAAAAACTCGTGGTTTTAGAAAACATAAAACAAGTACTGTAAATGGTGTTTCCAATCTTAACTTTTGTTTACCTTTATCATTTCAGTAACTTTCATTTGTTCCTGGACAGACATCGGAACGAACATATTTTATTGTGAGCTTTTTTACTTGATTATTAGTTCAGTTACGTTTGATAAGGTCTGTTGTTTAGATATTTAAAGGTTCTACATCACCCACAGGGTTCTATAACCTGTTATCTCATACATTAAAAAAGATCAGCCAATATATATATGACCTTTTCTTTACCCCTAACGCTAAATGCAGTGAGGATTTTGAGGTTTGTTTTGTCCAGGTCCACATCAAATATTAAAAAACTGTACGTGGACCTTGACCATGAAATACTGTGGTGTACGTAACCATGAAATACTGTGGTTGGCTTTAAAAATAAGCCATCCTTCTGACAACAAAGTCCTTTGCAAAATAAATGAAGTAAAAAAGAGTCAATTAGTACTCCTGGAAGTATTCAGAACTTTCATGGCGTAAGAGATGTACAGAGTGCTGAAATGCATCTCAGCCTCGGCGGAAGAACCAAATTTAATAAGTGGCTGACTACTAGGGATGGCATCGATACATCGGAAATATCGATAAATTTATGTTGATATATCGATATATTAGTATCGACATTTTCTTTCTTCGGAATTAATTATATTTTTGTCCTATATATTATATATATAAATATCGACGTTATTCTCTGTCTTCAAATCCATCACGATTTGAAAAAAACATCAATAATGCCTCTTATGCTTAAAAAACTTATTGAAATAATAAAGTAACTTTATTAAGTTTTTTTACGTGAGACTAAATCACTAAAATGTAGTTTATTATAGAACAGTGGATGGAAGTTTAGTATTTATTAGAAGCCTAATGGTATTTTAACGTGGAAAAAAATAACAGTTTTATTACATTTTTTATTTATAATTGACATAATAATTAAAGGTATAATTATTGTTATTTTTAAGTTTTTTTCATTCAACCCGTCAGACCACATCTTGTTTCGTGTAGGTAAATGTAATACATTTTTACATTGAGTATGCTGTTTTAAATAGTGACAGCAAAATATGAATGTATTTTTGGTTGTGACATAGGAATTAGTGTATGATTTTAAACGGATAAAAAATTTACAATTCGTTACATCGGTTACCCGATATTTTTCTTTCAATATTGTCGTTAGATCGATATTATGTTTGTGATATATCGATATTTCGAAAATATTTGCCATTTCCACTGACTAATAGTTTGTAAATACGGACAGTCATATTGTCTTTGCATAAACAGCAGTGAAATGCTTCTCAACCTAGGCGAACTAACCGTGTTTGAAAAAGTGGGCAACCAAGGTGGCCATTCATAACTCGTCACTACGGGCACTCATATCATCTTCGCTTCAACAGTATGGTCGGCGAGTCATGAGAAGTCCTCTGCACTTCATGCTTCTGTGATTTTGAAGGCACTAATTTCCATTGAAACAGCACAAGTTATGTAGTGTACCTGTCGTAATTAATAATTTTGATATGTACACTATATAACTTCTGCTGTTTTAATGTAAATCAGCGCCTTCAATAACTAAGAGGCATTACGTTAGGAGTTCTTGTGACTTGCCGACAGTAGTCTTCTCAGCCTTAGTTGGATCGCCACATTTCATGAAGTGGGCTACCGAGGGGCTGACTACTACCCCTTAGACATTCTCTCTTCCCGTTAATAGCAATGAAATGCTTCTCAGCCTAGGTGGAGTAGCCGTGTTTAATGAATTGGACAACAGAGTGGCCCAATAGTAGCTGGTCTCTACGGGCAGACACATTGTCTTCATATTTTTAGAAATGATTTGCTTCTAATCCTTAGTGGAATTTCCATTGAGAACGTTTTATTTAGATGGATTTAGATTGTTCTATCTTGAATTGGATAGGTAATATATTTCATAATTCAGTTGTGATTGATGTTTTTGAATAACGTTTAGATCTTATACAAATTGGTGTAAAGCTTTAACCAATTCAACCACATAAACCAAATCTCATTCAATTATACCCTAGGTAAATAAATGTTATTACTATAAAATCAATAACTGTTATTAAAGTATTTATTCGACGTCATCACTTAAACTAACAAGACTGTTTAAATCTGAGTCAACGTTATTGATATCATTTTGATTAGTTATATATCAAATTTTCATGGAAAAAATATATAAAATTTATAAATAAAACAAACAAATTATATAGGGCCTACTAAGTTATTTTATAATATGCCTTTATTGTGAGTTAAAATAAAATAAAAACAATGATCATAGGTAAGTAAATCTAGGAAGAACTTGTATAAAGTCCTTGGCTTGTTTAATTTATTCACACTTTAGTGTTCAATCAAGAAACAATACATCTTTAGCAATACATTCTCTTCTCCTTGTCTTGTTTTAATTGAGAATTAGCAATTCTTTTGGTATTGCACTTTGCAATCTAGCATGCTCCACGTCAGTCTAAAATATAAGAAGAATGTTAAATACATTACAAAAATGTTTATAAAACACAACACTTTAAAAATCAATCTGGTATACAAAACTTGTAGTACCTATTTACGTTAGTCGTCCTCATTTGTGTTATTATACTATTTTTTGTAGCCTTTAAACTACATTTCTTTTATTTCTAAGAGTCATTTGAATTCTATTTATATATGTTTAAAAATTAAATTGCCTATATTTTATTCCTTTGAATGTAAAGTTATTTATTTATTTTATT
This sequence comes from Stictocephala bisonia, assembly GCA_035578905.1. Classification (NCBI taxonomy): domain Eukaryota; kingdom Metazoa; phylum Arthropoda; class Insecta; order Hemiptera; family Membracidae; genus Stictocephala; species Stictocephala bisonia. The sequence goes on from JAQJVL010000874.1 coordinate 262,219, forward strand.
TATTTATTTATTTATTTTTTTTTTTTTTTGCAAAGTGCTATGCTATAGTATTGCATTTTCTATTACAATTCTATTAAAGAATAATAAAAAATAATCATAGCTATTTAATTTATTATTGGAAAAATATTCATTTCTGTGATATTGAGCAATCAAGGTAGTTTATATTTTTAATTTGAAATAATAATCAAGATCAGCAATGAAAAAATGAAGTACGATACAAATCACTCTTAAACCTCCTTGGTGTTACGAAAACTATTTATAACAATGCACCCGATTCTTTCGTATGTCTTGGGTTGTTGTGATATATACAGATACATATATATTATTACTTGAAAGACGTCGATGTACCAGTAAAGGAGGGGATGTTGCATTACAGCTCAGTATCAGAAAGTCTCATAGTGTCACGTAGTAGATAATCCTTCAAAACTTGAAATATTTAATAACTTGACGAATTATACAATAAATAGACAATGAAGTTAGGAGAGTCCTCACCACTATAATGTGAGTGGGCTCACCAATCAGTTACCTAAATATTGAGAGCATCTTTAATGTTTGCTTTAATCTAAGATAACTGTAATAAGCAAAGGCATAGATACCCAATCGGAATATGAATTAGTTGTTATTGGGAAATTAGTCTCCCCTTTATTGAACTTGTCATTGTGTTCTTGTATGTAAGGCAAGAATTCCTGGAAAATACGTTTTCTAAAGTTTTCTCCTTCTTCTGATTTGTATTCTTTGTGGTATTTTTATCTTCAAACATATATATTTCAAGTTTTAATTAATTAATTAATTAATTTCCAACCGCTACCCCATTTTGTTTAAATCAATATCAACATCAAGATGGCAACAATGAGCTATTACACAGTATACAAAAAATAACACACAAATATATATATATTCTAAAAATATATTTTTGTATACTCTATAATAGCTCATTATTGCCATCTTGATGTTGATATTGATTTAAACAAAATGGTGTAACCGTTGGAAATAAATAAATAAATAAATTTAAACTTGTAATACTGTACATATGTTTGAAGATAAAAATACCACAAAGAATACAAATCAGAAGAGGGAAAACACTTTAGAAAACGTATTTTATATTATATATACACACACACACACACACACAAAACCAATTTCTAATACTAATATGCTATGCTACATTATAATACAAAATAATACTAATATATCCACTTATTGAACAATACAACACAATCACAGATCTAAGGCTCCAAATTACAGCTCATGAAAGACAAAAATTACATCAATAAAAATTAAATCAAGCAACAACAATATTTTAGAATACAAACTCTTATGTATAATAATATTATAGTTGCATCATGTTGATAAAAAGACCTGGACTAAAATAAAACTCACCAAGCCTTGCAATTAAACTCACTATCAACAAGGACAAATGAGATTCAATACAAAAAAAGAGACAATCAATATCAATTATCCCAAACTCACCACAAATATAACAAAAACTGTCAGCAGAGTTCTTTTGTCTAAACAACCGCGCTTAGACATTTTACTAAGCACATGTACTGGAAACCAGAGAGTTAGGTTAGGTTGGCAGTAAAAAAAAATCAGCTGTGAACAGAAAAATATAATCCCCTTTTTCTGGACAGTAAATGTGTTTCAGCAGTGCTTCCAACTCTTCTACAGCCAGTACAAATTATTTTACAATTCCATTTGAACTATATAAAAACTGTTAAATTCTTAATAACAAAATTTAATGAATTTATGTGCAAATGTGAAAAAATAGTAGGTGATAGAGCTTAATAAGTGTCAAATTTGGGTTTAGCACCCAAAAAAACTTGAGAATAAGGTGTTTTAAGAAAAATTTTTTCCATCGTTGGCCTGTGTTATTTGTAAAATCAAGCTTCTTACTATTTTAGTAAGTTAAGAAGGTCTCCAGTTTACCAAAAATACCAAATTTCAGCAGCCACGTGTTTATAAAAGGAAAGTAAATTGTGATTTCAAGCTAAAACTGTATTTTCATTATGATACTGTAGATTATAATATATATGTTATATGAGTTATTTAAGTAGCTTTGCAAATAAATTATAAATAACATGTTAAAGAGATTTATTTGGACAAAGGATTGGTCAGCTATTTCATAATACTGATGAAAGCAGATTCAACTTCGATCGATTAAACAGTCCTTTAGAAAATGATTTTGTACTATTTTAGATTGCCTTGTATTTATTTTATAATTTAAAGACCTAGCTGTACTAATGCTCTAAGCATTGAAATGTTCTGTTTTATATTTAACAAAAACAAATATTTATATAAATAATGCAATGCTTATAACTGTCAAGCAACTATACTCTTAATAGGCGTTTTTAATTATTAGTTTGATAATGAAAAAATAGTTTTGCAAGGAAGCGTTTATTTTTATTCACATAATAAATCAAAATTTCAATTAACAAAGTAATTGGTGTTATTACGTTCAATATACTTGATTGTTTTATTTATAGACAATTACGGAATACTGATTATACTTTTCTAGTCGGTACATTTACAGTTAATTAATACACATTAAAATTAACATATATTTACAAAAGAACAATTGTATTTGAGACTCATATAAAAACAATAGTCATTCCTATCAAATTTCCCTTCTGTCACTAGCTAGTTTTTGACCGTAAGTTGTTAAGGTCTAATTTAACAGCAAAGAACTTCTATAAAAAAAAATACCTTAATTCAGTTAGTATGAAATAACAATATTTTTAATCATCATTTTGGTATCATGTATTTGTATATGATTAGTACAAAACAATATTCCCCTCATACTAGATTTTTAACCTACGAAATTTAATCGTTAAATTTTTTAAACTATTATTTACTATAAGGACTCAATTTGAATATGGAGTTAAATTGTTTATGAATGTTTTTAGTATTCATTAAATGCATTATTTCTAGACAGCCATAAATCATAAAACCAAACATGTTGATTTACCTGACAATTTACCTGGCTCGACATCCAATACTGCTATAAGATTTATAGCATTTTTCTCGAGAAAGTTTACAGATTTTAAATATATTTACACATAAACAATTACTCTAATAATTATCTCCTTATTGCTTAAATTCTTTTTCATTTTCATTCTTCTTGTTACTACTATTTAGATGTTATATGCATATCTTATGACTATTAAATACTATATATTTGGGAGGGTAGTTTAATTAAAAAACAAACAATAACGGGCCCAAAACGAAACTTTGCAGATATATATTAGTACTTTTTGAGAGAGTAATTATATTTTGTTACCTCTCTGTTTTTTGTTATGTTTAAAATATCAATATATTGCAATATACTTACCAAAAAAACCTAACCATTTATTTGATCGTCCCTTGGCTAATTAATCATTTAATTTATTTAATAGTGTACTAATTACTGTCTCAAAGGTCTGTATGATGCCCCTAAATATGCCATTTATGCTTTGTCTTGCATCTTGAAATATTAAAAAAAATCATTGTAGTAGTAATATCACACCAAAATCTATTAGGAATAAGACAAATGCTACATATAAACCGCAACATACTGAAAATACCCTTAAAGTGAGCTTAAATTTAGTTGTTGTGTTCTATGGACATTTTATTAGTATATGGCCCATTTCATATCAATTGTATATGGCTCAAAACTGACCTTTAACTAATGGTATTTTACACACCCCTGTTATTTTATATCTATGATACGTTTCAGGTGATGTTACACAGTAACTTGAACAATATAGCATAAAGAACATCCAAAACAAGTCAGTCTTTACTGTTTGTCTTTAGTAGGTGTGATACTATTCATACGATGGTAAAATGTAACACTTGTTCCACAACTGTATTACTGTGTATGTAGATATAGTCCACACACAACATTTGGGGTTGAGATAACTTCAATGTACTTTCTCTAGTAAACAAAGGAGATTTAAAATTATGTAAGAACCTATTTGCACCTCTCTTGCAAGACTAATGTTCTCTAATATTGTTTCTGTAGACATAGTCTAATGGAAATCGTAGCAGCCTCTCATATCATAATAGCTGAGGGAGATATAGTTTCAATATACTACCCCCAGTAAACATAGTTAATTTACAATTATGTAAGATCCATGTTAAACCTCATTTGTAACACTTCATGTTTTACGTGTTGGAATAAAATAGATAATAACAATAACTTTAAAGGTAATAATTGATTGAATTCCTTCCATGCTTTGCTAATTTTAACATATTTTTAAAAGAGGGTGGTTTAAATTATATGATTTATTTCATTAACTAGTGACCCAAATATCAGAATAACTGTCTTATGAAAGGAATACACTCAAATTAATTGAATAAAAAAAATTAATGAGCAAACTCTTGTGTAATACGACTTCCAACATTTGGCATTCCATTCTTATTTTTTTTTACGGAATTATTACAAAATACTAAAATAATTTGTTTGGAAAATTACACCATGTTTTGTTTAAGATTAGAGTAAGAGTGGAAGTGATTCTATAAGGATGAGGATCTTGTTACTAGCAGCAATATTCCTGGTCGGAGTAGTGCTCGTCTTGGGAAACGACGAGGAAGAGTGGAAGAAGTTTAAGGTGAGACAGGTTATCTTGGAACATTACTGTATTTGATCATTCTAGAATCATACTTTATTTAATGAATGTACCAACATACCATGATCACGCTTTATGGAAGTTGAATGCAGCTCTCACATGCGGCACTGAAATCCACAAGAATAGGCGTTGTCATTGGTTCATAATACGTCTAATTCAATAGAATATCTTTAAAGTAATGTGATATGAATAATCTATTAACAACAGGAAACAAAAAGTTATAAGAAAATATAAACAATGAGAAAGATCTCAAACATAATATAACTACCCACACTCAAAATCACAATATAAAACGAGAAGATTATATAGAACATGTGCGTTTAAAGAAGTTAAACGAGGCAAAGTTGCTATGGCTTCGGCTGGCTTACATCGTCACGCCATTGGCCTTAGTATGAGTCCAGCCGTATGTTCTTCACATCTGTGGGTCATTATATTCAGCGAATGATTGGAAATAACAGATCAAGTTATAAATTTTATCGTTTGGTTCATATTGAAAACTGTTTATGTTTTGAATTTGACTTTATTTTATACTGTTTATAAATGTGAAAGTGAATTCAATCAGACTCTTTCAACTTATACAAACTGCTAAGTAAGTTTTAATTTAAGTAAATGTTTGTTATATACTAGAATTAAAAGAAAAATGCAAAAGGAAATCGTACTAAGTTTTGAGAAATCAAATCTTTATTTATAATAAGTTTACTTAAGTCGTAGTTCCTAAAACACAAATAAAAAACGTACTTTACTCACAACGTAATAAAAGTAATGTATTAATTACCAAATCAGGTATTATGGGACTTAATAGTTGTGTTTTTAATGTAAATAAATACTTATAGATTTGGTGAATTATTACGATATACCATATTTACCTTTCTCACAAAAGAAAAGATCTGTCTTTATTAGGTTAAAAATTACGTATAAACAGTATATACATTTTGATATTACAGTTCATGTCAATTATTATTTTACAGTAATGCTGTTAATTAATTATTTTGTGCCGTTCTTAGCGTCCTATTGGGTTCTATTGTGTGACATAGATTTCTATAATCCACCACCGGATTAATAATATTTTATATAAGAAATAATCTGAATGGTTAATTAAAAAAGAATAACTGAGTTTTTTTTTATTCGAAATACTGGAATACAGTACAAATCGTATTGGAGTAAGCATTTGCCAAAAGAAAGTATTTTTGTTCTATAATAATATTATTTTTAGAAATAATCGGAATGTTTATATTGTAAAATTTCCAATTGTGACTCGTTTAGAAATAATTATTAGTGGGTCAGGAACTTACCGAGTGATCATGTCAGTAAACGGTTGTGATTAGTTTCCGAATTCGCTTTAAGAGCATTATGAAGGCAAGTTGAGGAATTCAATAAATAAGCGGCAATAATGCTATTTAAATTACTTAATCGTAAACATTTTTGTGTATAAGATAAATTTAAAAGGAATAAAATAAGTCACTATAAAAATTAAATCATGATTTTAGTAATTTTAGGAAATCTTCAATTTTACAAAATATAACGATAACAAGTTTAAGTTATGTTAATATTGAACTATTATACAATAAGTAAAAATACACATTAAAATACCCTTAGTAAAAATATTACGCCTCAATTAAAAGTAACATTTACACAACCCAAAATTAATATTTATATCTAATACTCATAATGCTTATAAAGACAATACCATACTCAAATGTTGTATTTGGTCCTTTTGATTGGTTAGCCGAAATAAATGTTGATTAAATTTGTATTTAATATACTAAGTATTAAGTTTAACAACAAGAAACCACTGTAAATATATTTTGTTCCTATAAATCTCATTAAAGTAAGTAAAGAATTAGATTTATTTTACTATTGTAAAACATATATTTGATCAATTAATTAGCATAATATTTCTTAAAAAATAAATATAATCAACATTAATATACAGAAAAAAACTGGATTACACCATTCACCATCACATGCTTCTATAAATTTTCTAAATATTTAACAATTACTCGGATAATTTAATCAATAATTCACTGTATCTGTTTCAAGGCAAAATACAACAGAGTATATCGATCAAAAAAAGAGGAACACAAGAGAAAACTAATTTTCTTGCAGTACTTGCACTTCATTAAACAACACAACAATGAGTACGAGGCAGGGAAGACAAGTTTCAAAATGGATATCAACGAGTTTTCCGATTGGGTAACCATAACTTTGGTTGTCTAAGTTATCTTATATTAGGTTATCTGATCTCAATATTTAGATTGGTGATTGGCAACCACAGATAATAGTAGTAACGATGGTTCTCTCTCTCAGCCTTATGATCCAATCATTCTAAAGGCCGTCTTGCAAAATAATATTTAAGGTTAATGAGACTAAACTTCTACGTGACTTTATGAAATATTTCATTCTGTGGACTTAACTTTATTGAGGATTAAGAAAATATTTACAGTACATCACTACTTAGATCTCTTCATTTTGCTTTAAACAGTTCAAGGATACAATATGAAATAACATGTCGAAAAGGTACCCTCCCGCCCACCCATACACCTACAGTGATATTGACCCATCCACCTGCCCATACACGTACAGTGGTATTGACCCACCCACCCGCCTATACACATACAGTGATATCAATGCCACTATAGGTGTATGGGTGGGCGGGTGAGTCAGTACCACTGTAGGGGTATGAGTGGGCGGTAGGGTCAGTACCACTGTATGTGTATGGGTGGGCAGGTGGGTCAGTACCACTGTATGTGTATGGGTGGGCACGTGGGTCAGTACCACTGTATGTGTATGGGTGGGCAGGTGGGTCAGTACCACTGTAGGTGTACGGGTGGGCGGGTGGATCAGTACCACTGTATGTGTATGGGTGGGCAGGTGGGTCAGTACCACTGTATGTGTATGGGTGAGCGGGTGGGTGGGTACCACTGTAGTTGTTTGTGTGGGCTGGTGGGTCAGTACTACTGTATGTGTGTGGGTGGCGGGCGAGGGATCAACTTAAACAACATCTTAGGTTTCTTTGATGTGTTCATATTAATATATCTGTATAAACCATAACAACTGTAGACATAAATCGGCTTGGATGGGTAGTATTTCTTTCGGTTTGTTGCAGTAAATAAAATTAGGATCAATTGTCCTACTAATTGATTTTTCATTGCATTAGCATGTAAGAAAACTTAATGTATCTTGATTATCTATCATTATATTTAAAATTTTGGACTTTTAATTCATCATGGATGTTAAGATTAATTAAATCCCTACACAATACTTTTTATTATAATGAATACATATTTTAAAATTAAAATTAATCCATAACATTATACTTTGAAAATGAGTTACTTAACACTAATAGGTATTAAAAATATGTATTTAAAATGTTAATAATATACGAACAGAAGTAAAATAACTCTTGTAAATGAAATAACTTTAGATTAAAGGGAAACAAAATTAATTTACTAACAAATATGAAGAAAATAACGTAAAGTAGTCTTAAAAATGTTGTGTACGAGATTTATCATCAAGGTTGGTTTTGTGAAAACGTTTTTGTATTTTTGTACAGTATTAACACCTTTCTTATGTTTCAGACCGACCAGGAGTGGCTTAAATTAGGTGGTGCGCTACCAAAAGGAGTAGTACAATAGATTCTTGTTAGATATACTAATTTGTTTCTGAGACCACGCCACACTAATGTAAGGTTAAAGATATCCCCAGTCATAAACTTTAATAAACACTTAAATTAGGTATTTTCCCCTTCAGTTAATCTGTTAAGAATTTATGAAAAGTCTTATTCAACGTACAGTATCGAATTCTGAGCAAAGGCCAACGCAAACCGTACTTCATTGGTTTACAGCAACAATTTAATATTTTTTTTAATTAATGTTATTTTTGTTTATACATGAATATAATTACCAAAGTGTTTACTCATCTTTTTGAAACACCCTGTATAGACAATATAAACTAAACAATCCTGTAAACCATGAAATATTATTTGTTCATTAAAATGTGATTATAATTTAATACGTAAACATTTTGTAAACCTATCCCTCATTTAATTATACCACAATTATTTGTGTTTTACAGTATAAATTAATGGTCACTTATTTTATTAATTATATTATTCTATGAATAATACTTCTTTTACTGTTACACTTTTTTAATCCTCTCATTTATTTATTTTTTTATCTATTTATAGTTAGTTTATCAGTATTTGGTAATGTTACCAAACAATTGATTCAATTTAGTCAATTTAACGTAGTCAATTTATCTTTTGATTCGAGATACTGCATATTTGTACATTAGTTAGTAGCGTTAATACTATAACTTACACAGTGATGTTGACTTGTATTTTTATACTGTTGAGTAGTTTAGTTATTTATAGTACACAGAATAACTATCAGCATAGGCATATCGGATTATAATTATAGAATATGACGTACACAGAAGTGTGTTTTATACATATTTGAACGCATAAAATTCTCAATATCGTTCGTATCTTATTTTTTCCTAAGGTTAAGTTGTAACACAACTATTTATTACTTTTGGTCGTTTTTATAACAGCCTATTGAAATAGACTTGCTATACAAATAGGCCATCTGTAATAAGATAGCTGAATCATTTCACAGTCAATAAATAAGCACTGTAAGATAGAATAGTCCATATTTGTAGATGGAATGTTAATGATAAGTTGTATTTGAGTCATTTCATATTCCACGCTGGGTTAAATTTTTAAGTTACAGTTAAAACAATAATAATTGTTTACTTACTGTGTTTTAAATAAATCTCATGATACTAAATTTGGTAATAGATGTCTGAGCCTTATTGAAAAGAACTACAAACTTAGTATATTTAATACCTTGGCGGTTATAATATAGTTATTTATCATCTTATAGTAATAGTGGTATTTTAAGGATAAAACACACAAAATGGGTTAGTATCAAAATATAACAAAAAATTCTTGGATTAATCCACATAATTAAACACTGGGATAGAGGTTATCAATGGGATGTTAATTATATAATTGAGTGTAGTTCCCATCTTCAAAGACGTGCCTCTGTTCTTTTTATAACTTTACGGGGGTCTCAAAATAAGGGTATGAACAAATAATTGTTCCACTAACAGCGCAGGAAATGGAAAAACGTCAAAAGAAATGTTCAATTTAAGTTGAAATTAAGTATTAAAAATATGACAATTACATATGCAGTAAAATTATCCTTAAAAATATTTAACGCTACATATCCAATTTAATAACAAATTATTACATTAGTGTTTTATGTTTCGCTTTTGACTGGGATAATAATTTGTCATAATGCCGTAGAAATAATACAAAGACAAAAATATAATATAAAATATCTTCTCAGCAAAAACAATGAGGTATTTTAAGCAGTACAAGTGTGTTATTTATCTCACTAAATTAAAAATTAAAATTTTATAACAGATTTTTTACATTTTGGATCCATTTACAGTTATTAGATCTACTGTATGTTTACATTTGAAATTCAGTAAATGAAATTATTTTCAACAGTTAAAACACAAAAATACGAACAATATTTATTATAAATTTAAAAGTTTGACAAAGCAATGAATTTAATAACTGAAATCAAGAAGACTCCCCAAAAAAACAGTCCAGCTATTGAATAAGTATACTACCATATTAATTTAAGATAAATGTTTTAAAGAATTATGTGTAGAAAAAAAGTAGAATAACAAGAGTCTTCTTTGGTAGCCTGTTTATATTTTATTATTATCATTATAATTTTTACACTAGGAAACGGGATATAAAAATAGTTATTTTACGACAATACACTATGCATTACTCCTCACAAGATAAAATTTTACAATAATACATAAGTGCAGGATTTTATCAATTGAAAGTAAAATCCTAAAATATGAGAATATTATTCAAATTCAAACATATGTAAACGATTCGAAATTGAAATACTATTAGTGGTTATTAAAAATTACAGTATTATATTTGAAATATTTTATAAACAACGCTCGAATCAGGTTGTCTAGTTAGAGATAGTCGATTGTATCTCCAAGACAACATCAAGCAAATATTGTACATGTAGATAACGGTGACATTTGTTATTTGTACAATCACATTGAATTACAATTTAAATGTATATACATAGCCTTGTGTGTTATTTTGTAATTTTAGAAAATATTTATCGAGAATTTGTTTGTTTTTTACTATATATATCGTATGGTTTGTTTTTAGCTACCATTTGTTAATTATAAAGCTGCGATGTATATCTGGATAAATATCCAAAAGTAATGATGTTATATTAATTAATTAAAACTGTTAAGCTATCTCCTGTCACAAAGCTAAGTGCAATCCATCAAGCAACCTAAGATCTCCTTCACTGCACCGTAAAAGAGTGCAGGGGGTGCTCTGTAACTATGGGATCCATTGTTTTGATAGAATACCCTCAATCACATGACTGATCTACTGTCAATCCCCATTTATACTTACAATAATTTCGTCTGCCAATGCCAGTTCAGAACCGATTCAAGAGTGCCCAATCTCTTCGAGGGAGGTTCGTTGCACCTAGAGGTATTGACGGATCGTTAATAAGGAACTTATTTCATCTATTCCTGTTCCACGCTACCGTTTAGCCAGTAGTGGGAGAGAAGTTTGATCTATATTTCTATAATTCAAACTATCTTTAAAATATTCGTTACAAAGTAAGATTATTTCCTTACAATACAAATCAAGAAATCAATGTATAATTTTAATTTCATAAATTAAAAATTAGTGTAAAATGTTTTTGATACATACAACGAGTTATGATAATTATTTAATAAAGTCTTAGAAAATGTACGACATTTCAAAAGGTATTACATACATCTCGTTCTCAAGTTTCCTAAATTATATTACATTTATAATAAAAGAAATACCTAAAGATCAGGCCTTGTCGTGTTACTTTTTATAAACTTACGACATATTACTAAATCCTACTTAAAATTTACACTATAAAACATCATACTATAAATTGTGATAAAAATTTACTATTTTTATCCTGTTTTATTTACGTATTTATTTACCAATATATTTACTATTTGATGCAAATCTTAAAATTGTTATAAAGAAAAATCAAAATCTCATAACCTGGTGTATTGGATGCAGAATTTTCCACCAGAACAACTCATTGTATGAAGCTGTTAGCTAGGTGCCACTAACAGGCGCATGGTGGGTAAACGAACTGCCTGATGGGTAATTTAAATGGCGGCCGAGTAGTGGTCTGTCTAGTGTAAGTGACGGTTGTAAATGTCTCCCGGCTCCCTTAAGACGGAGAAAACTACAGCGTTCATGTAAGTTTTTGGTGTTCTTTTGTTTAAATATTTATGTAAATAATGTAAATGGTTTCAAAATTCATTATTGACATATTTGTTGTTATGTGTATATTTTCAAATATTATCAGGCCATATGTCGTAAGTTTGTCAAAACTTTTGTGACAAGGCCTGAACTCCAGGCCATTCTTTTCTTTTGGTATACATTTAAGTTATTTAGTTTACTTAAAAACAAATATTTATGTAATTTATGTGAATGGTTTCAAAATTCATTATTGACATTTTTGTTGCTGTGTGTATATTTTTAATTAGAATCAGGCCATTTGTCGTAAGTTTGTCAAAAATGTTATGACAAGGCCTGATCTCCAGGCCATTATTTTCTTTTGGTATACGTTTAAGTTCTTTGGTTTACTTGAAAACGAAAGGAGTTTCATACCTCTCGAAACGTCGTATGGTTATTAAAACACTGACTCATTGGATAAGTCCAGCCAAATTTAAGAATACTATTCTATCTAACATTACAATGATTTTCAAACAAAATGTTAACCAAACAAAATTTCCAACTATTTAACCAATTTATTGACATTCAAATATATATTATAATTAACGGGACATGTATGAAAATATTTACAAGGGATATGTTTTTAATCGAGTAATAAGAAACCGTTGCATAACAATGAATAGAATAGTTGTGTAATAGTACGAGTATACTAGTAAAAAAAAAACTTTTTAAGTAACTTAACTTTTGTTAACATGTGTAACTTTTAGTAAATTGGTCTAATTCGGTATGTAATTAGTTAATGACATTATTCAAAACCTATTATTTTCTGAGTTTTAGTGAGATTTTGAATATAAATATTATGAGTACTAATATTAACTTGCTAATCTTGTCTGAGTCAATGTTTGTTGAAAAGTCAATATTCAGTGGGTCAAAAAGAACATTCTCAACTCTTTAATACAAGTGCGGAAACGAGGTGGTGCATACAAAGTACATATTGGACCCTCTGCAGTGGAAATCCGTTCATCGTATCTGCATCGAACCATTGCATAATTTCAATATAAAATTCTACTGTTGATTTGCAGAATACAGAATATGCAATTCGTTCCACTAATAATAGAAATAATAACATTGGAGACCGTAATCACAATTTGTGTGTATAAAATAATAAGAATGATGTCGTATTTTAATTACTACAAACAACTTTAATCACACTATCTAATGTAACAGTGGGGATAAATTACTGTTGTACACCTCCCACTGTACGTGTATTAATTTAATGGCCCCATTAATCCTCCTATAAAGATATTTCTTAACCACATCTCTATTTTCAACAAAGCAAGTCCTTATTCCCACTTTATTCTTTTCACTCAGTCCTGTTACTTAGAACAGGCAAAGGAAACATCAACAGATCCAATTTATGAAAATAAAAATATTCTATAATTTATTCTCAATGGGGAAACCACTGAGTGAGAACATTTAAAATTAATAAAAACTAAGTTCACAGTGTTTAAGGTATTTGGCGTAAACAAGATTGTCGTCTTGAATCGTGATACCAACTTGTGCTATTTTTTATAACCTAAAATATGCCACTACTCCTAATCACTGTAGTCGAAATGTTTAATGTACAAAGAGGGTGGTAGAGAGAGGATATATCTTGTAAGTTTTATGCCACTGATAAATGAGGTGGCTGGAAAACCTGACAAAGAAATAAAGCGTCCCTAATGATACGTAGGAGACTGTGCTGTTGAATGCAGAGTTAAATCCTCCTTATTTAAATTTTAACTGGAAAGCAATTTTTGTTTATTTTTACCATGGTTAGCAATACATTTATTGAATAAGCCAGTAACTTAAAAGGTCCTAAGTAACATATTAAACAGAGATAGTGGAGAACTGAACATACGTATTGGGATAATTTATAGCTTTATTAATGTTAGCATCCTTAAGCTGGTGGATTTTTTTTGCACCAATTAAGTGACAAATGAGATGACGATTTGTTCATTTGTTTGTTTTCCCACATTATTTTATTAAGATTTTTTAAGTTTATGCATTTGGAAGGCAATTATATTACAAATAGTGTATTATAGTTGTATATACTATCTTACAACTGTAGATGGAACATTTGTCAGCTTACGTAAATAGGCCACTATTTAGCTTGAAGTTATATTATTTCATGTCATGTAATTTTAGTAAGCTGAGGGATGTACAAAACGTAAGTTAGGTATTTTTGTACTTTAATGCTATTTTGGGTCAAAAATAGGTAACAGTTGGTACATACATACATTTTCATTACTTTTTAAGGAGTTAAGTAGTAAACTTGTATTTTGCTATTTATTTTTTTAACTAACTTTCTTTTACTGTAATTTTGATCTTGGTTATTATTATAATTTCATAATTTAATGTTCAGTAATTGGAAAAAGGTTCTAAACATTTAATTACAAGTAATCTTTAAGCAAAACGTAAATTGAAACTCGTTGTAGAACAACGTACAAGATATTTAAACTAATTTTTAGCTAATTAAAATTATATTATTTATTAAAATGTTATCTTAACTAATTAATAATACTACTGAAAGTACCTTTCCATACAATTTAAGAGGTGAAAATAAATAAATCTGTCCGACAGATTTCAGGAAATATCAGACTCCAGGGGCTGAGTTATTTAGACGTAAGCTGATTACTGGTTAAGTTGATTAGAGTTGTACACAATCAAGCTGATGTTCTAGGAAAATTTACTTACCCTTAAAATTATGTAAGTGTAAATATTAATCAAAACCTATTATGCTTTAAAAAGTTTATTTAATGAACGTTTTTTTGAGAAAAGGCTGATATCCTTCTTAACTTGGCCCTATTTACCATAGACTATAGATCTGTGCGGGTAACTCATTGATAGAGAGTAAAAGGGAAAACCAGATACGACAGTACAAAGTGAATATTACTGATAAATACTTCAAGTCAAGGCTGGATTCAAACCAGGGCCAAATCTAACCCTAATGCATTAGACCTCTAAAACACGTTTCACCCATTTCCGATGATCTAATATTGAAGTGTGAAGTAGAAAAAAATTCAAGAAAAAAAACTATTGTTAAACTATTGGAATGTAAATGTCCTTACTATGGTATTTATTTCTGAAAAACTTTATGGAGACTCCACGTTTTATTACAATTTGTGTGAGGATACTGCATATCTAGACTCTGCAAAACGTGAAGTCATACACTGTGGTGTAGCGATGTGACCCAGTTACTTGGTGCTTGGGTGCTGAGTTTTTTTGGGGATTGTAGGCGTTGGCTTTGACATCGGTCTAGGGTGTCCATTTGGGTAGTAGAGAGGTGTCGAAGTTGTCTAGGGAAACAGTTGTGTATCAGGCTTGTTAGTTAGAAGAAGGATGTCCAATTATACGTGATTTATTGGTTTCATTGAGGTTTTATGTAGTTGTGAGTACTTTTTAAAACGAATCAATGTTATACTATCTAGCCAATATTGCAATATGCTAAAATTGTGCCAGTCATATCATGATTCAGGGCATACTCTGGAAACACATTTTATCTTAAAAATACCTGTACTTTCAATAACCACATAAGTCTCCACATATTATATTTTTGCATTGATAGATTTAAATAATTGAAAATGTTGTTGATAGTAGTTATTCATCCCTTTAAACTTAGAAATTACAATTAAATCTATGTAGTATTACCTATTTCTACTGAGGATTGTCAGTATTGTTATTTCATCTTGAACCTTTGATTTTTTACATTAAGCTGTGATGTCCTATTTTTTTTTTATTTATTAACGTTCTATATTTAATAAACTCCACTCAGGACAGGGAACAGTATAATTACTACTAATCCAACCTATCTTACCTGAGGGTTTAGGCAGTTAAAGTTGTTAGTTTTACTGTTAGTACATAATGTTTAAGATAGATAATTGCTGTACAACTCTCAATTTAATGACGTATACTGTTGCCAGTTACACAGTCGAAAAACTTGGTTCATGTTCAGTTACTACACAAAAGATACCATTTCAGAGACCGATGTTTTTTTTCTGTTGGTATAACACTATGCCATAAAATATATTTTTTTTTTTAAAATAGTATAAACTTTGGCCACAACAAATGAATTATTTTTTTACTTGTAGTAAAAAATAATAAACAATATATTTTAATGATTAAGTAATTTATCATACACGAAAGAAACCAATTTTCAATAATATTCGAAAAAAAATATTGTAGAAAAACAATTGTTAAAATCTGCATAGAATTTTACATAGTTCAATCTACGAAATAATATTATTAAGCTCATATTATTTGTCTTGTCACGTCTATTGAACTTATTAAACTCACAAACCTACACATGTTTTGTAATAGTATGACGCTATATTCAGGTTAAGACCGGAAATTCTAGAACTCAATAAGAAAGCTAATTTCATGTCGCCTCAAGTAACAGTTCCTTCCTTGTAATTTCACAAACGATCAGGACACAACTGTTTTCCTATACAGTGCATTACTTTATTTGCAGTTTATATTTATTATACTGTTTTATTTTATTTACAATACTATTTTGAATACTAGCAGTAGTCTATAAAACTTCATTTACAAGACTTTAGCATTGTAGAAACATGTTATTTTATAACTATTTGTAACAGTTTATAAGTATATACAGAAGTTATCCCCATTTAATGACTGTCATTAACTGATACAAGCTCTACCACCGCATATAAAGTAATTACACAATGAATACTGAGACTCACCCCTCATTACGTCTACAAGGACTTACAACGGATATCACCATTTAATGACTGTCATTAACTGATGCAAGCTCTACAGCTACATATAAGGCAATCATCCAATAAATACTGGGACTCGCTCTACGTATTCAAGGACTTACCCATTCAATCACTGTCATTTACTTTTACAATATCTACTGCCACATGGAATGGCAATCATCCAATCAATATTGGGACTCACCCTTAATTAAATCTACAAGTACTTAGGTTGTTGTTAAAGGGATGTTTACATATTAACGTATACCTAAAAATGATAGGCCTACTAATATATGCCAAGTTGTACATACATCGTTACACTTAACGTTAATAAATAAAATAATTAAAGACTATCAATATATTATTATATTTCAGATATTCAGACTATGACTAGGTACAAGCTGAGTAAAAAGAGATTTTGAAACATGAATTTTGAATTAAAATTATAAACCATATATATTTATTGTTTTTATTCATCATTTCATTATTTTAATGAGCAAAAAACCTATAAAGATTCGTGTAATATTATATGGCCTGAACACTAAATTTAAGTTCATAATTTGATTATGACATTAGGATTCAGAGCCATTGTTAATACAACTTTCCTATGATCTGATATGTAAATTTAGTTGAATAGGATTAGTTACATATTTATTTCTTATTCGTTTAGTTAGGCTATGAAAATAAAATTACAACATTTAAGGTGTTCAATGGTGACACAACGATCTCAAATGTATGAGGTCTATGAGCCAATATGATAGAAACTAAATAACCTTTTGAGAACCTTTTCAATGTTTATAAATTTAAAACAGAAAGCTATTAGTAATTTTACCTGATTAACTGAGCAAATCTTTGTAGGATTCGATTTAACAAAGATTTTACTATGTCATGAAAATAGGCTAAGTACAAAATGCTAGGACAAGTTATTATTTAAGGAGTAACGTTAACTCGTGGCTTATAACAAACTTAGTGTAACGTAACCGATTTTTACCAGGAAATTAAGGCTAGAGTGGTTTGTACTTATGTCACTGCAGATTAGTTGCAATTCTTGTAGTTGCTACAAATGAAATGGCCAATTGCACACAATATACATAAACGTTATGTACGGAAACATACAATATGAGGACAAAACAGACTGAGGACACAACCCACAGAAATTGTACTAACAAAGAGAATATTATGTATTAATCACTTACAGATATAATCAAAATAATTGCAAAAAGACTTTTTCTTAGAAAAAAATCTTTATTATAGTTTGGTATTTCAACTTCCTAGTAGCGAAAATAAAACCGTTTCAATGGATACACAAGCCATGAGAGCAACCATTTGTTAAATAAAGACGATTAAAATAATATTATATCGTTGATAAATAAGAAAAGTGTTTATATTATCACGTATAGAACAAATCAACAACAACAGTAAAATAGTAACTAACAGAAATCGTAGAGTGATATAAGTAGTATTAAGGTAGAAACCGTAATAAACGTAATGGCTTGTTAGGTCAGTGGCTTTGACAGGTGAAGTGGCAAGACGTCTTGGATGGGGTTTGACAATAACGGCTCTTAAGGATGACAATGGCTTCTTACACTAACGAAATAAATGAAAACACCTTTGATACGCTGAGTTATAAAATATATCTTTTAAAATACCCAAACAGCTTTTAAAGCAGTAATTATTTTTTTCAAAATACCATTGTAGACTATTAATTTATAGGTACACGATAGATATTAGTTTTTTGTTCTTAAGACTTTACTCACCGGTTGACATGGGCAAGTAGGCTTGTGCATGGATTGTATCCAGCGATTGAATTAACAATAATAATAATAATAATAATAATAAATCCTTTATTGCATGGACAATATAAAAATATTGTATCGCAAACGTCAGTATTAAAATTAATTAACCTAAGGCTTTAATTTAAACAATCATTCATAACAATAAATACACACAAACATACATAAAAGAAGGGCATTCACACAAATCTACCTAGTGTTTGAAACTCCCACAAAAGTCAACGGGACGTGTCTAGCCAATTAAGTTGGTCTCCCAGTCGTGTGCTAGGAACTCTCCGATGCTGTAAAAAGCCTGGGACAACAGTATGTCTCTCAAGCGGGTCTTAAATATTTTTGAGTTTGGAGCAATTTTAATTTCTTTAGGTAAGCTGTTAATTAATTTGACACCCACCTGCGAGGGCAGGTGTTGATAGACTACCGTTCTGTGTTGCCCAGTACGGTAGTCATCTCTGCCTCTAGTATTATAATTATGTAAGTCACTGCCCCTTATCAGGTTGCATTTGGACATACAATATAAAATTGTTTCTAGAATATACAAGCAAGGCAGAGTCAACAGCTTGAGTTGTTTGAACATTGGTTTGCACGACTCTCTGCTCATTAAATTTGCAATAATTCGGACTGCCTTCTTTTGTAGTCTAAACACTCTCAAGAATTCACTATATACACCACCTCCCCAAATCACCAGTCCATAGGAAAGGTGAGGGTAAATGAGACCATAATATGCCGTCATCAGTACCTGAATAGGGCAGTATTTAGAGAGCGTCCTCTAAATACTGCCCAAACAAACGTTAGCCCTGTTGTAGATTCGAACCTTGGACATTGCCTTAACCACTGAGCCTTAGTAATACGTTAACAATTATACAAAGCCAAAAAAAAACAAAATCAAATACTACCATTGTACGCTTTTAACTCTATTATTAGGTTTGAACTGTACTATTAATTCATAGGTTACCTTTATAATTGATTTCTTTTGCTTATTTTCGTATATTTAAGCAAGAGGAAATATATTGGGGACCCTTCTTATATCTATTTAATTCACGTGTATGTCTTAAAACATGAATATTTTTGGGAGTAATTCAATATTTATTATTAAGCTGGCGTGTTGGGTCAGTGGTGCTGCGGATTGCGGAGTGCAAAATCCAAGATCAAATCCCCAACAAAGGAAAAGTCTCGTGCTTCTAATTGGATAAAGCATACGTAAAAAAGACCCTAGGCCCATTTGAACTGGTGAGTGAAGTTGTTAAAAAAACATGTTTATGACTGGTTAGGACATATCAAACCGTATGTCACTATAACGTCATACTTCATCGTAATGGGCTTCAAGAAATTACAGTCTACTTACTTCAACAAATATTCTAAATTGTTACATAACACCTATAAACTTACAAAGAAGGCTTATTTGTACCTAACACCGATATAATAATTTGTTATAATAACAATTAATTCTAATAATAAACATCGTAATGCCTAGTATGTTTAACACACAATAAAACTTGAAAGCCCTTGATTTATAATTTTTTGTCTGTATGTGAAAGTGATTTACTATTAACAGTACATTTATAATTTAAAGAAACATAAAATTAACATGTTAGTAGGGCCTGTTAGATGTATTTTACGGATGAAAGGAGAGGTATTAAAACTGCCCATATATCAGTTGAAGATTATGATTCAGAATATGTTTCAATATAAAGATAGAATAAACAAATGGATTAAAAATGTTAAAATACTCTTAGACGACTTACGAATACAACAAATTAACTGTTTAGTTTTCATAAGATATTATTGGAAAAATAATGGATCCTCTTCTATTTTTCTTTACATTTCAAGTGTTTTAAAATTTTTAGCCGAACCCTGAAAACATATAATTATAGGTGTAGGTAAATTTGTATAAACTATATCTTAAATTAAGACGTTATTTATTCGTTAGTTTAATTTATCGTGTTAGTTTTAAGACTTATATAGCCAGCTAAACTGGTAAATCTTAATTAAATTATGGGGCATATTTAGATGACACAGCCTGAATGGGAGCTTTTTTAGTACATAATTATAACATAAATGTTATACATTTCAATAATATACATATTTTAGGTGTTATATTTGCAATCAATCTACCAACTATAGGGCAATTAAATTCAATATATCCGGCAAAAAAAAAAAAAAAAAAAAAAAAAAAAAAAAAAAAAACATAATACAATTGTAGTAATCCATTTAGTCTCTAGGCAAGTGATAAAACTTTGTTGGGTCAGCAGTCTCGTGTCTATGTTACTGTCTACAGATGCGGGAAGATATAATAAGTACAAATGACTTACATCCAATAAAAACTAGAACCTTTAGAGATAATATCAAATAAAATGATCTATGACGATACATTTACGTAAGATATAGAGGTAACTAAAATATTAGTTCACATTCATTATACTTTATATTACATTTTTTAAACAATGATAATTTAATTACTGTATTATTCTATTATATGTTGTGATTTATAATAGTTTCCCACATCATCTGGTATTTTTCTTTCCGATAAGCAAATGTTAGTTACTTGAACACTTAAAATCGATAAAGCATCGGTTACCATGATCATTTCGGTCACGTTCTCCGTTACATGAGCAGCATTGTAAGCCTGTGCATTGATGTTGAGGGTGTCAATAACAATTTCCTATAAATTTTTTATTGAAAATGTTAGTATCTTTTATTTATGGAGATATGGCTACCGAGTGTGGCTAGTTTAGCCTTTATACGTACACATCCCATTAAGAATTTTGAAAATATATTCGAATAAAGGTATTAATATCAATCTAGCGTCAAGTAAACCTATGAAAAAACTTTTTTAAAGTAACCTATTATTTTTCTATAACTGTCATTTGTATACATTTTTATTTGAAATTTTCACAGTTATCTTTAGCCGAAAGACTACATTAATAATGTATAAAATCTTAATTGATATAGTTAACTATAAATGAGTGATTTATGTACTTTTGTAAAATTTATTTCTAATGTGATAATTAAATATATGTTTTAAAAAAATTTAATTCCCGTCTAAGTAGTTAGATCTAAGATATTTTAAGTTAACCATGTATTTACGTTAAAATTGGATGAAACCAAGTTAGCGTCCTTCGGATGTTGGCCAAACTCCCAATGAGCTCTAAGTGACAAGTTTAACTGTTCGTCGATTTTCTGTGCAAAGCAAGCCAAATAACCAGATTGATGTTTACAAGTATGGCGTCTTCACAAAATAACTGTTTATATTTGATCCTCATTATTTAAAAAGTTATCCTACATTTAATAAGATATATTTAACAATAATGACAATATTAATGAAGTTTGGGGTAAATACATTATGTGTACTTGCATGACTGAATACATCAAATAAATCATGTTGCGGTGTAAAATAGCGTAATCTTGCATATGCAGCTTTTAATATACTAAAATATAAAAAAAAAAATACTAAACTAAACTTCATCAGTCATTATTTACTTGATTACCGCTTATTTTTTTAAAGTATCTGAAGTGTATTTATTTTAATAATAAGACATATTTTAAGGAAAATGTTAATCTATGTTTCGTTTCTAAAGATATACAGTATTTGCTTAACAAACACAAAGGACACAGAAATTATTGTAGAAGATTCCAGCAGATTAAAATACATTTAACACAATTTCGCAGAGTTATTTTTAGGATGACCTTTGTTTGTTTCAATCTGAGTTTGTTTTATCTGTTGGTACTTCATCTTATTTATTCCTTGGTATATAATTATATAGTATATAACATATAATTATATTTTACGTGGATTTACATATATATAGAATGAGGTTTATATAAATAATATAATATACAGTATGTTTTATATGATCATCACATTTAAAGTAATAAAATATGCTAAAATGATGCAAGCCTAAGTTCCCAGTGTTATTTAAATATTAATGCTTAGATATATTCTGAGGAATTTTTTAATAATAGAATATTATTTGCTTTGCCTTTAACGTCTTTTAAGTGTAGTGTTAATCTGGTTAAATGTTAATCTCTTTAAATGGCTATATGTATTACATGATAAAAGGTCAACGCTGAAATTTCACGCAATATTGGATATATTGCAGTACAAAAAAACATGAATAGGGTAAAACGCCTGCTTTACAGAATATGTCCCTTAGAAAGTCACGTACAGAGTAATTAAGACTATTTTATTTAAAATTGAGGGTAACAAATTAATTAATTTGTCCACTATAAGGATTTTAATTACCAACTCATTTTGTATATAAAACATTCAAGATATGAAATTGGTTTGATAACGAATAATTCAGTAGTTTTTAACATACATTTTTTATACCAGATTACTTCTGTTTAACAATACAATTTATGATAATTTGTATGGATTTTGATCCAAAATTGTTTATAAAAATGTAATGTTCTGTTGTTATGTCAGATAAAACATAAACTATACAAATTATATGCTAAAGTACACTTTAATATTAATATTGTATTAATTTACTTAAAAAAACATATACAATTACATTTTCCTAAATAAATCAAACCTAATTTGAAATATGTATTTAATGTGTCTATAAAATATTGATTTTCTTAATCTACATATATATATATTTATTTTAAGGTTGCTGTATAATATATTTTTTGAGTAATGAAAAAAGTGTTCTCATTCCAGAAAATAATCAATAGTGTAGATCATAATGATAAAATAACTTAAAATGTATTTATTTTCAATAATTTTGTATAAAGGGTGCCGATAAATATTGTTCAAAAATTTATCTTTATGTATAATGTTGAATATAATCGTAATACGTTAGATACAGGATTATTAGATATTATATTTACAGTAAAATTGAACAGTTATGTATTTAAGGTCGTATTCTAAAGGTCTCAACTATTTTTCTTAAAGTACATCTAAATTTACATTTTTATGTTTGTATTTAACCGGTTTCTATAAATATTATTTTAAAACAGAAATAATATTGGTTAAGTTACCTTTTTTCCCGTCAACAGTTATATATGCAACTGTTGACGGGAAAAAAGGTAACTTAACCAATATTATTTCTATAATATAACAGTTCTGGAGGCTAATAAAACAAAATGAATAAATTATTTTAAAACATTTATCTTTGGTGTAATGTTAATCCCCACTTCAACATGTTATCAAAGGTTATCTTAAATATATAATGTAAAAATTGGAAAAAAAAAATGGATCTCTACAGTCGTATTCTAAACTGCCAAAATAGAAGTATGAAGAAAATATGTAGCAGGAAACGATCAGTCCACCGCTAACCAACGAATATATTTGCTGAAAGTATAACGTACTAATTGATTATATTTACTGTATCTTTTTTAATCCTGCAGACAGGAAAGCAGATTGAACTCAAAACCTACGGATCACTACAAATAACAATCACAAAGGGCGTATGGTATAAAGTAACTGAGAGTCTGGCTCACAACTACCGTAGTTATAAATATTAGATTCCAAAATAAAAATGTGCATTTCAAAGCATGCCAAGCTGAAACTAAGTTACATAGACCTACACAGGTTGGTATGTAAAAATATACATTTATTGCATTTTATAAAGTTTTCAAAAATTACACCAACAAAGTTGGTAGCACTGACGCACTGAAAGGTGAACTACATAATGTATTATAAAACACCATTTATTCCTAGAAATACAAAGTCATATTTTATCCTTCCTATACATAAAACAAGCAAACATTTCATTCATCTAAAACTTTATCTCGCACGCTATATGAGACACATATTCTGGAGAGCACATTACATAGTGCACATAGTTCGTGAATTCCCAAAAAAGGGATTCAACTCTGTATCCCCTTATCTCCAGAGTCTATAGATTTATATGAATAAACAAGCAAGGATGATATTTTAATAGGATTAGTTCAACTGAAAAATAAAAAAAATCACACAAATTTTCATGATAACTTTTATGAAATGATCAATGTTAAAAAATAACTACATGAACAAAGTTTCTATTAAATACAATCATATATAATAGAATGCACTTTCCAACTCGCATAATGTAGTTTAGAAAATGTGTCTGACCAAATAACACTCTAAGAAAATGAAACTACTTAAAGCATTGTATTCGGTTGTTATTTATTTATTTATTTTTTAATTTACTCAGTTCAAGTAGCTGTTTTATGAGTTAGGTATCAATTATTAGCTCATATGGGTATTTGAACCCTGGACTTTGCTTTTCACCTTTCGAATTGTTAGCCACTGAGCCACCGTGCTAACGACAGTTATAATACAGTCCAGCCTGGTATTTATAAGACTATACAAACTGAATGGTTACCAGCTCTATATTATGCATTTTAAATTGTTTTATATTAAAAAAATTTATTAGAACAAAAATTATAGTAATAAACGTCCATATGGATGAACAATATTTAATGTTTTATTCCTAACGATTTAACTGCCATTACCAGCCATTCATTACTAAACCTCACCTTCTCATATTTGTCAATTTTTTGGGGTTTAATAATGATTTTGCTACTCTTGAAACAAACTTGAATTTTAAGTTCCTCATAAGCCGCGCTATTTTTGTATATCTTTTTAACTGGATTTGTAACATATGATTGATGTTTTCTATCTGAAGGATTTATGGTACATTGTAACATCTTAAAATCAATTGAATGTACATATCCTTGCATCAAATTTCATATTTTGTTACGATTATTGTTCTCCTTTTTTGTGTGAAAATAAAAATAATTTATATTTTTCGTGTAAATATCATTCAAGCTCGTGACATCAACAGAAATGATGCATAGTTTAACGTGAAATTAACAATTACATAATAGTAGGATGAGTGTAGTCTGTTTACTTACCAACTTAGTTCGACTTATGATCGAAAAGGAACATTTATAAATACTTTAATAGTCATGGCATATATCAGACCTACAGTTTAACGTGAGTCTATACCACGTTGTATTGGACTAATTTTTAACTAACTGATAAGACCGTTTATCAGTAATGTTCCCTAGACAATATTCAAACCCTGTAGCAACAAGTTTGTTCCCTTTTAGATGGTTTCTCTGCTATAACACTAAACATTATATGTCTTATAAAAATATTAAAAGTCATCAAGATATTTAAGTTACGCAGGACATATCACGAGTCGTATATAATATTTAGTTTGTGTAAGTCGTGTTTAATATTTAGCCCATATAAGGGTTTAAGCAGTAGAGGGAAAACGTTCCACTGCTCCACCGCCAAAACAACATGAGAATTGTTTACTTCCCCCTTCAAACTCACGCCTGTGATAAACTTCTGAAACAGTGATTTATTTAAAAAAAAATATGTTACTGTACTAGTTTAATTTATATTTATTATTGTTTATTGATATATTGTTGACCATTATTTAATTAGTAATAACCTTTTGTTTAACAAAGTAATAATTGTATTGTATCATTGCATACTTTTTTCATAATAGTTTATAAAACCACCCAATGGTCATTGTTACTTTTGACGTACAGGATACTGGGGGGGGGGAGCTTGCAACTGTGTAGACAGCTCAAGGCCTACATTCTAATCTACGTACCATGACTACGTACAAATAGTGAGACATTTTATAAATAGTAAGTCTATCCCACTTCCACCACCAATACATATCTCTTGCACATATACACTCTTCCAGTAGGACGCAATCTATGCTGGTTTTAAGTAATGACACATTCTTATGAAGTTTAGTGTTAGTTTCCTCTCAATCTCAACATCAATCTGAGATCACATTTACCTTTACATATGCTATTCCTAATCTTGTTTTATATCTTTTTGAACATAATATTACGAGAATATGCCACGTTGTGAGGAATTGTTGTGAGGTAAATCATAACACATATAATATCCCTAGACTATAATGAATCTTCTTTCATTTAAAACAACCACAAACTGTTGTGGTTGTTTTAAATAAAGACAGTAATTAAAATGCAAAGTAGAAAACGGATAGTTTTTCACGTCCACCATTGTTCGGTTGTGACAGATTACCCAAGGGGTCCAAAATGTAATATTGGACTCATCTTTTCTAAAGACTAATATTTCAACAGTTGATTTCCCTTTTCTCAAATTCTTTCATTTAGCATCTTTTTGTTTGTATAGTTTTACATTTCATTTCATCACATTTTTCCTTACAGTAAAAATCCAAAATTTAGCTCAGGTCGTATTGATGAACAAGAAGAATATATTACTGGAAAATATACCGTAAATCAATCAAGTGATATATAGTATAAAGGCACGTAATTACATTTCAGTTTGTCTTTAGAAGCATATTTTATAGCAATTTAACAAATTAATATATTTAATTTAATATTATTTTATTATCTTTATTGATATATTAAAGTCATAAATAATTGAATTAAAACGAGTATAATGAAAACATTCAATTGAACCAATACGAAATTGACAGTTTTAATATTAAAAAATAAATAATCATAAATTAATTAAATTTATTGTTATATTGTAAAATACTTGCATCCATGGTAACTAATTTGTTATTTTATTTAGTTACAAATGTTATTTACTTAACACAATGGAAATAAATCTTATTGATTAAAATTTCCTTTTTTTATTTCCTTTAAATTTGTTGTAGAAAACACATTTAAGACAACATAAGTTTAAAGAAGTATTTATTTATCGTTCTAAAAAGTCTTTTATTGGAAATAAACCTTAAAGGTGTTTGATCGACAATTATTTTTGAAAACTTTATGAATCAAATTTTGACCATCCACGTAAATAATAAATGTTTTACGGGAAAGCATCATAAAATATTTCTTTATCGAGTTATGGCTGCCCAAAGTGACTAATTTGGCCTTTTTGGTGCATAACTCATTAACAAACCATGTGATAAAATTTATTAACATTTTGAGAATATAAGGGGCAAAAGGTACTAATCAACTTCGTATACATCTTATTATTTTTCTATGAATGATATTTGTTCAAATTTGTTCAATCATCTTTGGCTAAAAAAGGAGATTTAGTATTATTTATACATAAAATTCATTGATAGAATTTATTATAAATGTGGAAGTTATAGACGCACGGAGCCTGGACGAACACCCTTAAGTTATTGTAAGTAATTTAACAGTCCAAAAAAATAAAAATTCAAAATTATGAGGCCTTTTTATTATTTTCAGGCACTTTTTGATCAAAAGGCTTCACAGTTCGATTGTATTTTGTTGGAAAGATTGATCACTCACAGTTTCCCTATTAAGACGTCTGGTACTCTGAGTCCAAGTTCCATTTTGTCTCTGCACATTACCAGTTTTCCGAACGAGCAGTTTATCTTTGCTTTATTACCTCCAATTTCCATTTTAATTCACTTATTTACCAAGCCATATATTCTAATTGTAACATAAAAATATTTCTTGTAAAAAATCTTTCTACGTCACCACATAGAGTAAAATATAAACAGTAATTTAACATATTACTTTGGTCCTGAATAGTTAGGTTATGCAAAATTTTATTTTGTTATAAGTTATTTTTCAACCAACTTATTTATCACAACATGGCATATTGTTACATAATTAAGTTTGCAAACTCAGGGGGTTAAATATTACCCATTATTCTCAACGTTAATTCAAAACTTCTATATATGAAAGCCATCCAAGCGTGTAACATATCTGCGTTCCACAACTAATATTTTGCAGCTAGATTGTAAACCTAAAATTTATTTAAAATAAGCGTTAGCAATTGAAAAACTGTTAAGTAAAAGCTGAAAATAAACAATATTAACTGATATGTCACTTTACGGATAGTGAGATTTACATCATAAAATTTGTAACAAAGCATACAGTATACCTTCATCACACCATATACTTGCTGTACATGAAATACTATACAGACATATTCGCAGTTCTCACTTTTTATCACTTAACTCGACATCCTAACAGTAAGAGTGTTGTAGTGACCTCTTACTGTACGGTGTGTGGTATAGATGTTGTAACAATTATTTTAATGTACAATAACCTATTGTAATAGTGTTGGTGAAACTAGACACACATTAGCAGTATTTAACCATTTTTGGACATAACATTCTGCTGGAAGGAATACGGATAGAAAATAGAAATATAAGACTCGGAAAGCCCTTTTTTAATAGCTTCTGTAAGGTTGATCAATTATGTATTTAATTCATTAAATTTAAAGTCAATTAGTTAGCATTTTTCTGAACTATATATTTTATTTATTTACTTTTTTACAAGAATATAATTTTGTAAACATTCCTCTTTTGAAAACTTTTAAATATCAACGATTTCCACCTAAATTGAAATTTATAAGTGTTGAATCATTAAAGAATGGATTGAGCCCTGAATGTGGCAATATTTACGTTATTACCATACAATCGAAATTAAAATACATATTTAAAATAAGAAAATATGTATTGGATTTAATAAATTGTAGTATTATACTTTATTGGAATGATTGATGGTATAATGCCAAATTTAAAAGTCCTCAACATATACAGTTATTTGTTTTGAAATTATAATATAATTTATTATATTTATACCACACTATATCAATATGATTATTTTATGCAATTCATCGAAATAGGTTATTTTTTAAGCAATAATAAAGATTTTGTGTTTTTAAAGAGCCTAGAAAGTTTACGAACGAACGTTAATCAAAACAAAAATAATTAAAATGTCATCTTTAAGCAACTTACATAACACGTATTTTATGAATTACATTACATCATAGTTATTTTATATTAGTAATAGCTTTTTGAAGAGTTTAGTTTATTTACAAGCCCTAGGCCAAGCCAGTTTTGTGTATTTTCCCGTAGTTAAGGAAATCGACAAATTAAACAAACATCAAAGCTGTACAATCCTCATTAACGTCAGCTTTTAAATATTTAATTGATGTGTCATTTGAACAAGTAATTAAAAACGTCAATTATAGAGTGACTCTATATATTTTACATGACAGACAAATAATTAATATTGTAAATGGTTTAATATAAATTTTATTTTTAGTTAAAATTCTCTTTTACATTACTATCTGTAATTATGAACGTTATATGTGTTCACATCTTTCATGTGCTTCTTTCTCTAAAATAAAACACATGTTAAAGAGGAAAATAAAATATATTAGGCCTGTTTAATTATTGTTTATATGCAGTATTTTACTTTCGTTATTCAACAATTTCTTATTATGTCGGTTAATTTCCCAACAAAAAAATTTGTATTCAAGTTTGTGTCGTTTATGAAATAAACTTATAAAATAATTTCATAAATGTTCTTGATAAAAATACACCTTGTTTTACAAAACTAACATGTACTAAGATATTGCAGTAGCAAATATTATAATAACATTTAGTATACAAAATAATAAATACTAACTAAGTTAGTTAAATATTATCAGAGGGTATTCGTAATGAGTACAACACGCGCCTACTGAATAACCTTGAACTAGTTAAGTGCCTATAGGAATGTTAAGTGAGGTAGAATAAGTTGAAACTTATGAGTGATTTTTCATTTATAATTTTGGATAACTGTTAGAAATATTACCACTTTTTTGTAAACTTAAAAAAATCCAACACATGTGACAGTTACTTTTCATAATAATCACTGTAAATCAGTTTTAATTACTTTGTCCTATAAATGTCTCTCATTTTACCTATTTTTAAATTGTAACATATGTACATTATTTTGGTTATCCCTACTGTGTACATGAATACTTTACGTTTCCCAAAGTATTATTTGTTGTTCCAATAGTTGTTTTATAATTTGTATTCACCACAACATTTGTAATGTATTTACTGTAGCAAACATTTGTATTTCTTAAGCAATTGTATATTCATAATTAAAATTTATTTTATTTCGTTACTTAAATAATTAAACATATCTGTTAATACAATGAGGTAACTAAATAATTAATTACATATATAAATTACAAAAATGAATTTTGTTCACTATAAAAACTCTATACATCACCTACACCAAAGTGATTATGTGTTATCACTGTGTAAGAGTCTTTTATTTATCTTTACTTGAGTATTACACACACATAGGGACAAAAAGTGGACACTAGGAGTACCCTTTTGTGTGAAGAACCCAAAGTGTTTTAAAATAGTGGAATGTAATGTAAAATAGAATGAGATTCACTTTTATCGTACTCAATGTTAGGAAACTTGCACAGAAACAAGCCTTACACCTATAAATATCACTTGCAGCTATTGGTGGAAACAATAGAATGTATAAGTAGAATATATTTTGTCTAGTGACAACTACGTCAAGGTGCTATCTACAATTTACAAGTTAACCAGACGTTTCGCCCATATTGTAAAGTGGCTTTTTCAGTGGTAGAACACTAAACAAGGAAAGTATAAAACCACTTACAAGCCACCGAAAAAAATTTTCTGAGACTAGTTAAGATGCAATTGCACTAGCTTTGCCTGGATTATAAGAAATCTCTCGTAGTTGTGGGTTATTCTACATAGAAGAAGCTAGGAAATAATATTTTACAAGGACTAAGGAACATATAAGGCATACTTAGAATGAAGAAAAAGAAACGTCTGCAGTTGCGAAACATAGCACACTCACGTAACATAGAATTGTATGTGACCAAGCCAAAGTCCTGATCAGCATTTTGAATTATTACCAGAGAGTCATAACTTAAGTTACAGACATATACAAAAGAATAAATCATGTTAATAAGGATGATAATATGAACCGTATGTGTATTCCAAAGACATGAGAAACTATTCTATGTAATGACTAGAATCTTTATTTTACTGTGACAACCGTGTAAAGGTGCTATCAACATTATTTATAAGTAACCAGACCTTTCGCCCTTGCCGTGATGTGGCATGGTATCCTCGAAATACCTTCGAGACGAGGTGGCTCTCCAGCCTACCTGCCAAACCAGTCTCCCACCACTTGTTATTATAGATGGAAGGGTAATTCACCTATAACATTCCCAGTTATACCACGGAAGATGTCACATCACAGCATGGGCGAACGTTAGATTATTTTGTAAATCATACAAATTAGAGAGTTGAAGTGGCTGGCACCGGATATTTTCTAACCAGTTAAACTGTAATTAATAATGACACTGGCCACTTAACCCTGAGTTTAGTAAAATGTACAAATTTGTCACTTGTGTGGTAGCTCAGTGACGAAGAGTTTTGTCTGTGGATGGCAAGATTCAAGGTTTAAATACCCAACTGAGATGGTTGGTACTTCAGTCATTAAAAAGAACTGCAGGCTCTTGTTATCTGGTGAGTTAAGTTAAAGAATTAAAATAAAAGTAGCTAGGTAAAATGGGACGTTCTTTAAAAAAAGGAATTGTATTTGGCATGAATTACTGGCAATTTGAATTTAAAATTATAGTGAAAGTGTTATGACTAAATAAATTATACGATTTTATCTATAGTCCTACTCTTGAAAAATTATTTTGGAAGATGTGTAATATGAAAAATGAAAAAATAACTTTAAATTATTGTGAGGTGAAGGTTTATTAATATTAATTAAATTAGAAAGTAACATTTCTGAAAAAAATTGGTGGTGAGGGCGTTTGTGTATAAATAGTTGGAAGTGACTCATACTCCAGCTAGAGCAGAAAAGGTTATTTTAGGTAAACACTGAATAATGAATTTTTTTTGTAAAGGCTAGGCCAATCTCCTTTTTAAGCTTACTATACCCATTCTCCATAGACTGTTGATATATGTGAAGCACTTATAACAAAGATTTTTGTTAAGTGAGGAAATAGGAATATTCAATGTTAAACAGGTTGTAATGTTGTTTTATTGTATTGATAAATACACAGATTGAACACAATTAAAACTCCCTTTGTCTATTTTATAAAACCCCCCCTTCCAAGAATTTCAACAATGTTATCCAATAACCTCCCTATATTTAACATACAGATACATTGCATGTATGCTACCCTAATTAAATATTGAGTTCTTTCCCTTAAATATTTACACTTAAGGCATGAACATGCACTTAACCTTAGCATTTCTTTATAGAGAAACTATGTTTCATTTTGTAACAGTTAAATTTAAACATTATGTTCTACGATAAACTCTACTGCAGCAATCTCCCTAATTGAGAAAAGTCTAGGGAAGCTCCAACTCTGCAAACTGCCAATTTTCCAAACAAGTGCCTTTCACGTCAGTTCCAACTCTAAGTGAAGTAATATATTCATCATATATACAACATTTTGTTTTGGAAAATAGATCAAATTGAACGATTCAGCAATTAATTGTCTTGCCTAATTCAAAATGTTATTTTTGTATTGGCTAGTAGTTTTTTCTAAAATTTACTTTAATTTAATATACAGAAAGACTTATTTTTTCATATGTTATATAGATTTTATTTAACATATGAAAATAGTCAACCCTGTATCTGAAGCAAAGGTATCTAATTAATTTATTTAGTCAGAAATTTAATTAATACCAAACTAGAATCTTTCAGAATCAACAGATGTTGTAACAAATTCTTTAAAAGTACGAAGTTTATGATGTAAAACGCTTTAAAGAAGTGAAATGTGAATTACCTAGTTGCTGCACGTCACTCATACGCATAATAGACGTATTTTTTGTCAAAAAAGAGAAAAATTTAATAATTAAATAGTAATACAACCACAACCGTTTATACCAATATTTTCTACGTTAGAAACACAGTTTGATTAGGTTGATTGAGAATAATCAATACCAATCAATAACAAGTAATCCAACCATATTTGGATGACGCTAATATAAAAAATATGATAATAAATACAAAACAAAACTATTGTTTATTGAATGGGATGTATATATATTTTAAGATTACAATAGCTATTCACAATTCTTACAATCGGGCCGAAAATTGAAAAAAGTTCATCTGACACATCAACTGGATTGTGAATATAACCCTGCATTTATCTGCAATGACAAAAGAAGACATCAGTGACGTAGATTGGTGAGTTGCTGTGGAACTCGATTATCTGTCACGTCAATTGTATTGAAAATCAACCTAACCTTTACCCGCCATGAAAAAAGATTATCAGTAAATCTTGTTTAGCTTTAAATTTATTTGAATTCACAATTTTACAAAATAATTAATTTAAAAAATACTAAGACCTTCCTATATTTTTCTCGACGTTTTACTCGAAAAAAATTACTAAAAATAATTTGTTATTTTTCTGAAACTTCATGGATGTTTGTCATATATAGTATAGTTTGAATGTATTAATTTCAAAAACATAACTTTTTTATTTTTACATCCCTGTTCAAGTCAGTACTTTTCTTTGCATTCTGCAAAACAATTAAGTCGTGAGACTCATAAAATACTCAACCTTTAAGCGACTATTTAAATATTAAAAGTTTCTATTAAATTAATATCCTATAAATATTTATAATGGTGTTATTATTACAGTAACATTAAATGTTATCTTTTATTGCTGTGTCATTGCATATAAATTAAATTACTTTAAATTTTAATGTAAGATCACTAAAACAAATCTATATCCAATAACTACACAGCTTTCCACCCTCGTATACTTGAGTCGGCCACTATAATACAGTATGTAAGTAAAGATTTCCTTTAATTTTATAATCACTAGTTTTCAAAGACACGTAAAAATGATTAGATGATAGGAGTAAATGTATGGCAACAGTATTCCACGTCATTTATAACTTATAATTTCATAACTAAGACAAATAGTGTGTCTAAGTTCACTTATTGTCTCCAACTTAGTTGTTGTTCGTTAACAAAACGTTAATATACACTTCTTGTAACATTAAGTTGTTTCCGGAGCAAACCTCTATCATTTATCGTATGTAATCATGTAAGAAAGTCATTAAAAATATTAAATACGAGTAATAGTGGGAAAAGAGTGAAGAATCACAATTAAACCTTGTGGCTCTATAACTTTTTCTAAAAACACCTTGATGCTATCGTGTATATTATCTTCAAATATTTTATGGTATTTCTTCATATATTTTTGTCATATGAAAGACTCTGATAGAAAACTTGAACATATTTTTGTTAAACTTAGGATTTTAACTTAACTCCTTTACTGGATTTATATGTTTAATAATAATTTACTCAACATTTATCACTCCAGATGTATTTCAGTAATTAGTAACGTCATTATATTTAATCAATAATATTTTAAATATAACACACCATAACTATACGGTGTAATAATGTCATTAAATTAAAGTTAACGTATAACTTAAATCAACCGCTTGATATCTAAACATATATTTCCGTTCATCTAATATTTGTATCTAAAATCAAACTTTTAATTAATAAATATTTATTAATAAATATATTGTTAAAATTAAACGTTAAGTAGTATTAACGAATATTATTTTGGTTTAACATTATTACTCAATTCTAAATGTTCTTTATTGAACAATACGAAGCCTTCTTATCCTCAAAATTCCACTTTTGTTATTAAAATCAAACAAGAATTGTTAACTTTAACAGTACATAATATTTCAATAGAGTGTAATTAAACTAGGTTTGTTACAACTATACTAAAGCCATAATTTATCTTTCTTTTAATAACATTAAAAGTCATACATTTTAATTATATCACCAGAAACAAAATCCACGACACTGTAATAGCTGAGTGATTCCAAAAACTCCTTTAACTTTGTCCCAAAGGCGTAAATATCATATTCTACATTCAGATTCTCAGGCTGTCCATTGAATAGTCTGGCACCATTAAATAAAGGTGCTTTTTAAACATCGTTTCTTGTATACTGGGACTCGAATATCATTATCATTACGTAGCCTGTAATGTGGATTGACATGCCCTACTTTGTAAATATTAGAATTTATTGTCTGTAAAACACTGTTGGTGTCATTTTTTTTACTTAATCCAAATATATTTTTAAGTACTTCTATCAGTTATGAATTCAACCGAAATATCTCTTCAGTATTTTTTATGTTATACTGATACATAAAATAACGCACTACCATTTGCAAAGTTCAGCTGCAGCTGTTCAGAGAGCGATCACCGGGAAATGACAGGCAATTTCGAGGGTCACGTCATTGTTTCACACCAAGGTGAATACAACTTAAGTTAAGTACAACTGTTTATTTAACTTAGATGTGTAGTTAACGTAGTTAGTTTATAATACCAGACACAATACTTGTTAGTTAAACAATGTTTTATAAAATATAACTTTTTCGAATAAGTATTTTCGAAACAATTGAAACTGGATGTGTACTGATTATTCAGTCTTAGTAATAAATTGAACTTGTTTTGCTTCTAAAGTGTCAAATATTAAATGTATGACATTTTTAAGAAACGTCTTAAAACATGTTTAAGTTATTATTTTTTTACATATTTCTGTGATTTTCCATTACAATAAAATTTACCACATTAAAATTTTATATAGGAAGTAGTATTATTAAAAATGACATGGATCCATGTTATGGATACAGTGAATGTCTCAGTGACAGTCAGAAATGGATGACAAGTAGTTAACATAAGTGTGTGGCAACAACTGTTACGTTTATCCTTGATGATTTAGAGGACATTATGGGTAGATACAACATTTATTGCCCTGTACTCACATATTTAACTGCTTGACACCCTAAGTTTTAACTTGGTATTCATTAGGCGCCTTATTGGGTGTGACCCCTTATTCTTTTTATTTTTATGTTTAACACGTAACTAAGCAGCCTACTAAATATATATCTCCGTTAATTTTTCTAAGAACTCTCAGTAAATATACTAGTTCAATACGAAAAATGCATTCTTTATTTTTGTCGAAGAACGGTTTAAGAGGTATTACGTTGGTTTGTTGCATTATTATTATTATTGTAACTAAACAGCCTCAATTTTAAAGCTATAGAAAGGAGTCGGGATGACACTGCCGTAAAGTTGTTGTTTAAACATAATTTAGATTAATTTGTAGATGGAAAAATAAGAGTAAGAAGCTGAAGAACTTCGCAATATTAGTCCTACCCTGAAAACCCTTACTACAGCATATTTTAAGATTCATCATAAGTATAAATTATTAGAATTAGTGACTTAAAAAAAAAAAAATTATTTAAATCTTTACTGCGTTTGATTATACAGTTATAGTTATGTCATAAAAAAATGTTTTAAAAAAATCATTGCACGCGTACGATCCTATAGAAAAAGAGTGCAACAAAAGGGGCACTAAACTACAACGTGACAGCATTGTTCAGTTGAGATAAAAGTCCCTGTTAGGTTGGATATTTTAACGTCACACACTCGGTTACGTTTGACAATACATGGACTTTTCACGGCCGTTGTTTATGTTCAAACAGAATCACTATAACTGTATTACATTCCGACCGGGTTACATGCCTTTGAACTCACAGGATTCCAGCTTGCAATTACAACAATAAATCTCCCCATTGTCATCCAGAGGTCATTGAATCAGTTGTGAGATGTTTGTTTGTGTTTCAAATAATTTCACATATGAAATGAAAAGAATGTTATAAGCACAATATACTTAAGTAAAATTATAACAAACTACGAGTATATTTCAAATATATACTATTTATAACTTTAACAAACTGAGGATAAAAAAACACCCTTTTCTACTCACTTTGTTAGATATATCTCAAGGAAGACAAAAAATGTGAACAAATTCAATAACACTAATTGTATATGTTTGTAGGTATAATGATAAAAATTGCTAGAGCCCAGTGACAGTAAAAAAGTTTAGTTACTAAAAAAAAGCAAAGTATAATTGTGTTAAAATCGGGATGGTGTGTGTGTGTGTCTCTCTGTGTGCAGAAATTATATGCCTAGAAGGGTTTCATTTTAGTTCATAGTGTGATGATGCCGGATGAATTGTGGAAGATGGACTAGAATTTGCCATGGAGAACCAGATTTGATAAAAAGTATAATAGGGAGATTTATCCTACTGTTACACCATAGGGAAATCTTTCTTGCTAATTTTCAGCCTCATAAACTCTGCGTTTGTAGGTCAATCATCACAATGTGTCAATCAAACATCACCTCGGACACATTCACCCACCCGCCCACCCATACACGTACAGTGGTAGTGACTGATATCACTTTACGTGTATGGGTGGGTGGGTGGGTCAATACCACTGTACGTGTATGGGTGGGCGGGTGGGACCCACCATATTCTATCCATTCTATAATTTTTATGGCAGTTGAAGATTTACGAGAATTTTGAAATTATTCGTCTCAAAGTAATTGTGAATAAAGACACTATCCACAGCGTTTCAATATCTGTGATCTCAGTGCTTTTGTAGAGTGTCATGTGTGTTTTAGACTACTTGTTAATTATATTTTTAATTTGTGTACATATCTGCCATGTTTTTGTAAATACATCATCAAATAAATTCTTTTGATCTAAGACATGTATACGTGCATTATCAGTCAACAATCAGCTAGCTATAAATATTACATAGTACATTGTCAAAATTATCAACCTGCAAAAAAATATCTGTTCTAATAGGCAATGATTCCAGAGTTTCTAATGGTATTGATTAATAATACATCATAGTGTTAATTTTTATTAACCTGAATTGAAAATGTTACTATATTATTTATTTTAACTAACAGATACACGATTACTAAACTATTAATTTTAAATTCCTAGACAAACTGTCTTATATATAAACTAAATTTTATTACATATACCTTTATAATTACAAAACCACTTTCAAAATTTACAAATATCTGTAAAATATAGTTCTGTGTAATAGAATATAGTACAACAATGATAATTTACTATTTATTCAAATACATATGCTTTGTATTGATAATACACTAATGAAGAGGTTTATATGAAGTTTAGGATTCATCAAACACGTAATTACATTGAAAATATAAGGTAACAACATAATTCATTTAATATATTTGAATGAGGTTAAGTAGAAATTGCTTTAAAATTTACGACTTGATTTTGTTTTAAAGACGTTTTGAACACATTTTGGAGAAAAGTGGAAAAGTGTTTTTTTATTCAGTAGAGGAATTATTTCACTGGGACAATGAGTGAACACAAAATCACGCAATCCTGGTGTCAAGTGTAAGAATGGAGGATACATGAGTATGTATGTATGAATGTGTGTTTATGTTATACTAAATTAAGTATGACTTTTGCAATACAATTGCAAACTACAGTTTGCAATTTTATTGTATTTATTATATATTGTATTTATTACAGGTTACAACCTGCAATAAAAAGATTATTTATTTAATGTTTTAAAATCCATCATGATGTAACACTCATAAGCAATTTTTACCTCTGCTCAGTAACTAAAACCTAAACATTTTTTTATTAAATTAAAATTAGGAGTACATTGAAAATAGCCTAATGTGTTGGAATTAGGTAATGAATCTTATTTAGAATAAGATTTCAAATTTTTAAACCAAGCAGAACAAAAATATTTCAAGCCACAAGTTTTATTTGACCATTTAAATTTATTTTACTGATTTATTGCATTATCTTTTCAAAGCCGGTTTAAATAAGTATTCATTTAGGGTTAAGTATGAAATGATTAGAGAATATATATGGATGTACATTAAAAGCATTATATTTTCTAGACGTTTATGAGTAAGCTACCACTTTGAATATGAGACAGTCTGGTTCAGACTTGTAAATTGTACAGTAAGCACCAATTATGATCCAGTGGTTTTTGAAGATTAATCACGATAGTGTGTGAATAAAAATTGTCAGTTGAGAGAAATCATTTACTATTGTTCACGACAAACAACTTGATTGTATGGTTTAATGATTTTACTGTTAAATAAGAACATTAGCTTGGCTTCATTTAACGTCCTTGGTTTGTAGGGTACTTGAACTGATGATGGTTTGGAATTTAAATACCACACTCAATATTGCGTACTTTACCAGCCGTAATTGTTTTAAATAAACAACAACAAGCAATTACCTAAATACAGACGTGTATTTTCCTATTAATAGTACTTATTTTGAACATGTTGTTTAGAAGACACATTAAAGTATTGACTGGAAGCAATATGTAGAAAGGATGAACGAATGTTTGCAACCCATCTATGTTTGATTTGTCAGGAGAAAGTGAGTTGACGAGTATGCAAGGGAGGGTGGGTGAGAGGGATGTTTGTGTAAAAGTAAAATATTGACATAACTAGTGGTTTGAGTGATAGAGACATCTGTAGGATCTTCTATGGTGAAGATTTTTAAAAGTAAGAATGAGTTAATAAGGGTTGTATGAGGAGTTGGTGTATTTCAGAAGAATGTGAGTGAAGTGTGTTTATACAATGTGTGTGTCTAGTTGAGACAGAAAATAGTTTGAAATTATGCATTTAGAGTATTAGCCATATTGGTAAACAAAAACAAAGAATACGGTGCCTCGACATTCCATTTATTTTATCCCTGTACGTTAATAAAGATCAGTTTATTACATAGTAACTTATACAGGACTACATTTCATATTGTTTTAAACATTTCAAATGTCTTTAAATCAAAAAATAAATTAATAAAAGAGTGTTTTTATGGTTTAACCCTTATATGTGCATACAGTTTATAATCTTAATTTACTATGGAATAGCTGTTTTTTTTATCAAGATTTTTATTTCACGTTTATTTACGAACAATAAAGTTGAAAATTCTAACTTCAATTTTGTGAAAATATAATTTTAAAATACATCAATTTATAAATATTAAAACTTTGATAGTTTTCTTATCTTTACCTTTAAATGTTTTTTAACAATATCCTGGTGTTTATATTGATATCCAAAACGAAAAAATTTGGAATTTTGTATTGTAAATTATCGGCACATCAGTTTATTTAGAAGTTTTTACAAATAAAATAGAATAATAATATTATAGCAGTAACGTAACACACAATACAATGATCATTACTAAATGACCTACACTCTTTCAATGAATGCAATTAAAAATAAATTTTCGTGAGTTTAATGAAAATGTCAGTTTATTTGGACTCTCATCATCCTAATTAATAGGCAATGTCATTAGTTTTTTCGACAGTTTTAGATCAAGGCACTGATCAAAGCTACTGATAATGTTAAAACACAGAGTAAAGCTATTGATTTTGTTGGAAACCTGACCAAACATCAAAGCATCCATCAGAGAAGTGATTTACAATCTGATGTTTCGATGGTGGCTGTCTTTAAAAATCTTTTTTTGCTTTGATAACTATAGTTTATTGAATATGCTACCTAAAATCAATATAATGTACTTAAAATAAACAAATATATATGTTTGTAAGAATACTCAGCAAAGCATCAATTGCTGAAATCTTTTAATTTATATTGTTTAATATTATATTTGGAATTAAAGGATTTATCGGCAATTTTCACTTTTCTCTTGACAACTTTAGTTATTTGAATAACTTCAGAGTCACGATTGAGGCTTGATATTTTATAAACTTAATTATTCATCATTAAAAAATTATTATATAGTAAATATAATTTTTATGAGTTAAATAATAATATATAGCTTAGGAAAAAAATTATCTCGAGTAGTTGAATAAGCTATCGTGTAGAGAGAATTGATTTTATTTTGCCTCTTACCAAAAAGCCCTTATCCTTAACATATGCAACGGCACGATCTTGGCTAAGCTGCCCGGCCATACGGTTTCTCATAATGTAAACACTTAGTTTTTTTGTACATTACCCCTCAAATTTGGATTTAATTTGTTACAATTACATTTTAGTGACAATAAAATCTGTACTGGTACTAATTTGAGGGGTGAATGGTAATTTTTATACACTATTTTCATCTAGTTTATATGTATTTTGAAGGCTGGCAGGCCTGGGCTACCATTTTGAACACTCTAAAAAATGTACTCTAATTTATAAAAAAATTGTAGGGTGAGAAAAAAGTTATCAGTTAATGTTTTCATGTTATCACGACTTTATAAACTTCAGTATGTACTATTAGATTGTTATTTGTGGTTAAATTTAACATACACTAACTTAGGATGGTTATTGCTGAAGTATTTTGTGACTAACAGTATATCTTAGATACTGTTATATTCGTTATACACATACCTGTTATATTCGTATTACTAAGATTTCTAAATCAGAACTACACTATCAAGGGTGTTCCGATTACATGAAATTTTTTCAAAAGTGACAACGCTACTTACACGGTAATTATATATAGGAAAAGCAACACTTTTATTGTATTGTGATTTATTTATTTGATCGATTCTCCTAAAATGTACCAAAAGTAAGTAAATTATTTATCATATAATGAAAATATAAATTATTTTATTTGTCACAATTATTAATAATCTGTTCTCTAAACATGATTGTTTTAAAGTAAATACTATATTATTTTAATTTTACTATCAAATAAGTACTGTGCGTCAACAGACCACTAAATAAAGTGTTACCCGGTAACAAATATTTACTAATAGGCTGTCTTCATCATCCTTAAACGTATTACTAACTAATTTGGATATTAGAAAAAAGTTTAAACTTAAAAAATAAATTTAAAGTTGTTTTCTAGTATAGACATTACATGCGAAACATTTTTAAAGAAATTAAAGAATTTGAAAATTAATAATTTTACGCAACCTCAAAAGAGCGAAGTAAGTCTATTGTATTTTTTTTTTTTTTTGTTTTTCATCTCGATATTATCTGATATCATAAAATAAACTAATAGCGTTAGGACATGAACTAATTTTACTAAACTAACGTTTAAATAAAATATATTATTCTCTATTATCATTTATGTAGGATAAATTCAGTTTTTCACACTCAAAAAGGTTGATTGCTTCCAAAGTCTTGAAGTAAGAAACAGAAATTAAAAATACTCGCTTTCGTTGACCACACATTTATTTCGTAAAGATATTACCTAAAGGGTTATGCATAAAAAAAGTGTAATGCATTACATTATGTTTTGAATATAACATATTTCATTCTTGGTTTTCTTGTAAGACCTTTACCCACCTTAATATCGTACACTCTACTTATTTTAATTTTGTGAGGCCATTTTAAACCAAGCAAAACTTTTAAATTTTAATCAGCATTTGAAACAAGTCCATTCAGTAAATTTTAAAGTTAATTTTAGTTAAATCTGTATGTTTTTGCAAGCTGAGGATGTTTTCAGATTGGATCATGGAGATCCACAGGCAAAAACAATTACAACTCTCCCAATTCTTGAGTATTTAAAGTAGTACTAAACATATTGATTTCTGTGACTCTTTTACATAATTAACGTCAATATGTACAGTTATATTAATTGTGAACGATTTAATAAGGTTTAAAATACTTTGACCTTCAAAACTTACGACGATTAAGTTACTAGTTTTCATTCTAATATGTTACTAACACAATTTTCTTAAACGTTATACGAAGAGGTAAATGGTTGTTCCCATACAGAAGAAAGGACAAGGTGATTTCTATGGCCTGCTCTGTTATTTTAAATATTTATTTTTATTTCAGATCGATCACAAAATCACACAATATCTAATCAAGTAGAACATGTGTGGGAGCGTTGATAGGTTAGCAATCGAATAGTTGTAAAATGATTAGATATGAATACATTTAAGAATATATAACATCCACGTTAATGATTCTAATGCAACACAAATGGAAATGTGTAGTTATATTATTGGGTAATTTGTACAAATCGTCAAATTTAGAATCTTATAAACACGTGACAAATTAATAAAAATAAATATTTCCAAATATATAAGTACATAAAGTAAAACGCTCTCTAAAATTGAGCTATTATTATTCTATGTGTTTACATTTATTTACTATAAATATATTTTATAAAAATAAAGTTTACTAAAAGTCACAGTTCAAATAGTGACTTTTAGTAATATCCATGTC
Source organism: Stictocephala bisonia (assembly GCA_035578905.1). Lineage (NCBI taxonomy): Eukaryota > Metazoa > Arthropoda > Insecta > Hemiptera > Membracidae > Stictocephala > Stictocephala bisonia. Next base: position 305,406 of record JAQJVL010000874.1, read on the forward strand.
AGTCATGTCCCAATGACAAGTGTCACAGGTAGGATAAATCAAGCACTATTGTGTCTGGGACATTTTATCCGTCATCAGAAGTCGACAGGCGTCCATTAACAATGGTAAATGGAGTTAGCACCTCCTGATTTTTTACTGTGTTATTAATGAAATCCACCATAGAAACCTAAAAACCTTAGTAATGTACAAGATTTTTAAAAATGTTTACTTGAGATGAGAGTTATAATATCTTTTAATGATACTTTTACGTTAATATGATATGTTATTAATTGATGAAGGAAAACTGGCAATAAAATATATTATATATTTGTCATCAATGGATACCATCTTATTTCTATCAAAACATCATCAAAAATATTTTTTTTTTTAATTTATTTTGGTAATGGTTATAGTAATTTTGGTTTTTATACATTATGCGCATAATTAACCAGGCCATCTAAGGGACCTACAGTCTTACATTGGATGGATCATACAGATAACTAATAACTTACACCATAGTAAACTATCTTGAAAACATACTAAATGTTATAAAAATCATGATAATATGTTTTCTAATTAAACATTTATTTTAATAGGTTTAGGATTATATTAGGGAAAACAATTTATTTTTTAATATATCATTACAGTTAAAATTTTACGAAAAACTAAAATATGGTCCTTCAGTTGGATATAACAGAAAAGCACCGACAAGTTAAACTTGCCTCTTAGAGACACTGTGGAGATTTGCCAACTTTAGAGGAAATTACATTTGGTTTCTTCACGTACTCTTCAGAAAACCAGGGGTCTTCAAACATAAGGCTATAAAATTATCAATTATGAACCAACTCATTTTTACATTTATAGTCAATTGTTTAATCTTATAAGTATTTTTATCTGTAAGTATGGCATATAGACATGCGTTACGAAGCTGGTAAAACAGTAGTGCATTGTGAGGGTGTGTTATAAAGGGTGTTTATAAAGTTCCGCACCGGCTGATTACTTTCTGGACGATTGCAGATAAAGGAATACAACTTGTTAAATCATTACTGCACCTGTAAATCTACTTTTTTGAAGTAACTAAAATTTCCATATCATATCAGAGGGTGACCCATTTGACGAAATGTAAACCCCGTCATAACTTCGTACCTTTTATTTGGTCTATTTAACTATGATTTCTTTTAGATCATTTATTTTTATTTATAAAATAGGTGACACCCCTGCTTCTGCATAAAAAAGCGTCATGTTTTTATTTTGAAAATGTTATAAACAAAACCTCTTTAAATGCTAGGTTATCACTTTTAATATAGTAAATAATTAAAAATATGTTTAGAAAGTTTTAAATATATTTTAGTATTCTTTACATAATTACTTATGTAAGACGTAATATTATAAGATGTTTTTGAATTACACTTGATTTTGATAACCTCTATACACAGCTTGAATTACTTTGATAACCTCTATACACAGCCTCAATGATAAGTTTAAAAACACATTAACATTGTTAATATATTTCAGTAACAGTGTAACACTCTTGTTAGGGTATAGACACCAACAAGAACAAAAGTGTAATGCACTGCGTGAAAATGGGGAGCCATATATGACCCAGGAAGAGGCTATTGTTTAGAATGGTAACAGGGTATTGTCTGTTAGAATGGCTTTGGAAGATGGAACAATGGTTGTTTATCATCCCAAACAAATTATACAAAACGTATTTTATTTATGAATTATATTATATCTTAACATTAATTTTACCTTGTAAATATTTGTTGTAAATGCAATGAACACTACTAAATATTGAGCAAAACATAACTGTACATAAGTATGTCCTTTAAAGGAAATACACAACTTAAATAGAATATATTTTTGTATTCCGTTTAGCATATTTTTGTATTCCGAAAACAGTAGGTTAAGAATTTTTAACAGTATTTTTCAATGCTATAACATATGCAATTTCTAAACACAATTTTACAGTCTGCTACTGTATAAAAGAAATTCTGAATCAGTAAACCTTACTTAAATATATATATTAGGTAGAATCAATTGAGACAGTTTACTGTAATCCAAATGCATTGCAAATTAATACAATTCAAACTGCATATATGCACAAACGTTAACCATCTCAATATACCCAGGTAAATTACTTTACCACTAATGAAACAAAGTAAGTGGACGAAACTGTAAAACTAATATTTTCGAAGTTTAAAGAACATAACATTAGGAAACGGAACAAAGTTTAGTAACTCATCACCCACAAATAACATTTTCAAAATTATGAAAACCATTTTTCATAATAATGGACTTAAAAGCCCCCAATGTGTTTTTGATTATTTAAATTATTATTAAACATGTTTTGCTTAAATGGAAAAGTAAAGATTAATTGAGAAAATAATTAACCTTGTACTTTCTGGATGCATTGTTCTAATTTAAAATTCATTAGTACACACTCATAAAACATATTTATACACAGTAAAATCCTGTATAGTGTATTCCTGTAGTAAAATATAGGTTAGATGAAGATATGATTTTCTAACTAAATTAATTCATAACAAAAGTACCAAAAATCAGTTTAAACAATAAGTAAATATTTGATTTCATATTAGTTGCATTTCGAATTTAGTTGGTTGAACTTAAATCACTAACCTTCCAATTTAATTAAAAATAAATAGTAGGCTAGTTTTCTGACACATCTCTTCACCCTGGCTAGTATAGGTACGTTTTTAGCAACTGAAATGAATTATCTATTCTAAGAATCAAAATAAAGTGTAATATTCCATAAATGGAAGCAATGTATAGCATTTAAATGTATTTAAATTGACTTGTACCAAAAATACGACTTAGTTTAATTTTTAGTTTCCATGTTTGGAATTCATTTAACTGTAAATAGTTCTAGGTATCTTATATTAACGTTAATAAACTGTTACATCTGTACATTAACGTAAATTTAATGTAATTACAACTAAAACATCCTTACTAATTCGTGTTCTTCACACCCCACGTTGTTTAGACTCTGAGTAAGAAATTCTAATATATTATTATATTAGTATTATAATGTAAATAAAAATTTGAATAATTCTAAATTTATTACTTTGCTGAGTTTTATAGTTATAGCAGTTTCACATAAGTGATTATATTTAAATCACGTCACAAATATACCTAAGTATTTACTGTAACTCCTATAGACACATGTCACCTGTGTCAGTTTACACCCTAATACTGCAGTGCTATAAATTGTCTTCTGTAACCCTGCACAAGCATTTGGTAAACATTGTTAGTCCTATTTAATTTTATACATTTTATTTAATTGTTTTGTGGCCTATAAAATATTACTTTATTTAAATGAGACTATTTACTTACGTATTGATCTTCATTAGTATAAAATACAATTAATCGATGAAAATAATTTGTTCCCAGTGTTATTGAAATTTACCATTAGGTATTCTGACTTAATTTTCTTAATTTAAATCCAAGATTAGAAATATATAATTTAATTTAATCCAGAGTAACTGAATAATTTTTTAGTTTTGTCAAACAAACGAATTCATACACTTAGCTTTAGTTGCAAATCCTTGAATGATATTTAAGGAAACTAAAATGTACCTTTTACTTGAATTTTTGTAGAAAACATCAATCAAGCTATTTAGGGTGTGTAACAAGATAAAAACTTAATTATTATATTTATAAGCCAATAACACTGTATTTATGGGTCGGTGAGTGGGTCAATACCATTTTAGAGTTAAGTGGATTGGTGAGTCAATACGAGTGTACGTGTATGGAAGGGTGGGTGGGTAAATACCAATGTGCGTGTATGGGTGGGTGGGTCACCACTAGTATATAGGAATGAGACGGTCAACGAGTTTTCACAACCATGCTCTGTGTGAGGACCAAATAGTATTCTTTACTTTAAACGTTGTATTGCAAGTAATGCCATAATGTAATAAAATCACACGTAAGGTCTTTAAAATTGCCATACTAAAAATTCAATTTAAAAAACTAAAATTGACTCTAATATCACTTTACATGTATGGGAGGGAGGGTTGGTCAAAACCAATGAACTGCAAATTATGGAGGTTCCTTAGTTTCCCTGGCTAGTGGGCTATTAATAAATATATCTTTCTGAGAAACATTCGACAAGTTAGTAACAATACCTACACTCATAGATCTACAATCATCACACTCATTCGCTCCCAATATTCACCCATATCTAAACAATCCGTGCCTTACTATTTACTAACGAATAAAAGAGAAACATAACTTAACGTTACTATTGGTTCTAATAGTATTTAAATGGGATATGTGAGTTAACTAAGAATACAATTGTGGGTGTGAAAGAGCCAATCATATCCTGCATATAACAGATCAATTTCGATTGCGGGCAGTGCAATCAGGCTAGTGTAATGCGAGATTATCTTGAGCTAGAACCAATCTAATTAGAGTCAAATCAGGCAGGTGATCAGCAAGGCTTTGTAATATCTGACATACTAATTTACCAAAACAAGCTTATAAGAACATTTCATTCTACATATAGAGCTGTCATTTTGTCTATATTGCGGGCAGTGCAATTAGGCTAGTGTAATGTGAGATTATCTTGAGCTAGAACCAATCTAATTAGAGTCAAATCAGGGTGGTTATCAGCAAGGCTTTGTAATATCCGAATTAATAATTTACCAAAACAAGCATATAAGAACATTCCATTCTACATATACAGCTGTCATTGTATCTATATTGTGGGCAGTGCAATCAGGCTAGTGTAATGCGAGATTATCTTGAGCTAGAACCAATATAATTAGAGGCAAATCAGGCAGATTATAAGCAAGGCTTTGTAATATCCGACTTAATAATTTACGAAAACAAGCTTATAAGAACATTTCATTCTACATATAGAGCTGTCATTGTATCTATATTGCGGGCAGTGCAATCAGGCTAGTGTAATGTGAGATTATCTTGAGCTAGAACCAATCTAATTAGAGTCAAATCAGGCTGGTTATCAGCAAGGCTTTGTAATATCCGACATACTAATTTACATAAACAAGCTTATAAGAACATTTCATTCTACATATAGAGCTGTCATTTTGTCTATATTGCGGGCAGTGCAATCAGGCTAGTGTAATGTGATATTATCTTGAGCTAGAACCAATCTAATTAGAGTCAAATCAGGCTGGTTATCAGCAAGGCTTTGTAATATCCGACATACTAATTTACATAAACAAGCTTATAAGAACATTTCATTCTACATATAGAGCTGTCATTTTGTCTATATTGCGGGCAGTGCAATTAGGCTAGTGTAATGTGAGATTATCTTGAGCTAGAACCAATCTAATTAGAGTCAAATCAGGCTGTTTATCAGCAAGGCTTTGTAATATCCGACTTAATAATTTACCAAAACAAGCATATAAGAACATTCCATTCTACATATACAGCTGTCATTGTATCTATATTGTGGGCAGTGCAATCAGGCTAGTGTAATGCGAGATTATCTTGAGCTAGAACCAATATAATTAGAGTCGAATCAGGCAGGTTATCAGCAAGGCTTTGTAATATCCGACTTAATAATTCACGAAAACAAGCTTATAAGAACATTTCATTCTACATATAGAGCTGTCATTGTATCTATATTGCGGGCAGTGCAATCAGGCTAGTGTAATGTGATATTATCTTGAGCTAGAACCAATCTAATTAGAGTTAAATCAGGAAGGTTATCAGCAAGGCTTTGTAATATCCGACTTAATAATTTACCAAAACAAGCTTATAAGAACATTGCATTCTATATATATAGCTGTCATTGTATCTATATTGTGGCAGTGCAATCAGGCTAGTGTAATGCGAGATTATCTTGAGCTAGAACCAACCTAATTAGAGTCAAATCAGGCAGGTGATCAGCAAGGCTTTGTAATATCCGACTTAATAATTTACCAAAACAAGCTTATAAGAACATTGCATTCTACATATGAAGCAGTCATTGTATCTATATTGTGGGCAGTGCAATCAGTCTAGTGTAATGCGAGATTATCTTGAGCTAGAACCAATCTAATTAGAGTCAAATCAGGCAGGTGATCAGCAAGGCTTTGTAATATCCGACTTAATAATTTACCAAAACAAGCTTATAAGAACATTCCATTCTACATATAGAGCTGTCATTGTATCTATATTGTGGGCAGTGCAATCAGTCTAGTGTAATGCGAGATTATCTTGAGCTAGAACCAATATAAGTAGAGATGAATCAGGCAGGTTATCAGCAAGGCTTTGTAATATCTGACTTAATAATTTACCAAAACAAGCTTATAAGAACATTGCATTCTACATATAGAGCTGTCATTGTATCTATATTGTGGGCAGTGCAATAAGTCTAGTGTAATGCGGATTATCTTGAGCTAGAACCAATATAATTATAGTCAAATCAGGCAGGTGATCAGCAAGGCTTTGTAATATCCGACTTACTAATTTACCAAAACAAACATTGCATTCTACATATGGAGTTTTCATTGTATCTATATTGGGAGACCTGCAATTAAATTTTTGTGACATATTGTAAATATAACTTAATAATCAAGTTCAAACAGCTTATATGTAAACTGCAATCACAGGCTCAACAAATGGTACGTTTTCTTTCTCATTATTTACGTAAGTACTACTATCATTTAGTAGTTAATCAGTTTTAAGTCCGTCTGTGAAGTAACGGCTGTACTCTGCAAAAAACAAGTGGTGGGGGAAGACAGTCTGCTCAAATTTACTAATGTAATAGGATTGCAATATAATTTATGCTCTACCTGCTTTCACTATGATTTGGGGGGGGGGGGGGTTAAATAAACTTCTAGTATCAGAACATTAGTTGTCTTTTATTCACAATGCAATAAATCTGTCCTCATGATCGGGTGGAAGAAATGCAAGAAAGAACGTCTGCAGTCGCTAATCCGTAGCATGAAATTGGCTAGATGCAGCCGAGCTAGGGGGATTTAGGTTGGCTGACTTATACATTATCAACGGTTACCAACCCACCCATCTCTGTTAAAAAAAAACTTTATATTAAACAGTTCCTTTTACTCTCTCCTCTTTTCTTGAGACATCTGCACTCCTTTTTTGGCATCCTCCTCTTCCTTGAAGGCCAGCAATCGGTCTGCCTCACACATATCTTAACTAATGAGTAGAAAGTAATATATCAGCCCATAAAATGTTTACCTACATATGCATTAATATACGTTTTGTATATTTATAGAAAAATATAACAAAATAACCAGTGTTTTTTTTTTTTTTTTTTTTTTTTTTTTATTTTCCGTCTACTCAATATATTTGTATATTTATAATTTAGCTTAACACTAGAAAAAGCAACCCAAAGTACAGTTAATAAACATATGTAATCAATATACTAATTTAACATGGGATATTGCTATCTTACAAGGAAATACACTTTGTGAAAAAAATACACCTTTGGGTTGTTAAGGAAACAGGCTGGTACTGCAGAACAAACTGAAGACCACCTGAGCTCACAAAGGTTAATTAAGAACACAAAGCTAGTCTGAGAACACTGTAACATTGTAGTAGCGTCCTGGATGTAGGTATCTGCAGTTTCTTCATACGAATATAGTGCTAAGTTTCTTTGACCTATTGAGAAACTAGGTTTATTATATGTTACACTATTTGTTATCAATTGACTAAAGGCATATGCATTTTGAATTAGAATATAATTTAAAAATAAGTTGACTTTTAGAGTACACTCGAGGAAACTGATACGACAAATACAGTAATACAAAGTATTAAATTATTTATAGTGTTAAAAAATAATAATTATGATACTGTAATATCAAGTAAATAAGTAAATTAAATATGCCATAAAGATACATACAGAAGACTGTATGTATTTTATGTGTACATAGTTTGTTTTGGAAATTATTGTTCTTACCAAGTTCTTACAGATTTTAATATTTCGATGAACAATTTTTAGACTCATGCAAAAAATCCAAAATATTTATAAAATTATAGTTCTTTGAATCTGAAATATATAACTTTAAGACAACAATTTTATGAAAAAATAACTCATAAAAAGTAATATTAGACCTACTAATTTATATTTATTACTAAAATGGACACCATATTTCAATTCACAAAAAAATATTGTTTTAACATTATCATTATGTTGTGGTTTTGTAGATTGCTATGATAAAGCTGTCCATTGCATTGAATCTTAATTTTGTTTACTAGCTATAAAATCTTTATTGGTTATGAGATCAGGGTGTACTAGAGTTTTTGAACAGTACTTTTGTACATTTTGTAAATTATAAGATAGTTTATTTACGTCAATTTACGAGATGGTACAAACGTATTATGATAATAGGGAAAGAGAATACCAAATTATACGATAGAAAATTATTTCATCAAACTATGCAAAGCAGGTAGTCCTCACTCAACCTGAAATATTTGGCTCTGGAATTTGTTTGGATCATCGATGATCCTGGACGTTGAACCTGAAACCATTAGTAATGTTCAACACACTAAATGATGTGTCTTTTTTAAATATGAAAAGTTAAGACACTGAAATATGTATTTGCCCCAGCAATAAGTATACGTAATTATGCTTCCTTCAAAAACATTCAAAAGCATACTGCATTTCTAATACGTACAAAGTAAAATATTTAACTAACACTAATAAAATGCAGATTGTGCGTTTGGTTTTGCTTCATCAATCACGGTTGACTATTTAAAGTACCTCCCCCATAATAATGATCGAATTACAATTACTGTGTGTGTAATTTGGTAAGTATACATATATATGTAATAGAGTGTTATAATCTTAGTTTTTCAAAATAAATTTTTTTTTTTAAAGTTATATACGTGTCATTTTTAATAAATACGTAGCTTTCATTTTAAATGAAAAAAATGATGCATTTTTATGTTCTACTAGATTGGACATTTATTAATCATACATTATTATCTATACCTCATTAAGATAAATACAAACTATAATCGTACGTTTTAAATACAGCAGCCTGTTTTGTCCCAATGAAGATAAGATTTTATATATAGTATAAGTCTGTTGACTTCAAACTGTGAGTCAACAGTTTGGGGAACGGCCACCGTTAGCACCATAATTAATTCCTAATAAAATTTCGTGCAGATAACGAATAGTAAACTTTTTTCTCATACTATTCCAATCAAGTTATTGAAGGGATTTACAGATTAATTGTTGGTTGGATGTGAGGGAGGGGAGTGTTTTCACTTTTTGTAATGTATATGATCTTGATAGTCTGTGAAGCCTCGTCAACCAAGCCGATGGAGGGTTGTCTCACTGCTCCGACCCATTTGGTGTCATCTCAAGATCGAAATATATACAAATTTTCTATTACAATTGCTTTAAAGTCATTTATTTAGCTGTTAATGCTAAATAATAGAGTTATTTCGATTGCTATTTGATTTATTTTTATTTAAAAAACCTAATACATTTTATTACAATAAATGATGTAGTAGATCTTTTAATTTGCTTTCATAATTTGTTTATGGATACTACCATAATTGGAGGAGGTGGAATTTATCATATAGCAAGTATTTCTCTTTTAAAAACTAAAATAATATTGTAATAGAGAATAGTGCAGTAAGTTTGTGACTTACTATTATTGTAATTATAATAATAAGTAAGATTGATATTTACCCAACATATCGAACAATTCAAAAAATAAAACTGAATTAGGTAATTTTACTTACTTCTTGTGGGTTTCAACATAACGGACAAGTAATGATCGTTTATTATTTGCCAATTTAACTGAAGTGTTAGGTTGACGACATTACCATTTAGATGGACGTTGGCTTAGCATGCTGGAGAACTGGAAGGGGTGAATATTTGGAATGGACTTAACAATCAGTCGTGAAACAAAATTAATAAGCAATTTAGCACAAATGTCAGTCTAGCAGTCTAATATGGAATATTTAATAAGAATGAGAAACAACTATTTTCAATAAAAGAGTTTTTTAAGGATTTGAATTATAATTATTGTTGCCCTGATGATAATTTATTGTTTCTTATTAGTGCTCCTACGTTAAAACTTGTGTATATTAGCTTCAACAGATTTTTGAATTCCCATCTCACTTATATTTTATTATGTTGTCATATGTGCAAGCAAGTCCACAGATCTACAAAGATGAATTGACTCCACCACATACGGTTTGCCGCTGTTTAATATCCGGTTAAGGAAATAGAATTGTGGTGAAAATATTTGATTCCGAAGTTACCACACGTGGTTTTGAGTTTATTTTCACACCCACGTTTTTATGAGAGAACCTACTACATAGTGTGTAAGGAATTTTACCAGACCTATTTGGAAATAGTAAATTATTACCCTAGATAATGGATCATAGTGTGATGTAAGGAATTTTATCTGGCCTCTTTGAAAATAGTAAATTATTACCCTAGATAATGGATCATAGTGTGATGTAAGGAATTTTATCTGGCCTATTTGAGAATAGTAAATTATTACCCTAGATAATGGATCATAGTGTGATGTAAGGAATTTTACCTGACCTATTTGAAAATAGTAAATTGTTACCCTAGATAATGGATCATAGTGTGATGTAAGGAATTTTACCTGACCTATTTGAAAATAGTAAATTATTGCACTAGCTAATGATCAGATTTAGAGTAAGGTCCTGACATAAACAGCCCCAGAAAATGACGTTTTCAAAGTAGTATAGACTATTTCAAATGTACAATAAGTGCAAATAGAAATTCAGATTGACACTTACAGAGTTTGAGTAAGATACTTTTAGAGAAATTCTTTTTATGTAATTTAATATTTCATTTATATATACACCTTACACAAATGTGTTGAAATATTTCATGCACGTATAAATCAAAAGTATTTTATTGATAAATAAAACAAATAAATGGCCTTTTCTTCATTTAATTTAATAATATATTTATGTGTGCTAAATTTATAATACACCATACAACGATACAGACACATTATTAGGTGTAATTAGTTAAGTAAATATATTAATCACGAAGTTAAGAGTTACATTTGGTAAATGACGAATACCCACAATCCTTGCTCAATCAATGAGTGTATTTGTAGTGAGATAAAATAATTAGCATTTTAGATATAATAATTCAGGTATTATAACTGGTAAGTTGATGGTGGTCAGAAACAAGTTGTTGCGTAGGTAGATACCTAAGTAAGGTGTTTGTCAACTAGCAGAAAATCAGAAAATTACTAAGTCGCTCAGATTCCACGTAAAGACGACGGTGCCTTTATTGTCCTGGGCTGTTGGCCTATAGCAAAATGGCTCATTAAGGAACAATGACTAAACTCATTTATCTACAATCATCACACTGATGCAACCCTAATATTCACTCATATCTGCGTCGTATTAATGAAACATTATAGGCAGACTTAATTTATTAATGCAATTTTACACTATATTAATTTATCTGCTTCCAAGCTTTCTAAATACTACACTGATCATAAATTTGTGAATGACAAAAATTTAAATATTACATGTAAATATTAGACAAAAATATACATAAGTATCTTGATACGAGGTAGAATTGTAATTTACGTATAAGTTATAGTAACAGGAAACAAGCCGAATATGCGTCATAGCCTATAAGTTATGAGCATACTAAATATAACAGCAGGGCTTGGGCTAAGTTCGTGCATTAATCTTCACCCTACAAACATGGAGCTTGTTGGACGTCCGCTAGTATCTCCTTCTTCTTATATCATCGTTAGTTGTTCGGGTAATGGTATGTTGTTGAAGTTAAATAAAGTGTATGTATTTACTAACTACCACACCATACAATTGTTTTAATGCTACGAATAAAAAGAAGCCTAAGATATTTTATTTATCTAGTATACACGAAAATTTATATAGATATATGATTTGTATAGCTATTTTCAAAAATGTTTCTTTACAAAATGCACACTCAAACATTTAGGTTCTTTTTCAACATATCACTTTAGTTTTATGAAGTAAAACTAAATTATTTATCGTTTCAGGGTTTCATCATAAATATAAATAAAGATCGTAATTCAAATTACACTAAGTGTTATTGCTGAGAAAGCCTGGAATATTAGCCCACTATCCTCATCAATAACAAATCTCGTTTTGTACTGTAGTTATTACGTTTCTACATTCTATGAACATTAAACATTGTGCCATATCGTACAGTATTTATAAATGTTTGTTATTCCCAATTAACATATTTAAAATACCCATATATCCTTCTCTACTTGTACTATGGATAAAAAAGTTACTCCCGATTCTGACTGTTCTATGTTATTAGTCCAAGACACTAGTTGGCTCTATACTGAACTTTAAATGGTTTAAAATACAGTTCATACTAATTCATGAGGTTAACTTGGCATTCCAAAAAACTTAACTGTGAGGACAAAACTAGTTATCAACAAATCTTACTTAAAATAGGTTATTTATAGTTAATTTAATGAATTTTTAGACTTGAATTCTGAATTTTGAGCCTATTGGGAATGGTATAACCAACAGTTTGACGATATTAACCAGCATAACAAAATCCTAACGTCATCCATGTTTGTCACGGTTGAATTCATTATCTACTCTTGTATAATAAGCTGATCATTTGAATTTGTGTGCGAGTAAAATTTTATGATTTTGGATTTTCTCATTGTTTATGTCTCTTACATATTTATCTATTATTATTTATATACATTCATTAGATTACTAGAAGCAATTTGTCTTTACAAATGTACACATCAGAGCTTAATTCAAACATTACTAAGCACATTCGTGTCAAGTTTGGAGTTTTTTTTTTTTTTAGTTATATGTAATATGATTTTACAGAAAATATCAAACTGAGCGTTGAAGAAAGAATAACATAAATTACGACAATATTTAAAGACTGTACCTTCTCTGAGCTGAATAATGAATAGTTCCTCAGTGTAACAGACGAGCACTCTGAAATAAAACAGGTACTTGAGAAGACGTACTGCATTGGAAATGGCGATTTACTTCATTCCCTGGAATTAGAAGCATTTTTCGCCGAGAGAGAATGTTCGAACTGAATCAGCCGTTTTAAGTACCGTTTGCAGTGTTCATCTCTGCAAAACTATGTACATCTTGATATTTGATGACGTTTAATTTCTTTTTCACAACTCATTGAAGATTATTCCACATTTAGTGTGAAGAGTCACTACATTTTAGTTTCCTATGGGTAAAGGAGATCCCTAAGGCCGTTCCTAGATTGCACTTCAACCTTGGGGTTATTTTGCTCCCTTGCTGCCTACTAGAAGAGGGTACACATTCTAAGTGGCTTAACCAGCTCTAAAATAATTTTACCCAGACTAGCTACCATTATTTCATCTGAGAGCTCGTCCACCAATATTCTCCTTATCTTGAGCTCCAGAGCTTCACACTCAGTTTATAGTGGTTTTGCAGACTAAAGAGCCTCACCACAAAGCCGAAAACTGGTTTCTTCCCTGTAGATAACAATCTTTGCCAGATATATCCTAATGTTATAAACTGGAGTATTCAGAACCAAATTTATTTTTACAAAAATATACTTTTTTAACTATATTTGTAACATTTACTGAAAAATCACATCATCAAAACAATATTCAACTCCTCATCTTACTCCATATTTACAGCATACTATTAAATGAAATAATATTAATTCTTATTCAAATAACAACTGTTTTTTTAATCCGATTTAAACATATTTAAAAAGTAAACAAGTTTAGCAACTTCGTGCTATAACAAAAACAAATAAAATTTTATCCCATTTATAACACCTTTATTCCATATAACAACTTAATTGAGGAGCGTGTAATATACACGTCCTTAACAAACTAATTTCAAAAGTAAAGTTCATTACGTAGAGGAGATTATTAAGTCTTCGTGTTATAAAGTTACTGTCAAGTTCAACCCAACTTTTCCTTTGTCATTGTGTCACACAGTTACACAAGTTCATATCTTTCATCTAGACTTTGAATAATGGTATTGTCACGTAATAGTTTCTTTCCTTAACAAAATGGAAACAGATGTGCATTTTGTGCTATGATTACTTACAAAGCATAAGCATTATTTCATTAATCTTCAATCAGCAAAACAAACAAACGTTACAAACGTAACGTGAAGTAAAGCGAAGAAAACTCGATATGGCAAAAAAGCTTGGCATTTATAGGACACTATTAAATCCGGACCTTGTCAGAATAATTCATATGACCGTAGATTGCTTGATAGAGATGCTTTGATTTAAGGAAAGAATCTCTTGAGGAGAAGAAATTTTGGAGATACTCCTCCCTTGATCCGCAGGCCTGAAGAAGTTACTGTTCCTTATTGACAGGGGAGGTTTTCCTATTAAAAGCACTGTTGGCTGAATAGGATCTACCTCATCTACAAATTTCGGTTTCACCGACTACTGTTGTGGAGAAGATGCAAGACATTGTTGAGGTTTCAACCTCCCAAAAAACATAATTTTCGTCCTATACTACGTGGGAAACCCTTATTCAGAACCTTCCTAAGTATAAGAATCTCGAAAAGTAACCTAAGTTTATCAGCCCTCATCCCCTTGCGTTCCATGCACGGTTGATGAAGCTTGACTGGATGAAGAGCTGAGAAATGACATGGAGAAGACAGAGACTCCTGTGTGTTCCAGGAATTATTTGAATATAATAGTCTCACCCAACATTACGCAGCCTAATTTTTAGTCAACGGATCCTGTACTCCCAAAGAAATAGTTGATCAAGTAGAGGCTAAGGATTATACCCCCAATTCCCTAGGTGAATATAATGCCTCAACATCTGTGGTCTCAGTTCAAAAACTAAAACGCTGGATGAAGACGAAAAAGGTCATGATACATTTTCCGTGGGGAGTTCAAAAGGTTGACACTCTCCGGAGTAGAAAAAAAACTTCATGTATTAAACTTATTAACTGTCCTTGGAGACGCCTAGTACACAATCCTAGTCGGAACTTACTTACTTCTCGATTCGTAGCTAAGTTTTCTAAAAGATCTTGGTGCTTATACTTAGCCCGCTCCTCCCTAGGCGTGAACTGAGCGAAGGATCCACGCAACAAAGGTGGACAGGGCAATCGTGTACCAAAAGAACAATGGCCATAGCTTGAAAAAAATAATAAAAAAAAAAATATAAAATAAAAAACCCAGTAGGAATAATATTGAAAGTAAACTAAATTTTAAACACATAACTATAAAATATAGTATATTTCCATTTCTCAATGGAAATAAACTGTAGTCAAGGCTAGAAATAAATAAATAAAAAAAATTAAAAAAAAAATTATTGTTGGTAAAAATAGCACGTTAATGAAATTAAATGAAAAATGCCTTTATTTATGTGGCGAAGTTAGGACTATTTAGTCCTCTCTACCACTTAACCACAAAAAAAGTAGTACATTAAGATTATGATACAAAAGCCAAAAATGAATCAAAAATATATAAACATAACAACTTAAAAAGATTAATTATACATAATACTGCATGAACAATGAATAAATGTTACACTATTTAAGTTCATTCACAACTATCACTCACACATGGTCCGCTCACATGCACACCCACCCATCGCCGCCAATCTCCCCACTACTGCAGTTCAAGCAACAATTTCCTGACCTCCGCCCCAAAGCGGGCACGGTTTTCTATAACTTTCAAACTATCAGAGAGAAAATTCCACAAACGACATGAAGTGACTAAAAAGGATTGATTGAAAATTGTAGTTCTATGTTGTGGAATCGATAGAAGTATAGCTCCTCTTCGTGTATAATGAGAACTAATTTGGGACAAGAAAGAATATCTTTCAGATAGATATGATGGTAAGTTTGATCTGATGATAACATACAACAAAGTAAGTATATGGTATTCACGGAGATTTCTCAGTTTCAAAACACTTAGCCGCTCAAAATAAGGAGTAACATGATCATATCGCCGTAGGTTGAAAATGAAACGGATACAATAATTCTGTGCACGTTGCAGTCTCTCCGAGAGCTCAACAGTCATGTAGTTAATGACTAAGTCACAGTAGTTGAAGTTAGGTAACACAAGAGTCTTCACAAGCATGACTTTAACATTGTATGGAAGGAATAAAGCAAAACGTTTTAAACTATGGATGCCAGAAAAAACTCTGTTGCAAGTTGTAGAAACAGTTTCATTCCACGTCAGAGTATTGTTGATAATAAGACCAAGGTTGTTTACCTTGTCACAGTATTCCAGTTCGTAGTTGTTCAGTTTTACTTTAGGAAAATATTGAAAATCAATTTTAGAAAGAAGCTGTCGAGTCCCTAACACCAAGGTTTGAGTTTTAGTCTCGTTCAGTTTTAGTCCATGTTTCTGTGCCCATATAGTGATTGAGTCAATGTCCTCGTTGATCAAAGATACAGAAGCATTTGCATCTTTAATGGGAAAATGATAGTATATTTGTAAATCGTCAGCGTACAAGTGGAACTTAGCATGATAAATAACTTCAGTAATATTGTTGATGTACAGGGAAAATAACAAAGGACCGAAGACGGAGCCTTGGGGAACCCCTCGTGTGACGGGCCTCCACTCCGACTCAGCATCCCCTGCCCTCACAAGTTGCTGTCGGTCAGTAAGATATGACTTAACCCAGTTAACACAACCATCGGAGAAACCAGCCATTTGTAATTTCATGAGAAGCAAAGGATGATAGACACAATCAAAAGCTTTTGAAAAATCGAATAAAGTTAAAATAGTAACGAGTCTCTTATCCATGGCTAGCCTAATGTCATCAGTGATCTTAAGAAGTGCAGTAGTAGTGCTATGATTTGAACGAAAGCCAGACTGATATTTCGACAAAACTTGGTTTTGATCCAGGCATGACATAAATTGTTGATGTACGACTCGTTCAAGACATTTGGAAAGGGCGGAAAGTATACTGATAGGCCTAAAATCGGAAGGAGATTTAGGCGAGGAGCATTTTTGTAATGGACGTACTACTGCTTGTTTCCAAAGAACAGGAAAAGTAGACGAGTTTAAAGATACATTAAATATTTTAGTTATTATGGGCAGAGTAACCGGTAGTGTATCTTTAATAAATCGAATAGGAATATTATCAGCTCCGACAGCGCCACTGGACATCCTCATGATAGCTTTAAACACGTCAGCCTCAGTAACATGTGCAAAATAAAACCGACGGTTGGGGGCCACAGTTGGGGTATTCTCAAGCTCAGTGACGTATCTACGTGCACCAGACATATCAACAGGAACATTAACGAAGAGATCGTTGAGAGAATTCAAGTCGAAATAAATTGTGGGTTCTTGCTTGGATTTTCCAATTCCCAGCTCTTTAAGTTTGGACCATAATATTTTTGTAGAAAGATTTTGAGAAAAGGAATTATAATAAAATCTGATCTTAGAATTTCTTATTTGCTGTTGAGTTCTATTTCTTAGCCGTTTATAAATAGTCATTGGCAGATTTTGTCCGCTTAGCACGACGAAAAGCTAAGTCTCTTTGCTTTTGCAAAAGGCGAATATGATCAGTAAGCCAAGGAGCTGGTCCTTTAGTAACTAGCTTTTTAATCATTGGGGCGTGATCATCAAAAAGATTGGATAATAGAAAGTTAAATTTATGCACCATGAAGTTAATATTGTGTTATGTACATAAAGACATTTGTGTCACGCAAACAGACGTTCGTATGGTTACGGCTGATTGTTTGCTTCTAAACATCAGAATAAGGAATACTTATTTCACATTATATGCTATCTATAGATTCAATTTTGGTTCAGAATAAAACTTTATTAGAGAGTTAGATATTCAACTTTCTGATTGTCAGCAAAATATTATTTATTTAGGTGATATTAATATTAATATTTTAGAAAATAATTCAATTACTCAAAATTACATGAATGTATTAAGTAGCCATAGTTTTGTTTCAATTAATAACAGTCCAACTAGAATAACTAATGTGTCCAAATCTTTGATAGATCACATGTTTATTAAAAATAATAATTTAAAATGTTTTAATTCATCTGTGTTCGATATAGGGCTTACAGATCATTGTATATTGGGATTAAATTGTTTTAGTAGGAATAAATTCAAAACTAAAATCTCTGATTCAAAAGATCTCACTTCCAATGATCAGTTTACTATAAATTATAATAAGCTTAGAGAAAGGCTGAAGAAAGTTGATTGGACGCAATGTTATGTACTGGATGACCTTAATTTATGTTACAATAAGTTTAGTGAGATATTAACATCATGTATTGATTCATATAAGACTCCTATTATACATTCTAAGTTAAGTAAAGCGAAGTATATTTCACCATGGATGAATGTTAATTTGCTAAATAGGCTAAAAAGAAGAAGAAACCTATATACATTGTATAAAAAGCGTCCTTACGATGTAACTTTTAAGCATTAATATAAAACATTTACCGATAAATTAAAAAGTGATATTAACTTAAGGAAACAGGATTATTATAGTAGTATAAATGGTTGCAACGGCGATTCAGCTCAATGCTGGAAAATTATAAATAATCTGAGTGGAACAGGAAAAAGTAGAACGGTAGACAAAATTGAATTGGATAGAGGAGAAATTGTGTCAGATGCTACTCAAGTAGCTGAGGCAATTAATTCTTATCTTATCTCGGCCAAAGGTCAAACCCACCTGCACACTCACACTGACCAACTGCCTCCAGTCCAGCCTAATCCGTATTCCATCTTTATAAATCCTACAAACAATTTAGAAATAATACAAACAATAAAAAAAATTAAAAATAAAAAATCAAGTGGCTTTGATAAATTTTCGGTAGATTGTGTTAAAAATATCTCGAATGAAATAGCTTCCGTATTGACATACATAGTTAACTTAAGTTTTGAGAAAGGAATTTTCCCGGAACAACTTAAATTAAGTATAGTTGTTCCATTATTTAAAAAGGAATCATCCTATAAATTAGATAATCTAAGGCCTATAAGTTTGTTATCTGTTTTTTCACAAATAATTTAGAAATTAATGAAATGTAGATTAGTAAGTTATTTGGATAGAATGCAATTTTTTAGTCCTTCCCAGTTTGGTTTTAGAAAAGGAAAATCAACCGAAGAGGCAATATTGGCAATTACTGAAAAAATTTATTTTAGTATGAATAGAAAAGAAAAAGCAACTGGTTTATTTGTAGACTTCAAAAAAGCTTTCGATTTTGTAGATCATGATATCTTGTTAGGAAAGTTAGAGCACGCAGGAATAAGAGGAAATGCCCTCAGCTGGTTCAGGAGTTTTTTGAGCAATAGAATACAACATGTTAAGATTAATAATAAGTTTAGTAACCCTCTCACAGTTAAGGCCGGAGTACCCCAAGGGTCGGTGACCTCATCAATATTATTCTTGGTTTTTATTAACGACTTGTTGCAAGTACCATTTAATGGGGAAATATGTGCATTCGCAGATGACATTGCGTTGGTTTATTCATTCACGGATACCGTCAGAGCTGGGCAAAATATTATGGAAGATCTAAATGTTTAAAAGAATGGTGTTTAAAAATAAAATGCAAGTAAATGTAAGTAAAACGAAATTCGTAAACTTCAGTCACATAAGTTTTGATTTTCCCTCAGACTTTATATACCATACAGATAATTGTATTGAAAATCATTTAAAATGTCAAAAAGTAGAAAAGGCTAAATACTTAAAATACCTTGGAATTTTATTGGATGAACATCTAAATTGGATAAGGCATTTGGAAACTCTACAAAATAAAACAAAAATAATGATAAGAAAATTTTACTATTTAAGGAATTTTTGTGACGAAATGACTATGAAAACTCTTTATTTTGCTCTTATACATTCGAGACTCCAGTACAGAATACAGTGTTGGGGAAGTGCTAGCAAGACTCACATTTTAAAAATCAGAAAAACACAAAATCATATAATTAGAATAATTACAAATAAAAATCGCAGAGAGAGTTCTTTTCCATTATATTGTACATTAAAAATTTTCCCGATACAACACCTTTTTGTCTATAAAGTTTTAAGATTGTTTTATGTCAAAAGTGGTAAAACTGGCACTACAAATTTATTACATAATACGAGGAGTGGGGCAAGTAAAATATTTAAACTCCCTAAAGTCTCAAAAAGTGTTTTTAAACAATCTTTTCATTATATTGGACCTAAATATTTTAATCAATTACCACATGAAATAAAAAGTAGTACAAATTTGAAATTTTTTTCTATGAATTTGAAGAATTGGCTATTTACGAAACAAGATCTAGACTATTTGGATTTTTGTTTAATATAAATACTGACACTTCTTGCAGTGAATATGGTTTCTTGTTATTTTAGTCCTGTAATGTATGTTATATAAGAAATTTTAAGTTAAGTAGCAATAAATATAGTGTAAGATGAATTTAAGATAACTTTTAAGTGTTTAATGCGCCACAGAGAGTTTTATTTTTATAACGTAGAAGCTGGACTCATGTTCCATGTTTGTAATATGTTTTTATTAAGTAATATTTTGTGTTTTTTTAGTATTTTGTAAATAATTTTGTACTGGCCACAAATACTTGTAAGTGTGGTCAGTTTTTTCCGAGCCGAATTATTGTTTTTTATATTTGTAAAAATGAATGGAAAAATAAATCATTATCATTATCATTAAATCATTATCATATTGTTAGATGATAAAACTTCATTCCAGGGCAGCGCTGCCGCATCCGACAATAGAGCTTGATGGTTTATTAAACCGTAGTTACGATATTGAATGAATTTAGGCTTAATATTTGGTGGGCGAAGTTTATAAACAAGAAAGATAAGGTCGTGTTTTGAAAGACCAGGAGCAGAGAGTTGTCCGTGGTGTGCTACTAGGGTCGGGTCAGTAACGGCCATGATGTCAAGCCAAGTATCAGCAGTATGGTGAGTGGCGTCCAGTTGTAGTATTGTCATGCTACAGGAAAGTAACATAGTAGTTAAGTATGTCTGATCATAAGTAACAGGTCCAAGTAAGTCAGAGTTCAGTATGTTACACAGTATGTTGTTACACAGTATGTTGGTAAAACGGCAAGTCTTTTTTGTCACTTGAACAATAGTAACCTTTGCTTCAATTTTCTTTTTATGGATGAGTTTGTATATAATGGTTTATACTATAGTGGCTCCTCTAAACAACCTTATTGCTTAGGGAACCAATTATATGAATGGAGAACTGTGAAATTATAGAACTAAATAAAATATTAATGAGTAAAAATTTTCCTTACATAAGGTTTTAAATATTAAAAATAAATTAACTATTTAACTGAAAATTATTTTACGAATGTAAATTAAAACTTTTGTTTTTTACTTATCATAATTAGATATACACTCTAATTTTAAATTTAATTACATTATATAAAATCTGAATTATTAGGAAATGTAAATAAATGATAAATAATTTCAGTATATATTAATAACAATAAGAATAATAACTTTAATTGCATATTTTATCGAAATTTTATTTGAAATATTTAGCCATTTTCCTAAGTACAAGTTTTCCAACTATTCTTACTTTATCATTATTGATGCATTTTTTAAAAACAAAATTGCATACTGTTATAATCATCATAAATATTCACTAATTTCTTTTCAAGGAAATATAATTAATTGGAAAAAAGGCAGAATAGAGAAACACTTTGCTGTAACATTTCCATCAGTAAAGTGGTAAAAGCTCTGGTGTAATATACACAAGGAGCTGTGTGTAAATCATTCGTTACGTGTACTTTTACGTTGTTGGGTCATGAGGTATCCTTAAGTACTAGACTAGTATAGTTGTAATATAAGATATTATTGTTATGTTGTTTCCTATATACTAGAAAGGTGTTGCAACAAATGTTTGTAGAGGTATTAAAATTCAGTTACGATCATTAGCATTACCCAAAGGGAGCTGTGAACCTTTGTTTTGTAATGTACAACATTTGACCATGTAAATATATCCAAATATAGTTTAAGAGGAAATCAAGCAAAGTAAATTTAAAAGAACAAGAGAGGTTTATCTTATATGAAAAAGTGAATTAAAACGTTCATAAATATGTTAATACTGATTATAAATAATCCTATGAATTACGCAAACTTTCGAATTATATTTGACTGTTTAGTAATATTTTTCTGTTTGTAAATTTGTTTTTGTAATTCATATGGCCAGTCAATGTAATGTATTAAATGAACGTAATGTAATATCCATTAATTATTACGTGGTGTTAAATGTAGGTTTATGTATTCACTGGATACTGTAAGCACAAAATAAAAAATAAGTTAAAAAATATAAATGATAACAAAATTTACGTAAAATTAACGTAGTTATATTAAAACAGCATCACACTGTGAGGACTAAAGCGAGAGAAAAGTGTCAGTTAACCTAAAAAAAGTAACCTCTAAAACAGAGTTGAAACAACAATGTGTAATTTACTATGTACAAAGGCCTGTCACCTATGTAAATATTAACTTTCACGTAAAAACCTTTATATTACCATGTCTACTTATTGTTTGTTAAGGGCATTTCTAGGAAATACGGGTTACTAGTGTTATTATAATATTACCTTAGAAACCAGATTTTAAAATAATAACCCATTAAAAATGAGATATTTACATAATGTATACTGAAAGTGTTTGGGAGATTTTTGGTGGTAAGTTCCATGCTCGGTACTCTTAATACCGACACGGCGTCCGCTCAATGGTTGCCATCGACGTGAGCACTACTAAAGAAGTCTGGGTGATGGTAGTCAAAGTTCACATGTATCGGGGAGAGAAATGAGTGTCAGACTTGTCAGGTAGCTGAAAATCAACCAACACTTCATGGTTTGGATTCCACGTAAAGCTGTAGGTCCCATTTTTACCCTAGCTATTGGGCTATTAATAAATAGTCCTTTCTGAGCTTAGTATAACTTAGAGAGTAATAATGACTACACTCGTCACATAATCTTTACTCATCACACTCATTCACACCCTTCATTTTCGCCCACATCAGCGACTTAGGAATGAATAATGGATAAAATATTAGTTTTTGTTTTATTCTACTATTATTTATGGTTACGTACTGAAACAACACACTTTCAGAGAAATCCTCTCTTTATTTTGATAGCAAAATTGCATTATTCAAATTTATTTATTAATCGAACTCCTTCATATATCAATTCAACTTAAAACGTGACCTAAGTTTTGTTTTACTTATAAAGGTGACAAAATACTCAAAATGTACAATTTATTTTTTACTGGTAATTATACAAATTGTAGACATAGTACTTTGACTAAAACGAAAAAGGTAAACCATGTTACTCTGCCAAGACAGTGTAACATGATTTAGTGAAGAATCAAATAACGTGTTGAAAAAAACAAAGAGTTTTCCTCAATGTGCAGGACTTTTCTCTATCCCGAATAATGTAAACCAGCAAATTGTGTTAAATTTAACGTGATTGTGCTTTGCATCCTAAAATGCAAACTTTGGGATTACGACGTTTATTTCAAAATCCCTTTCAGGTAATGTAATATAATAAATGTAGTAATAATGTAATTCACTTAGCTTATAATTGTACAAAAGTAAACTCTAAAAAAAGTTCAGTTTGCATTGTAGATTAGAAAAAGAGTATTTTTCAAAAGATCATCTGTTACTAAGCTTTAAAATTTA
This sequence comes from Stictocephala bisonia, assembly GCA_035578905.1. Lineage (NCBI taxonomy): Eukaryota > Metazoa > Arthropoda > Insecta > Hemiptera > Membracidae > Stictocephala > Stictocephala bisonia. Next base: position 328,945 of record JAQJVL010000874.1, read on the forward strand.
ACTGCTAACGAAATTTACCAAATGTGTAGAGACTCAAAATAAGTTATTTAGTTGTTTATAATGAACACATCTTTCCCCTGATCTCACAAGTTAAAGGGGATATTGGTTTTTACAAACCTTTGAATTTGTTTCCTTTATCACGTGCCATGATTGTGTGAAATTGAAAACGTGTTTGAAAAGTAAAAATAATACAACTGTTGAGGTTGTAGGATATAATATTTTATCTCTAATATTGTGTTGTTTAGTTTTATTCTTATCGTTCACACATGAAAAAATATTGTATATTTAACATTGAAGAAAATTTTGAGAAATACATATCAATTTAGTTTGTTTTGTTTATTTAGCTAAATCATAGGTCCTACCAGGTAATTTACTAAAATAACTAAAACAATCTTTTCCTTCTTCCATAGAGGATTTTGATGAAATTGTTATATATCAAATGCTTCATATCACGTAAATACTCTAAAAATGCAGGGCCCTAAGTGTATACTTAAATTTGCAATAATATGTCAAATCAATTACGTCGATCTGGCAGAGTTTACCCCTCACAAGAATTTGATTATTAAACATTGTTAAAACATATTTCAAATCCCAATTTGAAGTCGTAAAAACCACAAAACTATAAGTAACTAACAATTATACAATTATTTGTATGGAAAGGTATAAAACCCTGAACAATTAGAATGGTCAGAGACTTAAACAATTAGTCTGGCTCCACTTTAACGCTATAGGGAACAGTCTAATCTCCCTTCAGGTTAGTGTTCAGTGAGAGCTGGAACAACCCTTTTAATTGGCTTCAATTAACGTACATAGCAACTATGCTTTATTTAATAAACCTCCAAATTATAAAATCTATATTAAGTACATGTGACATATTAACATTAGTTACAAATTCACAATGAAGTCATGTGTAAAGTATTGTAATAGTTGTATTTATTTTGATTACACAAACCTTATTAATTTCATACTTTTATTTTCAGCTGATAAGCTTACACTTGACATCAATCCCCATAGTGTAGAACTATTTTCTGGTAGAAATATAAAATATATTATGTTCTTATAGCAAACATTTGTTAGTAACAAATCACTTTTAAAATAATTCACTATTAATTTTTTTTTGTTTACCATACAAGATTTTGACTTGCTGATATACAGAAATTCGACTATTGATGGGCGTTAGAATGTAGTT